>CM076575.1:1122885562-1123049427 GCA_034641835.2 Pinus albicaulis
GAAAATGCCGATGATGGACACATGACACAAGACTGTGGAGTGGAAGTTGAGTTCTATCAGTCTAGTCGATCTAGAAAACGTGATCAAAACCTAGTACGAGGGATGTTATGTTATGTTGCAAAGATATAAGAGATCATTGAAGTGAATTTCTCTTCTTTCCAATGTGTTATTTTTAGGTGCAAGTGGTGGGACACCTTTGATCAGAATAATGTAAAGGAAGATCGTAATAGTAGGCTGATATGTATCAACTCTAGAAAGATGTGGGATGAAGCTAAGGAGCCTTAAGTTTTCCCCAAACATTGCAACCAGGTGTTTTTTTACCCAGATGTGTTGGATAGGGATTGGTGGTTTGTATTGAGACATGTCCCTAGATCAAAACATATTTTTGAGAACAATAGTGTTATCATGCCAAGTGAAATGGAAGATAATGAGGGTGATCATGAGAACCGAGAGTGATATGGTATATGTGTTATTCCATCATTTATACTTTCTAAGATGATTTTTTATAAACAAGAGGACCTAATTACGTTATAACTAAGACTCTTTCTTTCGAAACATTATAATATGTATTTTGAATTAATTGGTAATTTTCATTGTGTTAATGTTAAAATAATTTCACTTGATAATTTTCAATTATGTTGATCTCGAAAACAATGACGTACTATATAAAGTTATTTTCTTTTGTATGTAAAAGCATAATAAAATAATGATAATTCTAAAGTACGTGAATTTATTTTAATTATTTTCTAAACTTTATTATGTTATGACGACAACAAAACTGAATTCGGACCCCTAAGGAGAGATGGTTAACTGTAGACGTGGCTTTGCAGCTTTCCCTTTGGTTTACCCCACGTGGCTCTTTAATCTTCTTTATAATTTATTTATCAATTTCAAAGAAATTGACAAATAAATACATTCCCAGCTTTTGAATTCCCAATGTAATTCCTGAACTTTTATTCCACCAATTGAACCTTAGGACTAAGGTTACAACACTTCGCACTCATACACGTTTAATCGTGGGAATTCAAATTATTTATGTGCGCCATGCCTTATAACCAACGTGTATACCTTTCGAACTTTATATTGATACTCTACGTCTTTTTAAATAAATGGCTTATAATAAACTATGGATCCGGGCCCCAGCTATATATCAATGGTCCAATCAACTGTTCGTATCGTACCTGGCTATCCTCCGCGCACCTTTGGCCAACGACCATCGTCCGATGGCCCCTTCCCAGATCAACGGCTCTCGACAATATCGCTTGGCATCCTGTTACGAACGTTAACGCGCGATGGCGCACTTCGAAAGGCGGTTTTCATGGGTCCACCCTTGCCACGCGTCGACGGTTCTATGGAATCGCTCCAATTCTGGGAATACCACTCAACCCACAAAAGCAGTGCGATATGGGCAATCCGCCTTCGCAAATCCGCTCATGGTTTTGGTACGGGGCTTGACCAAGGTTCACGTCGGGTTTGTGTTCTCCTTTGTATGCCTCAACTCAGGTTTGCTACTCGGGTTGGGAATTCTAATTACCAACAAACAAATGTAATTCTCTTTATTGAGCGGAAATTCTATTATCATAAAACATAGTTCGACGACAATGGCTTTCCTACTCTGACCTCGCTTGCAAGTGGGGTGAATTCACAGGGTTCATCCAAACAATTTATGGGAAATCAAAGACAGAGAAACAGAATTTCCAGTACACAATCGCCCCACAGTTAAACAATTCTTCACAATTATAAATTCAGACATTTTGGAAATCAACGGGACTTGAATTTTATTCAACCGGAAGCAGTTGCTCAATACACAGAGTTTTATTGCAGAAATATCTTCCTTTTCTCTCCCCTCTCTCCTATATACATATGAGGGATTACATTTATATACATGAAAATTTGTCTGTTCGGTTCCTCTGTGAGAACCGTTTTAGAAAATCAATAGCCTAATCAAAATAATTCAACTAACTGAAATATGACAGATAGACTAACTGAACTATTCGACTTCTAACTAATCTAAATGATATAGTCAGCTACGGTATTGACACCTAGCTGTTACAATTCAAATGTTTTTGAACCCTCCTAGCCACAACATGTGGACAAAACTTCCTACATTGCTGGTTAGTGTCTAATGCCCCTGCATCAGAATCCCAAGGGCAATTTTCTTCATGGGCTCCTGTCCATGAGCTCTTCCAATGATCTGCCTATCTTCTGCAACATTCCTTCAGTCATCCAAGTGGAATATTCCTCCGGCTTGTCCTTCCATTTGATTAAGTACTGAAAGTACTCTCGTCCTCTGGTCCTCTTGAACACTCTTTTGTCCAATATCTTCTCTGGTTGCAATGGCTGTGCTGGAGGTAGTTGTTCCTTCCACTCAATATGTTCCTTTTTTGCTGTTCTTTCTTCTGCACCATAACCTTCATACTTGTACAAATCTGCAACATTAAAAATGGGAGATATTCCAACATCAGGTGGCAATTCAACCTCATAAGCATTTGCAGAAAACTTTCTAAGTATCTTGCATGGCCCAATCTTTTTGAACTTAAATTTTTTATACTGCTTCTTTGGGAATATCTCCTTTCTCAAGTGTGCTAAGACGAGATCTCCTACTTCAAAATGAACTTCCTTTCTGCTCAAGTATGCTCTGCTTTTATATTTGATGCTGCTGCCTTGTAGTTTTTGTTTCACTTGTTCATGTATGGCCTGGATCTCTGAAGCAAATTCCTCACCATCTGCACTCCTTAGCTCTGCCTTTCCCAGATTTCTTAACTCTGATATTCCTCTGGGGTGCATTCCATAAACAATATGGAATGGACTCTGCCCTGTGCTCTTGTTTGGTGAGTCATTATATGCATATTATACCTGAGGCAAAATATGATCACACTGCTTGGGATGTTCTCCTGCAAGACTTCTCAACAAATTTCCCAGACTCCTATTCACCACTTCAGTTTGTCCATCAGTCTGGGGATGATAAGCTGAGCTAAAAATCAGTTTGGTACCAAGTTTCTTCCATAGTGTCCTCCAAAAATGACCCACAAATCTGGTGTCTTTGTCTGAAACAATACTCTTGGGAAACCCATGAAATCTAACAACTTCTTTGAAAAACAAGTTAACAACATGGGTGGCATCACTAGTTTTATAGTATGGAATAAAATGTGCCATTTTGGAGAATCTGTCCACTACAACAAAGACTGCATCATTCCCTCTCTGAGTCTTGGGAAATCCTAGAACAAAATCCATACTCACCATGTCCCAAGGCCTGTCTGGAATAGGCAAGGGAGTGTACAGTCCTGCATTCTGGCTCCTTCCTTTGGCATATTGACAGATTTTGCAATTCTTCACAAACTTATCCACTTCTGCTCTCATCTTAGGCCAGTAATAGAAGTGACTCAGCTGCTCATAAGTCTTATCAGTACCAAAGTGTCCAGCAAGTCAACCACTATGCTTCTCCTTGATCAAATTTTCTCTCATGGAACATTTTGGTACACACAGTTGGCTTCTTCTGAATAACAAGTCCTCCTGCAGGAAATAATCCAGCCACTGGCTTCTATCTGTTAAAACAGGGTTACTACATGCCTCAAATGCTTCTTTAAAATCTGGATCTGTCTTATACAATTCTTTGAGAAAATCAAATCCTACAACTTCAAAATTTGTTTCTTGAACAAGCATGTGCCTCCTACTCAAAGCATCAGCTACTTTATTGGCCTGACCACTTATATGTTTCAAAACAAAATTAAAACCTTGGAGATACTCTACCCATTTAGCGTGCTTATGTTTCAACTTGGGCTGCTGTACAATATACTGCAAAGCATGATTGTCAGAATACAATACAAATTCCATGGACATCAAGTAATGTCTCCACTTCTTCAGTGCCTGAACAATTGCATAGAATTCCTTCTCATAAGAGGAATACTTTCTCCTGGTGCCATTCAGCTTCTCACTGAAATATGCTACAGGTCTATCATCCTGACTCAACACAGCTCCAATGGCCTCTCCACTGGCATCACGCTTTACTTGAAATGGTTTAGTAAAATCAGGCAGAATCAAAACAGGCTTCTTCGTTATCTTTTGCTTCAAAACTTTAAAATTTATTTCTGCTTCAGCAATCCACCTAAATGGTTGTTTGCTCTTCTTTATTGTTTCAATTATGGGCGCATTAATCTTACTGAAGTTTCTTATAAAATTTTTGTAAAAACTAGCAAATCCATGGAAACTTCTTACCTCAAAAACATTCCTGGGTGAAGGCCACTCCACAATTGCCTTAACCTTTTCTGGGTCCATCTTCAATCCTTCTGCAGAAACAACAAACCCCAAATACACCAACTCTTCTTTCATGAATGAGCATTTCTTTAAATTTATCAGCAGTTTCTCTTGGTGCAGCTTCTTCAAGACATGATTAAGATGCCTTAAATGTTCTTCTTTAGTTCTGCTGAAAACTAATATATCATCCAAATATACTATGACAAATTTACCAATTAATTCTTTCAATACTTCATTCATAAGTCTCATAAAAGTGCTAGGTGCATTTGACAACCCAAAAGGCATTACCATCCATTCATACAGTCCTTCATTTGTTTTAAAGGCAGTTTTCCACTCATCACCCTCTCTTATTCCAATCTGATGGTATCCACTGTTCAAATCTATCTTTGAAAAATATTTAGCACCACTCAAACAGTCCATTAAATCCTCAACTCTGGGCAAAGGGAATCTATACCTGGTTGTGATCTTATTGATTGACTATCAAAAATTTACCAATGAATTCTTTCAATACTTCATTCATAAGTCTCATAAAAGTGCTAGGTGCATTTGACAACCCAAAAGGCATTACCATCCATTCATACAATCCTTCATTTGTTTTAAAGGCAGTTTTCCACTCATCACCCTCTCTTATTCTAATCTAATGGCACCCACTTTTTAAATCTATCTTTGAGAAATATTTAGCACCACTCAAACAGTCCATCAAATCCTCAACTCTGGGCAAACGGAATCTGTACCTGATTGTGATCTTATTGATTGCTCTGGAATCAGTACACATCCTCCAGCCTCCATCTTTCTTTGGGCTCAATACTGCTGGTACTGCACATGGACTCAAAATTTCTCTGATCAACCCCTTGTCCATCAATTCCTGTACTTGTCTCCTGATTTCCTCATTTTCCTTGGGAGTCATTCTGTAGGCTGCCTTATTTGGCAAATTCGAACCAGGGATAAAATCTATCTGATGATTGATCCTTCTCACAGGTGGCAGCTCACCAGGTAAATCATCCACAATAATTTCACAATAATCATCTAACAACTCTGGAAAATCAGAAATATTTGTAGAAGTAAGAACTACTTTAGGTTTGCAAAATAAAGCAAAACTTACCTCTTCTTCTTCTATCTGCTGCAGATATTCCTTCCCGCTCAGCAACAAGGTCTTTGGATCAATCACTCTGTTGGATGGCTCTCCTTCTTCCATGGGAATCAATATATGATGTACCCCATCTTTGAAGAACTTGTAAGTGTTCTTCTTGCCATCATGCACTGCTGCTCTGTCAAACTGCCAAGGTCTACCCAACAGTATATGACACACATCCATGGGCATTACATCACACAAAACTTTGTCCTTGTATTTTCCCATTTGCAGCTCTATCTCACACTGTTCTTTTACAACCAGCTGGTGCCCTTTATGCAGCCAGGACACCCTGTAGGGAGTTGGATGCTCCCTTGTCTTCAGCTTCAACTTCTCTATCACCTCAGTGGAAACTAGATTGTCTGTGCTACCACTATCAATGACTAGCTGGCAGCATTTCCCTTGGACTTTGCATATGCTCCTAAATAAAGTCTTCCTTTCTGCAGGATCAGTGACTTCTTTAGCTTGCTTCAACAGGACCTTATTTACCACCAAGGACTCTCCCCTCTCTGGAAGAATTTCTTCTTCAATTTCTGCCTCTTCTCCAGCCTGGGCAACAACAGCATTTCTTGGTCTAGCACCCACATTCTCTAGACACTCATAGTGCTTATGTCCCACTTGCTGACATCTATAACACCTCAACTCTCTACCTCTACCTCTATCTCTGCCTCCTCTTCCCTTTCCTCTATAAGAACCCCTTCTGCCCCTTACATCATCCTCTGTATATGCATTCTGAGGTGAGCTACTGTTAGCTCCATCCTTGGGTGTAGTAGACTTTCCTCTACCACCCTGGCTTCCCTTTCCCCGGAAAGTACCTCTCTTCTTGGCAGACTGTTTCCTTAGGAGTTTCTCCTCTGCTTTCAGGGCCATCTGGTAGGCCTCTTCCACTGTCTTAGGAGATAGAAGACCAATCTCATCTTGGATCTCCAGCTTGAGACCATTCACATATCTGGCAGTCTTCTCTGGTGTGTCCTGGAATTGCCCAACTCTTATGCTTACTCTATAGAATTCCTCTGTGTATTCTTTTACTGTTAGCAACCTCTGTCTCAGGTTCTACATTTGCTTATACAATGTCAGCTGATAATCACTAGGCAAGAATTTACCTTTTAAATTAGCCATCATTATGGTCTAGCTTTTGATAGGTTTCTTGCCAACTCTCCTCCTTTTTGCTTGCACTCCATCCCACCAAAGTGCAGCATGTCCTTTCAACTTTGTTACTGCAAACTTGACCTTTTTATCTTCGTTTATTTCTTCATAATCGAAGCACTTATTCATTTCATTTATCCACTCCACCAGCTCCTTTGGATTCACTGCATAACTCGACACTTCAATTCTGGGCTTAACTGCAGATCCCAGAACAGTTATGAGGAGCCTCAAGTCGGGAGGAATTTCAACATTTTCTTCAGCTTCCTCTATCTCAGGTTCACTGGTGTCTTCAGGATCTCCGGACTATCTTCACTCCATGGCATCCATTCTGGCCTCGACCCTCTGCAACATCCCCAAAACCTCTGCGTTGGAAACAGGTCTCCTTCTGCCAGCACCTCTACCAACTTGGATTTCCATGTCAGCTCTTTGAAAAAATAGCTCGAAAACAAAAGCTCCGATACCACAAATGACGCAAAAAAACTGAAATTTTGGACCCCAAGGAGAGATGGTCAACTATAGCGTGGCTCTGTCAGCACTTCCCTTTGGTTTATCCCACGTGGTCTACTTTCTCTTACTTCCAGTTTATTTATCAAATTATATGAATTTGATAAATAAATACTATCCACAACGTTTGAACTTTAAATTATATTCCCGGACTTTATATTATGCCGCCAACCTTATAACCAACGTTTATACCTTTCAAAACTTTGTATTAATACTCCATGCTTTTAAAACAAATATCTTATAATAAACCTTTGGCTCTGGACCCCACCGCTACAGTCAATGGTCCCATGACGTCACTGCGGAGGCTTCCAGAGTACGGCGGCAATCCCTGGCTCGTCCCCTTCCGCAATGAATCTACACCGTTGATCGTTGTAAATATGATCCAGGCTCTTTTATTAAACTTCGGGCAAGTCCAGCGTGCGATCACTGTTCAATGGCCCCTTCCCAAATCAACGGCACACGGCAATATCGCTCGGTGTCCTGGTACGAACGATAACGTGCGATGGCGCGTTTGAAACGGTGGTTTTCCGGGGGTCCACCTCGCCACGTGTCGACAGATCTATGGAATCGCTCGCGTTTGGAAAATACTGCCTATTCACCCAAAAGCGGTGCGATATGGGCAATTCGCCTTACAAATCCACTCGCGGTTTTTTTGTACAATGATTAACCAAGGTTCACGTCAGGTTTGCATTCTCCTTTGTATGCCTCAGCTCAGGTTTGCTACTCGGGTTGGGAATTCTAATTACCAACAAACAAATGTAATTCTCTTTATTGAGCGGGATTTCTATTATCATGAAATAGAGCTCAACGACAATGGCTTTCCTACTATGGCCTCGCTTGCGAGTGGGGTGAATTCACAGGGTTTTTCCAACCAATTTATGGGAAATCAAAGGCAGAGAAATGAAATTATCAGTACACAATCGCCTCACAGTTAAACAATTCTTCACAATTATAAATTTAGACAGTTTGGAAATCAACAGGACTTGAAGTCTATTCAACCGGAAGCAATTGCTCAATGCATAGAGTTTTATTGCAGAAAGTTCTCTCTCTTCTTCCTCCTCCCTCTTTCTTTATACATCCGAGGGATTACATTTATATACATAAACATATGTCCTTTCAGTTCCTTTGTGAGGACCGTTATGGTAATTCAAGAGCCTAATTACAATTATTCGAAAACTAAAAACATGACAGATGGGCCAACCATTCGACTTATACAACTCTAACTAATCTAAATGAAATAGTCAGCTGAGGTATTGACACCTAGCTATTACAATTCAAATGTTTTCGAACCCTCCTAGCCACAAAATGTGAACAAAACCTCCTACATTTCTGGCTAGTGTCTAATGCCCCTGCATCATGAAGTTTTTGGGGCATTCATAAAACCAAATACATAACCAACCATTCAAAAATACCCTTCTTGAACATAAAAGTAGTCTTCCATACAACAATTGGTTTTATTAGGGCTTGGTGGTATCAAAATTTCAAATCCATCTTACTAAAGTATTTGCCCCCCTTGAATTGGTAAAGAAGGTCATCAATCTAGAAAATCGAGTATTGGTTCCTTATTGTGATTTTTTTCAGGGCTTGGTAATCAATCCAGAGTCGTTGGGTCCCATATTTCTTCTGCACGAGTATAATTTGGCTTCCACAAGGTAGGAAACTTGATCAAATATGCCATTTTCGGAGTAGGTCTTGCATCTGCTGCTTGATTTCCTCATTTTCGTTAAGAGAATGATAATATATTGGCCCATTGGGTAGAGGTTCACCAAGGTTTAGATCGATTGAATGCTTGACCTGAGAGGGCAGAGGTACCCCAGTGGGTGAGGAGAAGATGGCTTCATATTCTTCCATGAACTTGTTGTTAAGTCCCTATATTAATAGTGTAGTCCCTTATTATGTTAGTGTAGCCCCCCTTATTGTTATTGTTGTACCCCTGTAACCCCCATATTTTTATTATTGTGCCCTTACATTATTTTTGTTAGGTCAGCTAGGATTACATTGTGGCCCCATGGACTCCTATATATAGAAAGGAGGTTTTGTCATTTGTATCATCCAATAATTGTTCATTTATTTAATGTGTTAGAGGTTTCCCCCTCGAAATGGCTATTTCTAAGGCGTTGATCTCTCTTTTCTTCTATTTTTGGAGCTGGTTTCATAACATTTGGTATCAGAGCTTTGGATTATAGGGTTTCGCTGCTCCAAACAGGTCATCGTGGAATTTTCACTATAAAAAATTTTCTACGAAGGTTCAAAAGACGAAATTTTTATAGTGCGAAGCTGAAATCCTGTTGAACATCATCGCAAAATTTTAGAGCTTGGTTCACAAAATTTTCAGAGATATGATCTGTGGAAGTTAGGGATTTTTGCAGGATCCTGAATTTAACCTAAACATGTCATCACAGAATTGTCTCTATAAATATTTTTCTACGAGGTTTCAGAAGTTGAATTTTTCACAGATCGAAGCCGAAATCTTGAGGAACATCCTCTAAAAAATTCAGATCGTGGTTCACAATATTTTCAGAGATATGGTCTGTGGAATTTAGGTCTTTTTTAGGCTCCCGAATTTTATCTCAAAGAGGTGATCGTGGGAAACTCTTCATAACTCTCTCTCTAAGCATCGGATTAGAATTATGTAAAAAGTGGCCGCAAGTAAACGAAATGTTGTTTCCTGTCTATCAATTTCATAGCCAAAGGAGAAAAAAGTGACACGTGGCAAGTTGTAAAGGTTTTCTCTATTGAATGAGTCCATAATTAGGTCATCGTAAGAGATTGGGCACAACTTATCCTTCAAGAATCCAAATTAGTTCAGACCTATGGCATTCAAAAGAGAATTCAGAGGGATACCTTAGTGCCAAATTTCAGATATTGAAGATTCAAAATCATAGAGATAATTCAGTTTCAATATTGAGCTCCTCAAAAACAAGAAAAAGGTGTGTATTATTTTCCGAATTGCATAAGTCTTGTGTAAAACAAAATCAGTTTGAAGTGATTCCAAGGGCATATTTTAGAATTTTTATCAGTATTGGGTTCTATAATGCCTCCAAAAAATAATTCCATACCCATTAAGCCCTCAAAAATCTATACTATGACACATGAAGAGGAAGAATTGCGGTATGAGATATGAAAATTATGGTACCAAGTGCAACAAATTTTGATCTTACAAAGAGCAACCGAAGATGACATAGATGGTTTAAAAGTAGAAATGGAGGCTAAGTTGGATGGTTTGAAGGATCAAATAATAGCTAATATGGATGATAAATTAGTGGAAAATCACATCGAGCATCAACAACAAGTTCTCCAACTCTCAAAGGATAACCTAACTTTGGTGCAAAATCTAATGAAACAATAGGAAGATCAACATCAAATTGAAAGAAGTTCTGAAGCAGTCATAGAAACAAGAACTCAACAAGTACGATCAATTTTAGAGTATCTCAGCAAGTGGAAGAACTTTCCTATAGAAGATTCCACATGGGAGGATGAGAATTTTATACATAAACATCAAGAAATAATCAAGCATTGAGGACAACACTTCTTTTAAGAAGAGGGGCATGGTAAGTCCCTATATTAATAGTGTAGTCCCTTATTATGTTAGTGTAACCCCCCTTATTGTTATTGTTGTACCCCTGTAACCCCCATATTTTTATTATTGTGCCCTTACATTATTATTGTTAGTTTGGCTAGGATTACATTGTGGCCCCATGGACTCCTATATATAGAAAGGAGGTTTTTTCATTTGTATCATCCAAGAATTGTTCATTTATGTAATGTATTGGAGGTTGCCCCCTCGAAGTGGCTATTTGTAAGGTGTTGATCTCTCTTTTCTTCTATTTTTGGAGCTGGTTTCATAATACTTTTCCACTTGATTTTTTTGTTTTGAGGAGCCCTGTGTAGAGGCCATGGATGTGGCAAAAATATTGTCCTTACTTTGACAGTGAATTAGGAAGAAGAAAAATTTACTTATCTGAGAAATTCCCTTATTTTATTTCTTAACAGAGATCAAAGAAACGAAAATAGGTGGAGTTGCCTTTGGTATCCTGTATAGTTGTCTACCCAGAGTAATAATAGACTACAAGTTCTAAACTCATATATAACACGAAGATTCCACAAGTATAGTTGGCCTAAAATAAAATCACAAAATTCAAGGGGAGAAATATCACGTAATACCTCATCATTAAAGGGTTTGATGTCATAGGGAAAGCGACATTTTTGGTTGTCATGCAAATATCTCCCTTAGTGAAGCCATGTGGTGTTGTCAGTAGGTCTAATTGCTTGATGAACTTTGCTAATATGAGGTTCCTGTGACGTCCACTATCAACAATGAAATGCAGTGGAGCGCCCTTAAACCACATATGTGAGTGAAATAAGTGCTCACCTTTCTTCGAATATTTGAGCTCACTTTGTTGGACCTTGGAGGTGGAAATCATGGTACTAGGTTCTGCATCGATGATTTTCTTCCCCTTTTCTGCGTTTGATTCAAAGTCAGAACCTACATCTGAATCCGAGGCTTTTAGCTCAACCACTAATGACTTCCTTGCACGACATTCTTTGGTGTTATGAGAGGGAATCTTGTGGAACTCACCACTTTCCTATGCCTTTCTTCATCTTCGATTTACCATTATTTCTTTACATCTTATATGGGTTGTCCCAAGGTGTTACACCCTATCTCTAACATTTTTTTTTTGATTTGGGGATGCCATTTCCCTGCTTTTTTTGTGATGGATTGGTAGATCCAAAGTCTCACTTCTTCTGTTTAAATTCTTGCTTGATTCTGACACATATTGGTATGTTGCACCAAGTGAGGAGATGTAAAGGAGCTCAATTTTTATTTTCATTTATCTGTGCAAATATCCAAAATACATGAGAACCATATGTTTCTTGAATTATTTGATACCCAACTTTGTGCACAAGGAATGGAAGATATTTCTAAATTTTGGCACTATTTGGTACCTCTCTTGTCATATTGTGTTCTATCTCATGTACTAGTATTTGTAGCTTCCAATGGGGTATTATTTTTCCTTAACATCATCACTAAAAGATCCCTAAGTGGGTATGACTATAAACAGTGTGGATTCCTCCATGGCCCTTTGCTCACGCTAAGTTTCCCACCAACCCTTAACATGCGAGGCAACCTTAAGGAGTGAAAACATAATATTTTCTCTATTGGAAAAATAATGGACCAAAAAATACCATTTCTATCATATTTAACCATTTGTCTAGATCATCTACATCTATATAGCCTTCAAATATAGTATTATCAAAATTAACTTGTACCTTGAAGGGGTTAGTACCTCCAAAGTGGCCACCTGATGAAGATGTGTCACCTGTTGGAATCTATCGAATGATCTAGGAAAATATCCATCAACATGTTCCTTTGTTGTGTGTGGGATTTCTTGAGAAATATTTTAATAAGATCTCTTGCTCCCTTGTATTTCTTTTCTTCCACCATGGGAGGTCATCGGGGATGGTGACGAAGATCTTGAAATGGCTTAAGAATTTTGAGTTCCAACTCCTTATACCCTGACCTCGTTAGGGACATGTGATAGAAAAAGAATAAGAGAAAAACACCCTAATACATTGATCCAAATTTGTTAAGGGAATGAAATGAAATATTTGTTTATAGCCAAAACATAGATATATAGTGAAACTTGACTTCTATTAATAAATGGAAAGTGTTGAAACTATAAAAATGTAGAATTAAAACAAACTAACTCAAACAGTGGTAGGTTATCTATGAAAATATATGTGTCATCTTGTTGTGCGAATCAACCACCCCCATTATTTTAGCAATAGTTACCTTAGAAAATAATGGTTACCCTTTTTAAATTTTAGAGTTAAAACAAATAAGACCCTTAGAGTAATTTTTTAGATAGAAATAGGGATAAAAAAGGGATAAAATCTTAAAATTTGGCCTTGAAAGCACTTAAACGGATAAAGATTGCATTATCGCAATTGAAAAACTGCAATGAAGCATATATGACACCTAAAAGGTCACTTAAAACATATTGCGATCCGATGTGTATAAGAAAAAGCACTTTTATAAAGGAAAAAGTCATATTTCCAAGAAAATTCTATAAGGAAATATTGCAGGACCCACTTCTGTCACGTAAGCTGTCGTATATCACATTTTGCATTTCACAAATCCTTCCTCGACATTCTTATTGTCACCTCCCATATTTCACCAATGTGATATACTCCATCGTATCACATTACTGCAAACATAATAACTCTTCTTCCCTCGACCATGTTCACCGATGTGATATAGTCCATTGCAAATCGCACATCACACTTTTTTCAACTTAAACACCTTTCACTTTATCTATTTTCGCTGATATTGCGATTACGATATCACAATCGACATAAAATTAAACTGATCGGTATTAAATGAATATTTTCACATGAGAAATTCTACGACGCGACAGATTTGATTTTAATGTGGAAATGATTATATGGGCACAACAACCCATATCAACCATTAATGTCATAAATTAATAGTTTTGTCGCCCATACCTCCATAATCATTTTACTTTCAGAAGCATTCAATTCGTATCTTATCAGTGTGCCAAGTCTCATCCGTTTAAAAATTTATATTGCTATGGTACTTGTGCATTTGTAAAACCAAAAGTTCCCTCTTTCTGCTTATCCTTTCTCATTTATTTACAGGCGAGCCCGAATAAGTAGAATTATCTAGAGATGTCTAAAGCTCTTAAGAAAGCTAAGAAGCATATGGCCCCTGTAAACCCTGCACCTGCTACAACTGAGAGAACATAGATGCTTCCTCTATTTACAGATACTACATGTGGACCAGAAATCGGATCCTCCTCATGGGAATCCATATACAAGTTGATCGAGGATGAAAAACCTCACAAAGTTCAAATGAAAGCAACTGCTGATGCTCCCGATTCCTCTAAAACTACAATTGAAGAAGTAGCTAATTATTTCTTACATCGAATTGTTGTGTGACCTAAAATATTACCATACACTAATGGTAATATAGATCATTGATAATCTCAATATTGGGGATAGGAAATTTCTAACTAGTAGAGGAACGATGATTGGTTCCTTAACAGCCGAAGACCTGAAGTTGATGTACCATATCCCAAACCCTGAAAAGGTCTATGATAAATAATTTCTCGCACATTTCACCAAAGAAAATGAGCTCAAATAAAATCTAATCAAGCAATGGAGAAGTTATCACAATAAGCACAAGAATAACAAAAATAGTATGTACTCTACTGACACCCTTGCAATCCCCTATTGTTATGTCTAGGATTTTTGGTCAGCTTGACACTACTCAATTTTCAGTAGAATAGGTACCTCTCATGGAAGCAGTTGCAGACTCCAATGTTATGGATTGGGGAAATATTATGTCTAATAATATTTCCACTCAGATTTTATAATATAGGAAAAATCACTCCATTTCTTCCAAAAAATTTCCCCCGTTCTATTTGAGCGCCTATATGATCCTTGAGAGAGTTCACTGATACGTGTGTGGACTCTTCTAGATATATTCCACAATAAAACATAGGTATTATGTGATTTTTGTTGATGATTTTTCAATAAAGTGTTGGATTTTCTTCATGCAGAAGAAAGATCAAATGTTCTCCAAGTTTTGTGAGTTCAAGGAAATTTTCGAGAGATATACAGGGAAGAAGGTGAAGGCTCTGAGGAGTGACAATTATGGAGAATAAATATCTAATGAATTCAAGAACTTCTGTGCCTCAGAAGGAATTCGAAGAGAATTTGTAGTACCTCATAACCCACAACAAAATGGGGTTGCAGAGAGGAATAATATAACTATTATGGGAAAAACATGAGCTATATTACATGATCAAGGCCTACCATTGCATATATGGGTTGAAGCATGCAATACAATAATATTTTTGTAGAATATAAGTCCTCATCGGATACTTGGGATGAGTACACTAGAGGAGGCTTCTTTAGGTAAGAGATCAGATGTGTTGTATTTTAAAATTTTTGGCTCATCTATTCATTGCCATGTGACCAAAGATGCTAGGAAAAATCTAGAGCCAAAAATAGAGTTGGGGATATTTGTGGGGTACACTAATACACCTCACAAATATCAGGTTTACTTTCCTATGAGCTAATTTATTGAGATAGAACCATCATGTTTTGAGGAAGAAGTGCAACATATAGTGTGGATTGATTCCATGGTTGAGGATTATGACTCTATTATCAGAAAAAACAAACGAGAAGTTGTCCCAAGACTAATGGGGAAGTCAGTTATAGGATCCAGGTGGGTCTACAAGGTGAAGCAGGTAGAAAATGGGAGTGTGGAGAAGCATAAGGCCAGATTTGTGGCCATAGGGTTCTTGTAGATGGAGGGGATTTACTATGATGAGACTTTTACACCAGTCGCATGGTACTCATATATAATATCCATCCCTGCACTCTCAGCGCAGATGGGATGGAAAATACATCAAATGGATTTAAAGACAACTTTTCTCAATGGAGTTATTTAGGAAGAGGTGTACATTGAGGATTTGGAAGGTTTTGAGACCTTATACAAGGATTCACATGTGTGCAAATGAAAGAGAGTACTGTATGGGTTGAATCAAGCACCTCGTGCTTGGTACATTAGGATAAAAAACTATTCATTGGGTTGGGATTCACCAAGAGTGAAGCAGATGTGAACCTATATCATATTGTGGTTGATGGTAAGCCTTTGATTATTGTACTTTATGTTGATGATCTGATACTGATAGGCGATGAGAAACTCATCAAGTATTGCAAATAGGATCTTGCAAGATAATTTGAGAGGAAGGACATGGGGCTCTTGCACTATTTCCTAGAATGGAATTATGGAAAAGAGATGGGGAGATATTTTTATCTCAGGGAAAGTATGCCAACAAAATTCTCACAAAGTTCCACATGGAGGGAAACAAACCCATGGAGCCTTCCTCTATAAGGAAACTGGAAGAAGGAGGATGCTACTTTGGGCGAAGTAGTGGATGCTATTGTTCACATGCAACTTGTAGGTTCACTCATGCATTTGGTGAGCACACAACCAAACATATGCTATGTAGCTAACCAACTTAGTCAAGCTATGGTTAAGCCTACCAAGCTCTTTTGGAAGGAAAGTAAGAATGTGTTAAGATACCTTAGAGGAACTACCGAGTATGGGATATGGTACAAACATATAGAGGGGGTGAAGCTTCAAGGCTTCACCGATGCATATTTAGTAGGGAGTACATCTGACAAGAAGAGCACATCAGGGGGAATATTGAGCATATGATCAATAGAAATTTAATCGTACAACAGGAAACATAGATCAGTTGCACTCAGTTCAACAGAGGCAGAGTACATGGAGACCAGTAAGGAAACATGTGAGGCCATATGGATGATGAAGATCCTTGTTGGTTTGTTTGATCGACATATGGATTTGATGGTGATACATTGTGATGACCAGAGTTGCATCAAACTCTCAGTTAATCTATTTTTTCATGACAGGTCCAAGCATATTGATATCTAGTATCACCATCTCAGAGATTGTGTGAAAAGGAAGATTATGTCATTAGAGTACATTCCCACGGAGGAGCAGGATGCAAACATCTTGACGAAGGCAATGAAAATAAGTAAATTTCGAATTCCATAGAGATAGGATCAAGGTAGAAAATAATCCCTTTCTTGTTTAGAGGGAGTGTTGAAATAGCACCAAGAGATGGCACCCAAAGGGGGCTTCTAATTTAATTTTACCTTAATTAAATTGGAAGAGAATTTTTAATTTCATCTCATGGCAACTTATATTAGTTAAATGATTCCGGAAGAATTAGTTAGCTTAGGAAATTCGAGTTGAGGGTCATAGAGGAAGCATGTAGAGTTATCCCATGACTTGAGGGGGTCTACTTATATTTATTTGTGAGTTGTAATTATTTAACTCAATTAATTGAGTTAAAATCAATTTAACTAGTTCTAATCGAGAGATGAGCTAGTGATAGGTCCAGTGAATTAAATCTGCTTTAATTCACAAGTAGTGATCAATCAATTAACTAATAATTCACTATAAATAACTTTGCATGTCGGTTTTAAGGAAGGCCCAGTTGAGATTGAGATTAAAGGGAAGATAAATGTTAGTTTCATATTTAGAAACTTGTATTGGTCATGTATAGAGTCACCAGGAAGCCTTGGCAGGATTGCACAATAAATTCTTGGGAATTTCCTATTTAATATGGTGACAATTCCTCCAAGAATGTGTGATCAAGGATGGTTAGACAAAGGCTGAGAATTGGTTGAGTATTTAACTAATTTTTCCTAGATCATAGTGAAAAAGTGAGCAGAGTGTAAAAGTTTCTCAGAGAGAGAAAAACATTGTATTGTTTCATGGTCTTGAATTTATAAAATATACAAATATTAGGTTTTTGAGCAGTTTCTTTCCCTATATGCATATGTATTGTGCGATTTATTATTTCTTTCTCGCACTTGTTATGTGATTGCGTGGTCATATTTGGTTTCCACAAATTGTATAAGGATTCAATATTTTGTTTTAGTACATTAGAATATCAGATTGAATCCCGTTGATAGATTTTCTACAACTTGCAACGAAACATTAGTTGAATTCTAGGTATAATTGGCATGTGATGTAAAACCTTATTTGGAACTGTAGGACCTTGTACATTTGTATGATATAGGCTTCTCTTTGCATACAAGGCATTCTACCTTGTCTTGATATTCATCTATGTACAAAATTCAATAATTTTTGCATGAATTTATTCGCTTATATTCAATCCCCAACTCAACCAAAAAATGACACAACTCTCTACAAGTTGATGACAACAAATTCTCTCCAGGAAATATTTTAATTTTTAGTGCCGTGTAAGATTTCCAAAGATTAGATCAATTGAATTTTTGACTTGTGATGAATATGTTTAATACATCAATCTATATTATGAATATTCATATAAAATATATGGTTTTAAAATCTCCTTAAAGAAATATAAATGAAGGTAATGAATATTTACAAATTATATAGATCAATTGTAAATGCATTGTAAAAATATATTTCAACTCACTAATAGGGTGGTGAATCCTTTGTCTAACCAACCAAATAGTGACTTTATTTCTAATAATATTAATGTGCATGCTAGTTTTGAGGTTCTACTTGCACCTGATTTGAACACGAGTATCTTTGCTGCTTGCTTGATGGAGTCTTTCAACAGGTTGTTATCATCAACATTACATTGGTGGTAATTACGCTTGTTGTCATCATTATTGTCAACCATATGATTGTTATTCTCATCATTGTTTCCATACCCAAAGAAAATTGTACACATTTCATTCAACCCTTATTCATGCATTGCATTTTCGCTGTGATTCTCATCAACATTAAGGCCGTTAGCTGGTAGCATATTATAACCATCAGTGTATGCAAATCTCATCAGCTGTTCAATTTTTTCAGGTGGTAGAGTTCTCTTTAAATATGATATTTTCTCCCTGTTATGGTTTAAAGGATATTTCGGATCATCCCATCCAAATCTTAATAGCCCAGTTGGATCAACTTGGGTATTAATAGTTGTTCTTTCATCATCATATTCTACCTATCGACAAACACTACCATTATTTAATGTTTGGAAAAAAATGGATAAATCATAAATGTATCACTTTCATAGAAATATAATCAAATATTTATCAACAAATCCCATCCTATGTACTATATTATTGACCAACCTATTATTTAGTGCAATTATTTGTTGTGTCTGAAGTATCCATTTTTCATATCCTCTTCCACACACTGTGTTCTTCATGATTTAACAATTTTAGGTCCACGCCCACATACACATACTTTTTTCTTTTTGTAGTTGAATGCTTAGGCTGTGAACTTGTTTGAATCCCCATATCAAATATAAAAAACATGCATTAATTTATTTGAAGGTTTGATAATACACTATAAATTCTAATAATACTGTGAAATAGGATGGACGTATCACAAAATGCTTCCTAAGTTAAGTCAACATTTGATAATTACTTGATGTCTTGCAACATCTGTTGTGTCCTTATTTAATATGACACAATCTGTTGCCATGGCCTCGTCTTTCCCCTATAATACATAACATAGTCAATGATGTTTAGTACACCAATTATATCATTTCAGTCAATATCAATCCAACACAAAGCCTTAGTTTACTCATATATTTGACATATCGATATCATGTTTTGGATTTGAAAAAAAAACAAAATATTTTATATAACTTTATCTCGTCTATGTTGTATCATTTGTGAATTCATAAACACCATCCTCCTTTGGTTGAGCTTGCTTTATGTTCTTACCTTTATTTGATCTGCAGATTCCATATCTAATTCTATGGCCACCCACTTTCCTCTCATTCATTTAGTAGGTATACATCATCCACGTCCTATACCCATGGCCTCCTCTAGATCCTATAATATACAATAATGACATTAGTCACATAAAATTTATGCACTTTTTTGTTGCTCCATCCAATTTTCTAAATGCACAATCGATTTAAGCTCAACCGGTTTTCACTGCACCTTTCTAACTAAAATTCCCCTATTTTCAATATATACCCTTTTTGTTAATTTCTACTCCCAATATGGTGACATGACACAACTCTTATAAATATTAGACGAGGATTATGAAAAATAATGGACCACTCTTTCTTTTTTTTAATATTTTCATTTAACTTAATTCAAACCCTCCATCCATAATTTTAAACTGCCAAATATATGTATTTTTGTATATTTTAAAAAAAATCCTTTGACCCTATATGTTAGAATATATACTATTTTCAAATTTTGTTTTTTAGGCCTTCTAAATGAACTCAATATATCATATAATAATTATTATACGTTAACTCATGGATGAAATATATTTTCAACACCACCATCCACCCTATAAAGGATTAAAGAGTGAGTGGCAGGATCAAAAATGTTTGTGTCACGTGTATACATAATCACTAAGAAACACAACCTTTAAAGGTGAAAACATGTGTCAGTGACTATAATTAGTGTATTGATCCAATCTCCACATGAAATATCAAAAACATGGATTAATTTATTTCAAGGTTGGATAATACACTATAAATTCTAATAATACTGTGAAAAAGGATGGACATATCACAAAATGCTTCCTAAGTTAAGTCAAAATTTGATAATTACCTGATGTCTTGCGACATTTGTTGTGTCCTTATTTAATATGACACGATCCGTTGCCATGGCCTCGTCTTTCCCTTATAATACATAACATAGTCAATGATGTTTATTACACCAATTATATCATTTCAGGCAATATTCTGTCCAACACAAAGCCTCACTTTAATCATATATTTGACATATCGATATCATGTTTTGGATTTGGAAAAAAAAAATTATATAACTTTATCTCGTCTATGTTGTAGCATTTGTGAATTCATAAACACCATCCTCCTTTGGTTGAGGTTGCTTTATCTTCTTACCTTTATTTTATCTACAGATTCAATATCTGATTTAATGACCACCTACTTTCCTCTCGTTGATTCAGTAGGTCTACATCATCCATGTCCTCTACCCGTGGCCTCCTCTAGATACTATAATATACAAGAATGGCATTAGTCACATAACTTCTATGCAATTTGTTGTTGCTCCATCCAATTTTCTAAATGCATAATCGATTTAAGCTCAACTGGTTTTCATTGCACCTTTCTAAACTAAAATTCCCCTATTTTCAATATATACCCTTTTTGTTAATTTTTACTTCCAATATGTTGACATGACACAACTCTTATAAATATTAGACGAGGATTACGAAAGCTAATGGACCACTCTTTCTTTTTTTCATATTTTCATTTAACATAATTCAAACCCTTCATCCATAATTTTAAACTGCCAAATATATGTATTTTTGTATATTAAAAAAAAAATCCTTTGACCCTATATGTTAGAGAATATACTATTTTCAAATTTTGATTTTTAAGTCTTCTAAATGAACTCAATATAATATAATAATTAGTATAAGTTAACTTGTGGATGAGATATATTTTCAACGCCACCATCCACCCTATAAAGGAGTAAAGAGTGAGTGGCAGGATCGAAAATGTTTGTGTCACATGTATACATAATCACTAAGAAACACGACCTTTAAAGGTGAAAACATGTGTCAGTGACTAAAACTAGTGGATTGTTCCAATCTCCATATGAAATATAAAAAACATGCATTAATTTATTTCAAGGTTGGATAATACATTATAAATTCTAATAATATATGAAAAAGGATGGACGTATCACAAAATGCTTCCTAAGTTGAGTCAAAATTTGATAATTACATGATGTCTTGCAACATTTGTTGTGTCCTTATTTAATATGACATGATCTGTTGCCATGACCTCGTCTTGCCCATAAAATACATAACATAGTCAATGATGTTTAGTACACCAATTATATCATTTCATCCAATATTATATCCAACACAAAGCCTCACTTTACTCATATATTTGACATATTGATATCATGTTTTGGATTTGAAAAAACAATAAAATATTTTATATAACTTTATCTCATCTACGTTGTAGCATTTGTGAATTCATAAACGCCATCTTCCTTTGGTTGAGGTTGCTTTATCTTCTTACCTTTATTTTATCTACAAATTTCGTATCTGATTCAATGGCCAACCAATTTCCTCTTGTTGATTCAGTAGGTCTACATCATCCACGTCCTCTACCCGTGGCCTCCTCTAGATACTATAATATACAAGAATGGCATTAGTCACATAACATCTATGCACTTTGTTGTTGCTCCATCCAATTTTCTGAACGCACAATCGATTTAAGCTCAACTGGTTTTCATTGCACTTTTCTAACTAAAATTCCCCTATTTTCAATATATACCCTTTTTGTTAATTTCTACTCCCAATATGGTGACATGACACAACTCTTATAAATCTTAGACAAGGATTATGAAAACTAATGGACCAATATTTCTTTTTTTCATATTTTAATTTAACTTAATGCAAACCCTTCATCCATAATTTTAAATTGCCAAATATATGTATTTTTGTATATTTAAAAAAAATCCTTTGACCCTATATGTTAGAGAATATACTATTTTCAAATTTTGATTTTTAAGTCTTCTTAATGAACTCAATATATAATATAATAATTAGTATAATTTAACTCATGGATGAGATATATTTTCAACGCCACCGTCCACCCTATAAAGGAGTAAAGAGTGAGTGGCAGGATAAAAAATGTTTGTGTCACATGTATACATAATCACTAAGAAACACAACCTTTAAATGTGAAAACATGTGTTTGTGACTATAAATAGTGGATTGTTCCAATCTCCATATGAAATATCCAAAACATGCATATATTTATTTCAAGGTTGGATAATACACTATAAATTCTAATAATACTGTGAAAAAGGATGGACGTATCACAACATGCTTCCTAAGTTAAGTCAAGATTTGATAATTACCTGATGCCTTGCGCCATCTGTTGTGTCCTTATTTAATATGGCACGATCTGTTGCCATGGACTCGTCTTGCCCCTATAATACATAACATAGTCAATGATGTTTAGTACACCAATTATATCATTTCATCCAATATTCTATCCAACACAAAGCCTCACTTTACTCACATATTTGACATATCGATATCATATTTTGGATTTGAAAAAACAAGAAAATATTTGATCCGGATTTATGCAGGAACGCAACAGAATAAACACATAACCATAAATACAGAGATGCAGCGGAAATAACACTTCATTTCATTAATATCAAAGAACTGAAATTTGCTTACAGACAATGGAAATAAAACTAGCTAGGGTACTGGTAGCTATCTCTGAGAAGAGATGTGGTGGCTACAGACCTCTGAACTGCTTCACAATGAGGCGCGAGGGCCTATTTATTATTGAGAAACAATGGAGAACCCTAAACATCCCAAAAACCTAACCCTAGGAGATGAAGCGCCAAAACTATGGGCCCCGTTTGGGTAAATTGGTGTTTCAACTTCCCAGGGACGTAACTTTGGCATACTATCTCAGTTTGACGCATATGATACATCATTAGAAAGCTCTATCCGAGGACTACAGCTGTCGGGACGAATTTTATCAAAAAATTCGCTGGCGCTTTCGTACCCAAAAAACGTCGTTTAGGGCCTCAAAACGGCTCCGGAAGTTCAGGACCCGAAAAACTGCTAAAAATAGTAAGTTGTGCCAAAACGGAAAAACTGAAAGAGACAATGGTGGGGGCCCAAGTGGAATAGGCGGGTGGCCACCAATATCCACCTGGATCATTCCTCCCCCCTTAGGAAGCAATGGTCCCCATTGCGTTAAGTTCCTCCATGAGATGAGGAAATTTATGCTGAACTTGGTCCCTGGTGAACCACTTTCCTTGGTGCAGGAGTTGGCCAGCTTTGACAACCCGATACAGTTGGATCTGCTGTTGACGAGTGTTCTTGATTTGCCTGTCCATGATACAATCTGTGGTGGCCTGTTCCATGCAGTCTGGGTTTAACTCTGTTGGTGTGAGTTGTTCTGCAATGTCCGAGGTGTCCAGTAGAGGTGGAAAGTAAGGACGAAGGCGATCCACATTGAAGACTGGGTGCAGACCAAGGAATGGTGGAATACTAAGCTCGAAGGCATTGTTACCTACGGCCTTGGTGATGGTGTACGGCCCGTATCGGAGCGGGCGAAGCTTGCGGTGAGGTCCAGTGAGGCGCTCCTTCTGCAAATGTAGCCATACTTTGTCGCCCACCTGGAAGTGGTGTGGCACCCGGTGTTGATCATGGCGTTGCTTGTACTTCGCATTGGCTTTGTCCAATATATCATGAACCTGTTGGCGGATGTGTTGAATGCGCTCGATGAAGCTACTTGCTTTGTCAACTTCAGACTGGACATGAGCTGAATCGGCCTGAGCAGCTGCAAACGGCATGGCTATGTCAATGGGACATAGTGGCTGGAATCCCAAGCCCACCTGAAAGGGGCTATGGCCAATTGAGCTGTGGAGAGCCCGGTTATAACTGTGTTGTACATAGGGGAGGCTCTCGTCCCATGTGCGTGGATGCTTTGAGTTGTACATGCGCAGAATGTGTACAATCATTCTGTTGACGACCTCGGTCTGGCCATCTGTTTGGGGATGGAAAGCTGTGGACTTGGTGAGCTTTGTGTCCAACATTGACCAGAGGCTGGACCAAAATGTGCTGAGGAACCTGCTATCTCGATCTGATATGATAGACTGTGGGATCCCAAAGTGCACCCCCACTCGTTCAAAGAAGAGTTTAGCAGTGGCTTCTGCTGTGATATTCTTCTTACAGGCCGCCATGATGGCCATCTTCGAGAATCTGTCAACGACCACGAAAACACGGTCATTTCCATTCTTAGTAGAAGGCAGGCCCGACATGTAATCCATGGAGATGGATTCCCATGGTCGACTAGGGGTAGGTAGTGGAGTATATAGGCCTTGCTTCTTGATGTGAGTCGGTTGTAGTAACTGCTTGGTGGACCCGATGTGCTTCTCATCCTTTGGTGGTCAGCCAATGAAATACTTTAAAATATTCACTCTTTGTTTTCTGCGACACGAAATGCCAATGACATAGAGCGTAGTGTGCTTCCCATATCATCTTGGCACGCTCGCTTGAAGGAACAAAAAGGTGTCCCATGTGACATAAAAGTGCATCTTGGAGGTGAAAATTTGGAACTTGCGTGCCCCCTAAAAGTGCCTTGAAAGTGTGGCCGAATTTTGGGTCACTCTCATAGAGAAGTGGCCACTCAAAAGTCTCGTGTCCACAAGAGTTGAGCACAGTGATGAGCGCCACGATCGGTGGTCGGCTGAGGCAGTCTGCAACATTATTGGTGCTACCCTTCTTGTACTTGATGTTCAAGTGAAACTGTTGCAGATATGTGGACCACTTCTGATGGCGATCATTCTGCAACTTCCCTTGTGTCTGTATGAACTGCAGGGGCCGGTGGTCTGTGTGGATGGTTGTTTCCTTCCCCAAAATGTAATGCTTCCATTGTCGACAGGCTTGCACAATGGAATACATTTCTTTGTCATAGGTGGGATACTTGCGAACTGTCTCGGACAATGTCTCACTGTGATATGCCACTGGATGTCCCTGTTGAGTAAGAACTGCCCCAATAGCATAGTCAGAGGCATCTGTCTCGATCTCAAATGGCTGCTGCAAGTCTGGTAAGGTGAGCACTGGGGCAGAACAGAGGCGAATTTTCAATTCTTTGAACGCCTTCTGTTGAGGTTCCGACCAAAAGAATTTTGCTCTCGCTCCTCCTTTGGTGACTTGACTCAAGGGCCAAGTGATATGAGAGAATCCCAACACGAATCTACGGTAGAAATTAGCAAGACCCAGAAAGCTGCGAAGCGCTGTTATAGTAGTCGGGGCTGGCCAATCCCGAATGACTTGGATCTTGGCTGGATCCACATGCACCCCCCTTTCATCAATAATGTATCCCAGATATTGAACCTGGGTCATGCCAAACGTGCACTTCTCCAAATTTGCACACAACTTGTGTTGCCGCAGTGTTTGGAGGACTTGTCGGATGTGATGAAGGTGCTCTTCCCAAGTCTTGCTGAAGATCAGAATGTCATCCAAGTACACCACTACGAATGAGTTGGTGAATGGCCGCAAGATGTCGTCCATCATCCTCATGAAGGTTGGGGGAGCATTCGTCAACCCGAAAGGCATGACCAGCCATTCAAAAAGGCCTTCCTTAGCTTTGAAGGCAGTCTTCCACACATCAGAGGGTTCAATTGGTACCTGGTGATACCCAGACTTCAGGTCGATCTTACTGAAATATTTTGCACCTTGGAGTTGGTCCGGAAGGTCATCAATCCGTGGGATTGGGTACCTATTCCGGACAGTGATCTTGTTCAGCGCCCGATAGTCAATACAGAGTCTCCCGCATTCATCGCACACACGTACCAACACGATCGGAGGGCTCCCACGGGGCGATGGGGCAGTGCAGTGAGCCTTTCTGTGACTCCACAGATACGCCTCTTGATTTCATCATTTTCCAGAACAGAGCGTCGATAGATCGGTCCATTGGGTAGTGGCGCACATGGGGTCAGATCAATCGGGTGCTTGACCTGGCAGTGCAGAGGAACCCCTGTGGGTGAGGTGAAGATGTCCCCGTACTCCTCCACGACCTTATCCATTTGTTGTTGTCGTGCAGAGGGGCCCTGTCTGGAGGTCGTGGCCACAGTCTTCTTCTTGCCCTGGGGGCGGATCATCAGGAAAACGAATTTCCTGGTTTGAGAAATGAGCTTACTACATTGTTTTGCAGTAACCAAAGAGATAGTCGTAGGAGGTGGTGCCTCTGGTATCATGTACAACTTATTTCCCAAAGTAATAATAATAGCATGAGGTCGAGACTCATACACAGCATGACGCTTCCACAAGTATGGTTGTCCTAATAATACATCAGAAACATCAATAGGAGCAACGTCACATAATACCTCATCCGTGAAGGGCTTGATGCTATAGGGAAGGCGGCACTGCTGGCTGACGCGGAGATCTCGTCCTTGGTGAAGCCACACGATGGTGTATGGATGTGGGTGAGCTGTGGTCGGCAAGCCCAACCGCTTCACGGCGTCTGCTGAAATGAGGTTCTTTTGGCTCCCATTGTCGACAATGAACTGTACAGGGGAGCCCTTTACCCACATCTGGGAGTGGAAGAGACGTTCCTCCTCCTCTGGATCTTCCGGTTCCTCCTTCTGGACCTTTGTGGTGGCAACAGTGGCGTTGGGCTCCGCATCAATAATCTGTTTCCCTTTTTCATTCCCCTTTTCAGGTTCTGATTCGGAGTCGGAGCATGCATCTGACTCAGAAGCCCTCATCTCGGCCACTAGCGACTGCTTGGCCCGACACTCACTTGTGTTGTGAGTAGAGCTCTTATGGAACTCACACCACTTTCCCGTGTCCTTCTTTGGCTTTACGGTGTTGTTCTTTTCTTGTGGCTTTGGTGGGTTGTCTTTAGCCGCCATGCCTTGGCTCTGTCCTTTGTTCTACGGTTTGGAAGCACCTTTTCCTTGCTTTTGATTCGCAGATCCAAAGTCTCGCTTCTTCTGTTTGAATTTCTGCTCAATCTTGGCAGCATACCGGTATGCCGTACCAAGCGAGGATATGTCGAGGAACTCCATTTCCTCCTGAATGTATCTGTGCAGACAGCTGTGATACTTTAGCACCAAATGTTTCTCTGAATCTTTGATACCCAACTTTGTCCGCAGGGTATGGAACAGATTCGTCAGCTCATGCACATCTTGATCCCTTTGTTGTCGCAGCGTGGTCCATTGTGTGTACTTGTCCTCATAGCTCCCCACGGGATAGTACTGTTCCTTGACGGCGTCTCAGAAAGAATTCCAAGTTGGTACGGTCGAGAACAGAGAGGGTTCTGTTTGATCCTTGTTCTCACAGTAGGTTTCCCACCAGTCCTTAACATGAGGGGTAGCTTTGAGGAGTGCAAAAATAATCTTCTCCCGGTCTGAAAAGTCATGAACAGAGAAATATCCTTCTAATAGATTCAACCATCTATCTACGGCATCTGCGTCTGTTTGACCCTCAAATATGGGAATGTCAAAATTTACTTGTACCTTAAAGGGAGTCGCAACTCCAGAGTGGCTACTGGATGCAGATGCGCCGCCGGTGGGCAGCCGTTGAAGGATCTGAGCAAAACTATCCATCATCGCGTTCCTTTGTTTTCGAGGGCCTCCTCGAGCAATATTTTGATAGGATCTCCTGCTCCCTCATCTTTCTTTTCGTCCCCCATGGGCGTCCGTCGAGTTTTACGAGGCTGATCTTGCAAAGGTTCCACCATATCAAGCCCTAGCTCCTTATACCCCGACCTCGTTGGGGACATGCAAAGAAGGATCGAGAAAAAGCAGACCGCTCTGATACCACTGATCCGGATTTATGCAGGAACGCAACAGAATAAACACATAACCATAAATACGAATGCACAATGCGACGGAAATAACACTTCATTTCATTAATATCAAAGAGCTGAAATTTGCTTACAGACAATGGAAATAAAACTAGCTAGGGTACTGGTAGCTATCTCTGAGAAGAGATGTGGTGGCTACAGACCTCTGAACTGCTTTACAATGAGGCGCGAGGGCCTATTTGTTATTGAGAAACAATGGAGAACCCTAAACATCCCAAAAACCTAACCCTAGGAGATGAAGCGCCAAAACTATGGGCCCCGTTTTGGTAAATTGGTGTTTCAACTTCCCAGGGACGTAACTTTGGCATACTATCTCCGTTTGACGCACATGATACATCATTAGAAAGCTCTATCCGAGGACTACAGCTGTCGGGACAAATTTTATCAAAAAATTCGCTGGCGCTTTCATACCCAAAAAACGTCGTTTAGGGCCTCAAAACGGCTCCGGAAGTTCAGGACCCGAAAAACTGCTAAAAATAGTAAGTTATGCCAAAACGGAAAAAACTGAAAGAGACAATGGTGGGGGCCCAAGTGGA
Source organism: Pinus albicaulis (assembly GCA_034641835.2). NCBI lineage: Eukaryota > Viridiplantae > Streptophyta > Pinopsida > Pinales > Pinaceae > Pinus > Pinus albicaulis. The sequence continues at coordinate 1,122,914,038 of CM076575.1, forward strand.
ATAGGCGGGTGGCCACCAATATCCACCTGGATCATTCCTCCCCCCTTAGGAAGCAATGGTCCCCATTGCGTTAAGTTCCTCCATGAGATGAGGAAATTTCTGCTGAACTTGGTCCCTGGTGAACCACTTTCCGTGGTGCAGGAGTTGGCCGACACAGTAACCAAAATGGGTTGGATCTGTTGAATAGTGTTCTTGATTGCATGTCCATGATACAATACGCGGTGGCACCATTCCCCGTATGATGGGTTTTTAACTGCGGTGGTGTGAGTTGTTGCGCAATGTCGAGGTGTCCCGATGAGGTGGAAAGTAAGGACGAAGGCGATCACATTGAAGGCTGAGTGCGGACCAAGGAATGGTGGAATACTAAGCTCGAAGGCATTGTTGCCTCATTGTGGTGATGGTGTATGGCCCGTGTCGGAGCGGGCGAAGCTTGCGGTGGGGTCCAGTGAGGCGCTCCTTCTGCAAATGTAGCCATACTTTGTCACCCACCTGGAAGTTGTGTGGCACCCGGTGTTGATCATGGCGTTGCTTGTACTTGGCATTGGCTCTGTCCAATATATCATGAACTTGTTGGCGGATGTGTTGAATGCGCTCGATGAAGCTACTTGCTTTGTCAACTTCAGACTGGACATGAGCTGAATCGGCCTGAGCAGCTGCAAACGGCATGGCTATGTCAATGGGACATAGTGGCTGGAATCCCAAGCCCACATGAAAGGGGCTATGGCCAATTGAACTGTGGAGAGCCCGGTTATAACTGTGTTGTACATAGGGGAGGCTCTCGTCCCATGTGCGTGGATGCTTTGAGTTGTACATGCGCAGAATGTGTACAATCATTCTGTTGACGACCTCTGTCTGGCCATCTGTTTGGGGATGGAAAGCTGTGGACTTAGTGAGCTTTGTGTCCAACATTGACCAGAGGCTGGACCAAAATGTGCTGAGGAACCTGCTATCTCGATCTGATATGATAGACTGTGGGATCCCAAAGTGCACCCACACTCGTTCAAAGAAGAGTTTGGCAGTGGCTTCTGCTGTGATATTCTTCTTACAGGCCGCCATAATGGCCATCTTCGAGAATCTGTCAACGACCACGAAAACACAGTCATTTCCATTCTTGGTAGAAGGCAGGCCCGACATGTAATCCATGGAGATGGATTCCCAAGGTCGACTAGGGGTAGGTAGTGGAGTATATAGGCCTTGCTTCTTGATGGTTGGTTTGGCAATGGCACAAGCAGTGCAGGATCTAATGTGCTTCTCAACATCCTTTCGAAGGTTCGGCCAATAGAAATACTTCTGTAGTATTGCTACTGTTTTCTCGACCCCGAAATGCCCAGCGACTCGACTGTAGTGTGCTTCCCATATCATCTTGGCACGCTCGCCTGAAGGAACACAAAGGTGTCCCAGGTGACATAAAAGTGCATCTTGGAGGTGAAAATTTGGAACTTGCGTGCCCCCCAAGAGTGCCTTGTAAGTGTGGCCGGATTCTGGGTCACTCTCATAGAGAAGCGGCCAATCAGAAGTCTCGTGCCCACAAGAGTTGAGCACGGTGGTGAGCGCCACGATCGGTGGTCGGCTGAGGCAGTCTGCAACATTATGGGTGCTACCCTTCTTGTACTTGATGTTCAAATGAAACTGTTGCAGATATGTGGACCACTTCTGATGGCGATCATTCTGCAACTTCCCTTGTGTCTGTATGAACTGCAGGGGCCGGTGGTCTGTGTGGATGATTGTTTCCTTCCCCAAAATGTAATACTTCCATTGTCGACAAGCTTGCACAATGGAATACATTTCTTTGTCATAAGTGGGATACTTGCGAACTGTGTTAGATAATGTCTCACTGTGATATGCCACTGGATGTCCCTGTTGAGTGAGCGCAAGAGAACGAGTCGGAGGAGCATCTGTCGCTAGGTCTCAAATCGTGCTAAATAGTACGGCGGGGGTGAGCACGGGGGCGAACGGAGGTGATTTTCAATTCTTTGAACGCCTTCGACGGGGTTCGAGCCGGTACCCGCTCTCGCGTACTCACTTTGGTGACTTGACTCGGGGGCCAGGTGATATGGTCCCAGCACGGATACGGTGAAATTAGCAAGACCCAGAAAGCTGCGAAGCTCTGTTATAGTAGTCGGGGCTGGCCAATCCCGAATGACTTGGATCTTGGCTGGATCCACATGCACCCCCCTTTCATCGATAATGTATCCCAGATATTGAACCTGGGTCATGCCAAACGTGCACTTCTCCAAATTGGCACACAACTTGTGTTGCCGCAGTGTTTGGAGGACTTGTCGGATATGATGAAGGTGCTCTTCCCAAGTCTTGCTGAAGATCAGAATGTCATCCAAGTACACCACTACGAATGAGTTGGTGAATGGCCGCAAGATGTCGTCCATCATCCTCATGAAGGTTGCGGGAGCATTCGTCAACCAGAAAGGCATGACCAGCCATTCAAAAAGGCCTTCCTTAGCTTTGAAGGCAGTCTTCCACACATCAGAGGGTTCAATTGGTACCTGGTGATACCCAGACTTCAGGTCGATCTTACTGAAATATTTTGCACCTTGGAGTTGGTCCAGAAGGTCATCAATCCGTAGGATTGGGTACCTATTCCGGACAGTGATCTTGTTCAGCGCCCGATAGTCAATACAGAGTCTCCACGTCCCATCCTTCTTCTGTACCAACACGATCGGGCTCCCACAGGGCGATGAACTTGGTCCGATGTGACCTTTCTGCAACAGCTCCTGAATCTGCCTCTTGATTTCATCATTTTCCAGAACAGAGCGTCGATAGATCGGTCCATTGGGTAGTGGCGCACCTGGGGTCAGATCAATCGGGTGCTTGACCTGGCAGTGCAGAGGAACCCCTGTGGGTGAGGTGAAGATGTCCCCGTACTCCTACACGACCTTATCCATTTGTTGTTGTCGTGCAGAGGGGCCCTGTCTGGAGGTCGTGGCCACAGTCTTCTTCTTGCCCTGGGGGCGGATCATCAGAAAAACGAATTTCCTGGTTTGGGAAATGAGCTTACTACATTGTTTTGCGGTAACCAAAGAGATAGTCGTAGGAGGTGGTACCTCTGGTATCCTGTACAACTTATTTCCCAAAGTAATAATAACAGCACGAGGTCGAGACTCATACACAGCATGACGCTTCCACAAGTATGGTTGTCCTAATAATACATCAGAAACATCGATAGGAGCAACGTCACATAATACCTCATCCGTGAAGGGCTTGATGCTATAGGGAAGGCGGCACTGCTGGCTGACGCGGAGATCTCGTCCTTGGTGAAGCCACCCGATGGTGTATGGATGTGGGTGAGCTGTGGTCAGCAAGCCCAATCGCTTCACGGCGTCTGCTGAAATGAGGTTCTTTTGGCTCCCATTGTCGACAATGAACTGTACAGGGGAGCCCTTTACCCACATCTGGGAGTGGAAGAGACGTTCCTCCTCCTCTGGATCTTCCGGTTCCTCCTTCTGGACCTTTGTAGTGGCAACAGTGGCGTTGGGCTCCGCATCAATAATCTGTTTCCCTTTTCATTCCCCTTTTCAGGTTCTGATTCAGAGTCGGAGCATGCATCTGACTCAGAAGCCCTCATCTCGGCCACTAGCGACTGCTTGGCCCGACACTCACTTGTGTTGTGAGTGGAGCTTTTATGGAACTCACACCACTTTCCCGTGTCCTTCTTTGGCTTTACGGTGTTGTTATTTTCTTGTGGCTTTGACGGGTTGTCTTTAGCCGCCATGCTCTGTCCTTTGTTCTGCGGTTTGGAAGCACCTTTTCCTTGCTTTTGATTCACAGATCCAAAGTCTCGCTTCTTCTGTTTGAATTTCTGCTCAATCTTGGCGGCATACCGGTATGCCGTACCAAGCGAGGAGATGTCGAGGAACTCCATTTCCTCCTGAATGTATCTGTGCAGACAACTGCGATACTTTAGCACCAAATGTTTCTCTGAATCTTTGATACCCAACTTTGTGCGCGGGGTATGGAATAGATTCGTCAGCTCATGCACATCTTGATCCTTTTGTTGTCGCAGCGTGGTCCATTGTATGTACTTGTCCTCATAGCTCCCCATGGGATAGTACTATTCCTTGACGGCGTCTCGGAAAGAATTCCAAGTTGGTACGGCTGAGAACAGAGAGGGTTCTGTCTGGTCCTTGTTCTCACAGTAGGTTTCCCACCAGTCCTTAACATGGGGGGTAGCTTTGAGGAGTGCAAAAATAATCTTCTCCGGGTCTGAAAAGTCATGAACAGAGAAATATCCTTCTAATAGATTCAACCATCTATCTACATCATCTGCGTCTATTTGACCCTCAAATATGGGAATGTCAAAATTTACTTGTACCTTAAAAGGGGTCGCACCTGCGGAGTGGCTACTGGATGCAGATGCGCCGCCGGTGGGCAGCCGTTGAAGGATCTGAGCAAAGCTATCCATCATCGCGTTCCTTTGTTTTTCGAGGGCCTCCTCGAGCAATAGTTTGATAGGATCTCCTGCTCCCTCATCTTTCTTTTCGTCCCCCATGGGCGTCCGTCGAGGTTTGCGAGGCTGATCTTGCAAAGGTTCCACCAGATCAAGCCCTAGCTCCTTATACCCCAACCTCGTTGGGGACATGCAAAGAAGGATCGAGAAAAAGCAGACCGCTCTGATACCATTGATCCGGATTTATGCAGGAACGCAACAGAATAAACACATAACCATAAATACAGAGATGCAGCGGAAATAACACTTCATTTCATTAATATCAAAGAACTGAAATTTGCTTACAGACAATGGAAATAAAACTAGCTAGGGTACTGGTAGCTATCTCTGAGAAGAGATGTGGTGGCTACAGACCTCTGAACTGCTTTACGATGAGGCGCGAGGGCCTATTTATTATTGAGAAACAATGGAGAACCCTAAACATCCCAAAAACCTAACCCTAGGAGATGAAGCGCCAAAACTATGGGCCCCGTTTGGGGAAATTGGTGTTTCAACTTCCCAGGGACGTAACTTTGGCATACTATCTCCGTTTGACGCATATGATACATCATTAGAAAGCTCTATCCGAGGACTACAGCTGCCGGGACGGATTTTATCAGAAAATTCGCTGGCGCTTTCATACCCAAAAAACGTCGTTTAGGGCCTCAAAACGGCTCCGGAAGTTCAGGACCCGAAAAACTGCTAAAAATAGTAAGTTATGCCGAAACTGAAAAACTGAAAGAGACAATGGTGGGGGGCCAAGTGGAATAGGTGGGTGGCCACCAATATCCACCTGGATCATTCCTCCCCCCTTAGAAAGCAATGGTCCCCCGACGGGGCTAAGTTTTCACGCCGAGATGGGGAATTATATTTGAAATTGGTCACTGGTGAACACTTTCCTTGGTGCGGAGAGTTGGCCGGCCCCGACAGCCCCGTCGATTTGGATCTGTTTGTTGACGAGTGTTCTTGATTTTGCATGTCCATGATACAATCATGGTAGCTGTTCCATGCGATCGGACTTCCTTTCTTTGTTGGTGTGAGTTGTTACGCAATGTCCAGGAGGTGTCCGGTAGAGGTGGAAAGTAAGGACGACGGTCCACATTGAAGGCGGGTGCGGACCAAGGAATGGTGGAATGCAAGGCTGAAAGGCATTGTTACCTCGGCCTTGGTGATGGTGTGCGGCCCGTATCGGACGGGCGAAGCTTGCGGTGAGGTCCGGTGAGGGCGCTCCTTACCCAAATGTAGCCATACTTTGTCGCCCACTGCAGGTGGTGTGGCACCGTGTTGATCATGGCGGCCTTGTACTTCGCATTGGCTCGCTCAATATATCATGAACTTGTTGGCGGATGTATTTGGATGCTCGATGAAGCTACTTGCTTTGTCAACTTCGAATTTGGACATGAGCTGAATCGGCACAGGCAATTGAAATGGCATGAGCGCTGTCAATGGGACATAGTGGTTGGAATCCCAAGCCACTGAAAGGGAGCTATAGCCAATTAATTTGTGGAGAGCTTCGGTTATAAGCGTATTTGTACATAGGGAAGCTCTCGTCCCATGTGCGTGGATGCTTTGAGTTGTATGCGCGAGAATGTGTACAATCATTACGGTGACGACCTACATGCGGCCATCATTTGGGGGATGGAAAGGCTGTGGACTTGGTGAGCTGTGTGGCCAGAGCGGTACAAGGACCGTGTCTTGAGACTTGCTATCTCGTCGATATGATAAGTTTGTGGGATCCGGCTCACCCTCGTTCAAGAAGAGTTGGCGGTGGCTTATAGCTGTGATATTCTTCTTACGGACGCCATGATGGCCATCTCGAGAATCATCGACGACCACAATACACGATCATTTCCATTCTTGGCGGCGGGCGAGCATGTAATCCATGGAGATGGATTCCCACGGTCGCTAGGGGTAGGTAGTGGAGTATATAGGCCTTGCTTCTTGATGGTCGGTTTGGCAATGGCACAAACGGTGCGAGGATCCCGATGTGCTTCTCAACATCCTTTGGAAAGGTTCGGCCAATAGAAATACTTAGAAGTATTGCTACGCTGTTTTCTCGACCCGAAATGTGCAGTGACTTCCGTAGTGTGCTTCCCATATCATCTTGGCACGCTCGCTTGAAGGAACACAAAGGTGTCTGAGGTGGTGACATAAAAGTGCATCTTGGAGTGAAAATTTGGAACACAGCGTGCCCCAAGAGTGCCTTGTAAGTGTGGCCGAATTAAGGTTACTCTCTTTCATAGAAGCGACGATCGAAGTCTCGTGCCTGAGTTCGAGCACGGTGGTGGCGCACTCACGATCGGTGGTGGTAGAAGTAGTCTGTACAATGTGCTACCTTCTTGTACTTGATGTTCAAATGCAGCTGACTGAGATATGTGGACCACTTCGGTAGATCATTCTACCTTCCCTTGTGTACGCTGTAGGCTACACGGTAGGTGGTACGTATGGATGATTGTTTCCTTCTTCCCCAAAATGTAATGCTTCCATTGTCGACAACTTGCACAATGGAATGCATTTCTTGTCATAGGTGGGATACTATGACGTACGGAGACAATGTCTCAACGTGATATGCTGCTTGGATGTCCTGTTGATAGGCGCACAATAGCATAGTCGGAGGCATCATTCTCGATCTCTCGTGTTCTTTTTTGCAAGTACGTGGAGTGAGCAGGGGGCGAACGGAGGGCGATTTTCCAATTCTTTGAACGCCTTGGTGAGGTTCCGACCAAAAAAGAATTTTGCTCTCGCTCCTCCTTTGGTGACTTGACTCGAGGCCAAGTGATATGAAATCCCAACACGAATCTACGGTAGAGATGGCAAGACCAGAAGGCTGGAAACTCTTGTTATAGTAGTCGGGGTGGCCAATCCCGAATGACTTGGATCTTGGTGGATCCACATGCACCTTTCCTCGATAATGTATCCCGGATATTGAACCTGGGTCATGCATAAACGTGCACTTCTCCCATTGGCACACAACTTGTGTTGCCGCGGTGTTTTGGAGGACTTTTCGGATAGTGAAGGTGCTCTTCCCAAGTCTTAAGCGAAATCGAATGTCATCCAAGTACACCACTACGAATGAGTTGGTGAATGGCCGCAAGATGTCGTCCATCATCCTCATGAAAGGTTGCGGGAGCATTCGTCAACCGAAAGGCATGACCGACCATTCAAAAGGCCTTCCTTAGCTTTGAAGGCGGAGTCTTCCACACATCGAGAGGTTCCAATTATTTTGGTGATACCCGGAACTTCGAATTACGATCTTGCGAAATATTTTGCACAGCAGGTTGGTCCCGAGAAGGTCTCATCCCGGCGGGATTGGGTACCTGGTCGGACAGTGATCTTGTTCGGCGCGGAATAGTCAATACGAGTCTCCCCGTCTTCATCACTGCCATGCCAACGATCGGGAAGCCACGAGCGATGAACTTGGTCGATGTGACCTTTCTGCTGACTCTTTGTAGCAGATCTGCCTCTTGATTTCATCATTTTCCCGGAAACCGAGCGTCGATAGATCGGTCCATTGGAAGTAGTGGCGCACACAGGGTCGGATCAATCGGGTGCTTGACCGCGGTCACCGAGAGGAACCCACATGGGTGAGTGAAGATGTCCCCGTACTCCTCGACCTTATCCATTTGTTGTTGTCGTGCGAGAGGGCCTGTCTAGAGGTTGTGGCCACACGGTCTTCTTCTTGCCACAGGGCGGATCATCGAGAAAACGAATTTCTGGTTTGAAATGAGCTTACTACATTGTTTTGCGGTAACCAAAGAGATAGTCGTAGGAGGTGGTACCTGCGAGTATCACCATGCAAATTATTTCCCAAAGTAATAACCATGACATGAAGTCGAGACTCATACACGGCATATGACGCTTCCACAAGTATGGTTTAATAATACATCGAAACATCAATAGGAGCAACATCACATAATACCTCATCAGAGAGCTTGATGCTATGAACGTCTTCTTTGCATTGTTGTATGATCAATCCTTGGTGAAGCCACAGATGGTGTATAGATGTGGGTAGACTGTGGTATTAGAAACAATGCTGAACGTCGTGAAATGAGGTTCTTTTGGCTCCCATTGTCGACTGATGGGCGTACGAGAGGCCGCACCCTGCGGGAATGAGAAGACGCGTTCCTCTCCTCTGGATCTTCCGGTTCCTCGCCACCTTTGTAGTGGCAACGGTGGCGTTGGGCTCCGCTGTCAATAATGCATTTCCTTTTCATTCCCCTTTCGGTCGGTCGGAGTGAACATGCATCGACTCGGAAAGCCCTCATCTCGGCCACTGCGCCCCAGCAGCCCGACACTCCTGCCTGTGTTGTAGTGGGGGAGCATATCGGAACTCACACCCACTTTCCGTGTCCTTCTTTGGCTTTACGGTGTTGTTCTTTTCTTGTGGCTTTGACGGGTTGTCTTTAGCCGCCATGCTCTTAATCACTTTGTTCTGCGGTTTGGAAGCACCTTTTCCTTGCTTTTGATTCACGGATCCAAAGTCTAAGCTTCTTGTTTGAATTCTGCTCAATCTTGGCCTCTACCGTGTGCGGCGTACCAAGCGAGGAGATGTCGAGGAACTCCATTTCCTCTGAATGTCTGCAATCACGGACGGTGCCGTGCTAGCACCAAATGTTTCTACGAATCTTTGATGCCAACTTTTGTGCGGGGGTATGGAGCTGATTCGTCGGCTAGGTACATCTTGATCCTTTGTTGTCGCGGCGTATGGTCCATTGTATTAATAATAGCATCCTCATAGCTCCCAGGATAATCTCTTGTTCCTTGACGGCGTCTCGGAAAGAATTCCAAGTTAGTGCGGCCGAAGCAGAAGGGTTGTCTGGTCCTTGTTCTCCACAGTGGGTTTCCCACCGGTTATGGCACTCGGGGGTAGCTTTGAGGTAAAAATAATCTTCTCCCGGTACGAAAAGTCATGAGCAGAAATATCCTTCTAATAGATTCAACCATCTATCCTACGGCATACGCGTCTGTTGACCCTCGAAATATGGAATCTCAAAATTTACTTGTACCTTAAAGGTACGCAACTCCGGAGTGACTCTTGGATGCGGATGCGCCGCCGGTAGGCCGACCGTTGAAGGATGCGGGCAAAGCTATCCATCATCGCGTTCCTTTGTTTTCGAGGGCCTCTCGAGCAATATTTTGATAGGATCTCCTGCTCCCTCATCTTTCTTTTGAGTCCCCATGGTAGGCGAGGTTGCGAGGACGTCTTGCAAAGGTTCCACGGATCAAGCCCTAGCTCCTTATACCCCGACCTGCGTTGGGGACCCCATGCAAAGAGGATCGAGAAAAAACGGACCGCTTTGATACCAACGATCACGGTTATGCGAGCATGAACATAACCATAAATACGAAGTGCGTGGAAATAACACTTTATTCCCATTAATATCAAGGGCGGGGGTACTTACGGACAATGGAAATACGTAGTAGAATCTTGGTAGCTATCTACGAGAAGAATGTGGTGGCTTTCTAGGACCTGCGAACTACTTTACAATGAGGCGCGAGGAGCCTGTTGTTATTGAGAAGTAATGGAGAACCCTATTCCAAAAACCTAACCCCTGGAGATGGCGCCAAAACTATGGGCCCCGTTTGGGTAAATTGGTGTTTCAACTTCCCGAGGACGTAACTTTGGCATACTATCTCCGTTTGACGCATATGATACATCATTAGAAAGCTCTGTCAGGGACTACGAGTGTCGGGACGAATTTTATCGAGAAAATTCAGTAGCACTTTAGGGCCTCGGAGACGCTCCGGAAGTTCGGGACCGAAAAGCGCTATAGTAAGTTACCGCAAAAGCAGGCGTAAGAAAGAGATAGATGGGGCCCAAGTGGAATGGCGGGTGGCCACCAATATCACAGGATCATTCCTCCCCCTTGGGAAGCAATGGATACATGCCGTTAAGTTTTTCCATGAGATGAGGAAATTTACGCTGAACTTGGTCCTGGTGACTTCCACTTTCCTTGGTCACGGGGACAGCCGGCTTTTGTGCTTGGAAATCTGATTGAATCTGTATTGTGATGTGCGATTTGCATGTCCATGATACAATGCAGCAGGTGGCTTTGTTCCATGCGATGCAGGTTTAACTTTCTGTTGGTGTGAGTTGTTCTGCAATATCGAGGTGTCCGAGTAGAGGTGGAAAGTAAGGACGAGCGATCCACATTGAAGGCGGGTGCGGACAAGGAATGGTGGAATACTAGCTGCGCGGCATTGTACCTACGGCCTTGGTGATGGTGTACGGCCCGTATCGGAGCGGGCGAAGCTTGCGGTGAGGTCCGGTGAGGCGCTCATGCACGTGTAGCCGCTGCTGTCATGCACAGAGTGGTGTACCCGGTGTTGATCATGGTAGCAGCCCGCATTGGCTGCGTTCAATATATCATGAACTTGTTGGCGGATGTGTTGAATGCGCTCGATATGAAGCTACTTGCTTGTCAACGGAGGCGGACATGGTGAATGCGGCACGGCGACTTGCAAATGGCATGGCCCCCATGTCAATGGGACATAGTGGTTGGAATCCCAAGCCCACAGAAGGGCTATAGCCAATTAATAGTATGTAAGAGGAGGCAGGTTACTCTTTGTGTTGTACATAGGGGAGGCTCTCGTCCCATGTGCGTGGATGCTGAGTTGTACATGCGCAGGTGTGTACAATCATTACGGCGGCGACCTCTGTGCGGCCATCATTTGGGGATGGAAAACTGTGAGCTTAGTGAGCTTTGTGTCCAGCATTGACTGTGGAAGAAATTTGGACCAAAATGTCTTTGGGAAACACCTTTATCTCGATACGATATGATGGGCTTGTGGGATCCCAAAATGCACCCACACTCGTTCAAAGAAGAGTTTGACGTGCTTCTTGTGATATTCTTCTTACGGACGCCATGATGGCCATCTTCGAAAATCATCCTTGTTCGCTTACAGGTCATTTCCATTCTTGTTAGAAGCGGGCCCGACATGTAATCATCGGGGGTGGATTCCCACGGTCGCTAGGAGGGTAGGTAGTGGAGTATATAGGCCTTGCTTCTTGATGTTCGGTTTGGCAATGGCACAAGAACGTGCATGATCGTGTGCTTCTCAACGGCCTTTCGAAGGTTCGACGATAGAAATGGCAAGAGTATTGCTCATTTCTCGACTTCGAAATGCCCGACTCGGTATGGTGTGCTTCCCATATCATCTTGGCACAGCTCGGCAGGTACAAAGGTGTCCCCGAGGTGACATAAAGAAGTGCCATCTTGGAGGTGAAAATTTGGAACTTGCGTGCCCCCCAAGAGTGCCTTGGCAGTGTGCAGCAGTGCGGACCTCTCATAGAGAAGCGGCCAATCGAGAAGTCTCGTGCCTGAAGTTGAGCACGGTGGTGAGCGCACGATCGGTGGTCGGTAGCCGATGCACGCAACACTTGTGTGGTGCTACCCTTCTTGTGCCCGATGTTCAAATGAAGGCATTGCGAGATATGTGGACCACTTCGATGGCGATCATTCTGCTTCCATGTCTGTATGAAGCTGGGGGCGGTGAGTACGTGTGGATGATTGTTTCTTCACAAAATGTAATGCTTCCATTGTCGACAAACTTGCACAATGGAATACATTTCTTTGTCATAGGTGGGATACTTGCGGCCTTCCGGACAATGTCTCCTTGTGATATGCCAACACGGTTTCCTGTTGAGTAGAGACGCTGATAGCATAGTCGAGCATACACTCGATCTCAGGAAAATGAACTGTGCAAATACGGTAAGGTGAGCAGGGCGAACGGGGCGATTTTTCAATTCTTTGAACGCCTTACGGTGAGGTTCCGACAAAGAATTTTGCTCTCGCTCCTCCTTTGGTGACTTGACTCAGGAGCCAAATGATATGAGAGAATCCCAACACGAATCTACGGTAGAAATTAGCAAGACCCCGAAAGGCTGCGAAGCTGCATTTATAGTAGTCGAGTGGCCAATCCGTGAATGACTTTGGATCTTGGGCGGATCCACCGCACCCCACTGCATCAATAATGTATCCCGGATATTGAACTTTGGGTCATGCCAACGTGCACTTCCAGAATTGGCACACACAACTTGTGTTGCCGCGGTGTTTTAGGAGGACTTTTCGGATGTGATGAAGGTGCTCTTCCCAAGTCTTTGAAGATCGAATGTCATCCAAATGCACCACTACGAATGAGTTGGTGAATGACGCAAAGATATCGTCCATCATCCTCATGAAGGTTGCGGGAACGTCGTCAACCCGAAAGGCATGACTGACCATTTCTAAAGGCCTTCCTTAGCTTTGAAGAGCGGTCTTCCACATCGGAAGGGTTCAATTGGTACATGCTACCCGGACTTCGGTCGATCTTCTGCGAAATATTTTGCACCTTGGAGTTGGTCCAGAAGGTCATCAAAATCCGTGGGATTGGTGCCTATTCGAGACATTGATCTTTGTGCCCGATGGTGTCTGAGTCCTCCCGTCCCATCGCTAACACGTACCAACACGATCGGGCTCCACGGGGGCGATGAACTTGAGTCGATGTGACCTTTCCTACAACGGCTCACGAGGATACGCACTCTTGATTTCACCATCATTTTCCGAAACGAGAGCGTCGATAGATGGGTTTTAGATGATGGCGCTTTTGCAGGGTCGGATCAATCGGGTGCTTCAGCGTGCGGAGAGGAGCCACATTGGGTGGTGGGAATCTGCCCTCCGCGACCTTCCATTTGTTGTTGTACGGAAGGGGGCTGTCACAGGAGTTGTGGCCGGTCTTCTTCTTGCTGAGGGGCGGATCATCGAGAAAAACGAATTTCTGGTTTTGGGAAATGAGCTTACTACATTGATGGCAAAGAGATGGTGGCAGGAGGTGGGCCTGCGGTATCACAATACAAATTATTTCCCAAGTAATAATAACGACACGAGGTCGAGACTCATACACGACATGACGCTTCCACAAGTGGCGGTTTTCCTAATAATACATGAAACATCAATAGAACCTTGTATCACATAATACCTCATCGTGAAGGGCTTGATGCTATAGGGAGCGTGCTTCTTGGTGGCGCGAGATCTCGTCCTTGGTGAAGCCCATAGATGGTGTATGGATGTGGGTATGTTGTGGTCGGCAAACCCCGATGGCTTCACGGCGTCTGTTGAAATGAGGTTCTTTTAGCTCCCATTGTCGGCCTGATGAGCTTGTACGCGGGGCCTTTGCCCACATCGGGAGTGGAAGAGACGTTCCTCCCTCCTGGATCTTCGGTTCATGGACCTTTGTAGTGGCAACGATGGCGTTGGGCTCCGCATCGATAATCATTTCCCTTTTTCATTCCCTTTCGGAGTTAGGGTTCGGAGTCGGGCATGCATCGACTCCAGAAGCCCTCATCAGGCTCACCTAGCGGCCCCTTGGCTGACACTCACTTGTGTTGTGAGGTGGAGCTCTTATGGAACTCACACCACTTTAAGTGTCCTTCTTTGGCTTTACGGTGTTGTTCTTTTCTTGTGGCTTTGACGGGTTGTCTTTAGCCGCCATGCTCATCCTTTGTTACACGGTTTGGAAAGCACCTTTTCCTTGCTTTTGATTCACGGATCCAAAGTCTAGAAGCGCTTCTTGTTTGAATTTACGCTCGGCTCTTGGCGACATATACGGTATGCCGTACCAAGCGGAAGTGTCGAAGACTCCATTTCACTAACGAGTATCTGCGTGCGAGCCGAACACGATGCTAGCATAAATGTTTCTACGAATCTTTGATACCCAACTTTGTGCGCGGGGTATGGAGCAGTTCGTCGACTCGTGCACATCTTGATCCCTTTGTTGTCGGCGTGGTCCATTAGCCCATGTACTTGTCCTCATAGCTCCCCACGGGATAGTGTTTGTTCCTTGACGGCGTCTCGGAAAGAATTCCAAGTTGGTACCGGCCGAAACAGAGGGTTAAATACGGTCCTTGTTCTCTCGGTAGGTTTCCCACCGGTCCTTAACATGGGGGGTAGCTTTGTAGGGAGTGCAAAATAATCTTCTCCTAGGTGCAAAGTCATGAACGGAGAAATATCCTTCTAATAGATTCAACCATCTATCTACGGCATGCAAAGTCTATTTGACCCTCAAATGTAAAGTGTCAAGGTACCCAGCCACGGGAGTCGCAACTCCGGGAGTGGCTCTTTGGATGCGGATGCGCCGGTGGGCAGCCGTTGAAGGATCGAGCCGAAAGCTATCCATCATCGCGTTCCTTTGTTTTCGGGCCTCCTCGAGCAATGTTTTGATAGGATCTCTTGCTCCTCATCTTTCTTTTCGTCCCCATGGGCGTGTCCGTCGAGTTCTTGGTGATCTTTACAAAGATTCACCAGATCAAGCCCTAGCTCCTTATACCAGTACATTTGGGGACTTAAAGAAGGATCGAAAAAAACGGGTGCTTTGATACACGTCTAGGATTTATGTCGGGAGGCATATGAGAATAAACACATAACCATAAATACGAGAATCAGGCGGAAATAACACTCCATTCCATTAATATCAAAGCTTGAAATTTAACTTACGGACAATGAAATAAACTAGCTAGAATGCTGGTAGCTATCTACGAGAAGAGATGTGGTGGCTACAGAACTCTGACCCTTTACAGCGAACGAGGCCTATTTATTATTGAGAAGCTTGATGGAGAACCCTAAACATTCCAAAAACGCCCTAGGAGATGAAGCGCCAAAACTATGGGCCCGTTTGGGTAAATTGGTGTTTCAACTTTCGGGGTATCTTTAATACTATCTCCGTTTGACGCATATGATACATCATTAGAAGATCTATCAGGGACTACGAGTGGGACAATTTCTCAGAAAATTCGGCGCTTTAGGGCCTCGGAACGCTCCGGAAGTTAGGGACCCGAAAAACATCCGTATTAAGTTATGCCAAAGCGGAAAAGCTGAAAGAGACAATGGTGGGGGCCCAAGTGGAATAGAGGCGGGTGGCCACCAATATCCACTGGATCATTCCTCCCTCCCCCTTAGGAAGCAATGGTCCCCATTGCGTTAAGTTTTTCCATGAGATGAGGAAATTTAAACGAGACTTTGGTCCCTGGTGAACCACTGTAGTGCGGGAGTTGACGGCTTTGACAACCCGATACGAGTTGGATGTAACATTGTGAGTGCTTGATTTGCATGTCCATGATGATGCAATCTGTGGTGGCACATTTCCCATCGATCTTGGGTTTAACTCATTGGTGTGAGTTGTTACGCAATGTCCGAGGTGTAATCGATGGGGGTGGAAGTAAGAACGAAGGCGATCCACATTGAAGGCGAGTGCGGACAAGGAATGGTCGTCTCGCTCGAAGGCATTGTTACCTACAGCCTTGGTGAGTGGTGTACGGCGCGTATCGGAGCGAGAACGGCTTGCGGTGAGGGTCAGTGGCGCTCATACTGCAAATGTAGCCATACTTTGCTTGCTTCGCCCCTGGAGAAGTGGTGTGGCACCCGGTGTTAGTCATGTTGCTTGTACAACTAACGATGACTCTGTCAATATATCATGAACTTTGTTGGCGGATGTGTTGAATGCGCTCGATGAAGCTACTTGCTTTGTCAACTTGATGATTGTAGGCGGAATCGGCTGCAGCGTGCAATGGCATGGCTATGTCAATGGGACATAGTGGTTGAATCTGACCCACACGAAGGGCTATGGCCAATGAGCATGGAGAGCCCGGTATAGCGTATTTGTACGCAGGAGGCTCTCATCCCATGTGCGTGGATGCTGAGTTGTACATGTGATGCATGCACGATCATTACGGTGACGATGCAATACCGGCCATCGTTTGGGGATGGAAGTGGACTTGGTGAGCTGTGTCCAGCATTGACGGTGGGAGCAAAATGGCGGGAACCTGCTATCGATGCGATGCCAGTGACTGTGGGATCAGTACCCACACTCGTTCAAGAAGAGTTTGGCGGTGGCTTATGACGTATTCTTCTTACGGGCCGCCATGATGGCTGTGAGGAGCTTGTCAACGACCACGAAAACACGATCATTTCCATTCTTAGTAGAGCGGGCCCGACATGTAATCCATGGAGATGGATTCCCACGGTGAGCAGGGGTGGAGTAGTGGGAGTATAGGCCTTGCTTCTTGATGGTCGGTTTGGCAATGGCACAAACGGTCTGCGAGTACGATGTGCTTCTCAACATCCTTTAGAAGGTTAGAGCTGATAGAAATACTTCGAAGTGTTACTCTTGTTTTCTCGACCCCGAAATGCCCGGCGGCCTAGAAGCTTGTGATGTGCTTCCCACTATCATCTTAGCACGCTCGCTTAGCAGGAAGGAACAAAAAGGTGTCCCGGGTGACATAAAAAGTGCATCTTGGAGGTGAAAATTTGGAACTTGCGTGCCCCCAAGAGTGCCTTGTAAGTGTGGCCGGATGCAGGTTGCTCTCGCAGAAGCGACGATCGAAGTCTCGTGCCCACAAGAGTTGAGCAACGGAGTGGTGGTAGCCACGATCGGTGGTCGGGCGAGGCAGGTACGCGTATTGGTGCTACCCTTCTTGTACTTGATGTTCAAATAGAGCGGCTGAGATATGTGAGGCCCTTCGATGGCGATCATTACGCAACTTCCCTTGTCTGTGTTGGTGATGCAGTGTGGATGATTGTTTCCTTCCCCAAAATGTAATGCTTCCATTATGCGACAAACACTTTTAATGGAATACATTTCTTTAATGGGATACTTGCAGAGAGCGTAAGACAATGTCTCAGCACGGCGATGTACCCTTTGGATGTCCTGATGAGTAAGAAGCTGCCCAATAGCATAGTCGAGGAGGCATACGTACGATCTCAAATAGGCTAACAGAGTACGTGGAAGTGAGCAGGGGCGAGCAGGCGATTTTCCAGTTGCTTTGAACGCCTGTATTTGAGGTTCCGACCAAAAGATTTTGCTCTCGCTCACTCCTTTGGTGACTTGACTCCAGGGCCAAGTGATATGAGAGAATCCGAAGCACGAATCTACGATAGAAATTAGCAAGACCCGGAAAGGCTGAAGCCTATTGTTGTTATAATGTGGTGACAATCCGAATGACTTGGATCTTGGTGGATCCACATGCACCCCCCTTTCATCAATAATGTATCCCCGAGATATTGAACACAGGTCATGCCAAACGCTGCCTTCTCCAAATTGGCTTTGCCTAACTTGTGTTGCATGAGTGTTTGGAGGACTTTTCGGATGTGATGAAGGTGCTCTTCCCAAGTCTTCTTTGAAGAATCGAATGTATCCAAGTACACCACTATGAATGAGTTGGGCGAATGGCCACAAGATGTCGTCCATCATCCTCATGAAGGTTGCGGGGCATTCGTCAACCGAAAAGGCACATGGCGGCCATTGAAAAAGGCCTTCATAGCTTTGAAGGCGGTCTTCCCTCGAGAGGTTCAATTGGTACACGAGTGATACCCGGACTTCGAGGGTCGATCTTGCGTATTTTGCACCTTGGAGTTGGTCCCGAGAAGGTCATCAACAAGGCGCAAGTTGGGTACCCTGTCCCGGACGATGATCTTACTGCGGCCGTCGATCGCTCAGGGGCCGTCCCATCCTTCTTGTACCAGCACGATCGGAGGCCCACCGGGCGACAGAACTTGGTCGATGTGACCCCTTTGCTGTGACTCTGAATGCGCACTCTTGATTTCATCTCGGAAACGGACGTCGATAGATAGGTCCATTGGGTAGTGGCGCACAGGGGTCGATCAATGGGTGCTTGACACATGGCAGTCTGAGAGAACCCCACAGGTGAGGTGAGAATGTCCCCGTACTCCTCCCGGCCTCCATTTGTTGTTGTCGTGCGAGAGGGGCCTGTCTAGGGTTGTAGCCTGATCTTCTTTGCCACTGAGGGCGGATCATGGGCGAATTTCTTGGTTTGGGGAAATGAGCTTACTACATTGTTTTGCGGTAACCAAAGAGATAGTCGTAGGAGGTGGTACCTGCGGGTATCACGGCATACTAGTGTTTGAAATAATAACGACACGAGGTCGAGACTCATACCACGGCATGGCGCTTCCCTGGTAACATGGTTTTCCTAATAATACATCGAAACATCATTAGAACATATCACATAATACCTCATCAGTGAAGGAAACGATGCTATAGGGAAGGCGACAACTGGCAGGCCGCGCGAGATCTCGTCCTTGGTGAAGCCACCCGATGGTGTATGGATGTGGGTGGCGGCAATTCGGAAAGCCCAATCGCTTCACGGCGTGTTTCTTTGAAATGAGGTTCTGGCTCCCATTGTCGACGATGAGCTGCGGGGGGAGCCTTTACCCACATACGGGAGTGGAGAGACGTTCCTCCTCCTCTGGATCTTCGGTTCCTCCTTACGGACCTTTGTAGTGGCAACGGTGGCGTTGGGCTCCCGCATCGGCTGTCTTGTTTCCCTTTTTCATTCCCTTTCGGAGTTCGATTCGGAGTCGGAGCATGCATCGGCTGAAGCCCTCCTTCGGCCACTAGCGGCACCGCCGGCCGACCTCACTTGTGTTGTGGTGGGGCTCTTATGGAACTCACCCACTTTCCGTGTCCTTCTTCCCATTTTACGGTGTTGTTCTTTTCTTGTGGCTTTGACGGGTTGTCTCTTTAGCCGCCATGCTACATCCCCTTTGTTCTGCGGTTTGGAAGCACCTTTTCCTTGCTTTTGATTCAGATCCAAAGTCTCGCTATTACGTTTTGAATTGCTCCGTCTTGGCGACATGCGAGTATGCGTGCCAAGCCGAGGAGATGTAGAACTCCATTCCTCCTGGTC
Organism: Pinus albicaulis; assembly: GCA_034641835.2. NCBI lineage: Eukaryota > Viridiplantae > Streptophyta > Pinopsida > Pinales > Pinaceae > Pinus > Pinus albicaulis. Next base: position 1,122,933,159 of record CM076575.1, read on the forward strand.
TGTCTGTGCGGACGGGCCGTGCTGGCCCAATCATTTCTGGACTCACGTGCTGCAACTTTGTGCGCGGGGTATGGAACGGATTCGTCGGCTCGTGCTGCATCTTCGGTCCCTTTGTTGTCGCGGCGTGGTCCATTGTATGTACTTGTCCTCATAGCTCCCCACGGGATGAATGCTGTTCCTTGAGCGTCTCGGAAAGAATTCCAAGTTAGTACAGTAGAGACGGAGAGGGTTGTCTGGTCCTTGTTCTCCTGATAGGTTTCCCACTAGTCCTTAACATAGGTAGCACGAGGAGTGCAAAAATGATATCTTCTCCGTGCGAAAAGTCATGAACGGAAGAAATATCCTTCTAACCATCTATCGGCATCTGCTCTATTTGACCCTCAAATATGGGAATGTCAAAATTGCCCAGCCTTAAAGGGAGTCGCAACTCAGTGCATGCGGATGCACGGATGCGCCGCCGGTGGGCAGCCGTTGAAGGATGCGAGCAAAGCTATCCATCATCGCGTTCCGCGCTGTTTTGAGGGCCTCCTCGAACAATGTTGAAATAGGATCTCCTGCTCCCTCATCTTTCTTTTCGTCCCCAGAGCGTCCGTCCAGGTTCCGGCCATCTTGCAAGGTTGCAGGATATTTCAACCATGCCTATCGTTGGGGACATGCAAAGAAGGATCGAGAAACGGACGCTTTGATACCAGCGATCGGATTTATGCGAGACGCAACGGAATAAACCCATAGCCACCAAATGCGAGATCATTGAAATAACACTTCATTTCCGTATTAATATAAAAAGCCCAAATTTGCTTACAGACAATCGAAATACAGCTACAGGAGTGCGGTAGCTATCTACGAGAAGAGATGTGGTGGCTACGGACCTTCTCTGACCCCTTTACAATGGGCGCGAGGGCCTATTTATTGTGAGAAACAATGGAGAACCCTAAACATTCCAAAACCTAACCCTAGGAGATGAAGCGCCAAAACTATGGGCCCCGTTTGGACGATTGGTGTTTCAACTTCCCGGGGACGTAACTTGCTGCTATCTCCGTTTGGCCTCTGCGGTACATGAAAGCTCTGTCAAGGGGACTACGAACATCGGGCGGGTACCTTGTGAGAGAAGGGTCGCTGGCGCTTTAGGGCCTCGAACGTCGAGGAAGTTGAGGACAGAAAAGCACGCTAAAAATAATGGGTTACTAAGCAGAAAAGGCGAAGGAGACAATGGTGGAGGCCCAAGTGGAATGAGCGGGTGGCCACAGTATCACACAGATCATTCCTCCCCCCTTAGGAAGCAATGGTCCCATTCCGTTAGGATTTCCATGGTGTCGAGGAAACCTATGGGCTTGATGCAGTGGGCCGCACTTTCCTTGGTGCGAGTTGACGGCTTTGACCTTCGTCACAGTTGGATCGCATTGTAGTGTTCTTGATTTGCATGTCCATGATACAATCTGTGGTGGCCTATTCCGTCCCCGTCCGGGTTCCTTTCACATTGGTATGTGAGTTGTTACCGTGCTCAGGGGTGTCGATGAGAGTGGAAAATGCAGGGCCAGGCGATCTGACGTGAAGGCTTGGGTCTGGACAAGGAATAGTGGGGTCTACTAAGCTTCCGAGCATTGTTACCTAGAGCCTTGGTGATGGTGTACGAAGCTAGTATCGGAGCGGGCGAAGCTGGTGAGGTCCGGTGAGGCGCTCCTTCTGCCAAATGTAGCCATGCTTTGTCGCCCACGGAAGTGGTGTGGCACTAGATGTTGATCATGGCGGCCTTGTGCCCGCATTGGCTCTGTCCAATATATCACGCAGACTTTGTTGGCGGATGTGTTGAATGCGCTCGATGAAGCTACTTGCTTTGTCAACTTCGAATGGACATGGTGAATGGCTGAGCGGTACCAAATGGCATGGCTATGTCAATGGGACATAGTGGTTGGAATCCAAGCCCACGAAGGGAGCTATGGCCAATTAGTATGGAGAGCCGATTCTGTTGTGTTGTACATAGGGGGGCTCTCGTCCTATGCGTGGATTCTTTGAAGTGCACATGCGAGAATGTGTACAATCCTGATACAGTGACGACCTGTCATTATATTTTGAGATGGAAAATTTTGTGGACTTAGTGGCTTGTGTCAGCATTGACAGAAGGCTGGACCAAAATGCTAAAGAACTGCTATCTCGATGGTATGATAGGCCCATGGGATCAGCCCTTCCACTGTTCAAGAAAGTTTGTGATGCTTCTATTGTGATATTCTTCTTACGGAGGAGCCGCCATGACCTGGCCATCTTGGCTGTCAACGACCACGAAAACACGGTCATTTCCATTCTTAGTAGAAGGCGGGCCCGACACTCTGTCCATGATGGATTCCCCATGGTTGACTAGAGACAGACATTCTGGAGTATATGGGCCTTGCTTCTTGATGGTCGGTTTGGCAACCAGCCGCAACAGTCAGGGTCCAGTGTCTTCTCAACATCCTTTCGAAGGTTCGGCCAATGAAAGTATACCGAAGTATTGCTACGACTCTCATTTGAAATGCCGGCAATAAACATAGTGTGCGCTTCCCATATATCATCTGTACGCTCGCCCAGAAGGAACACAAAGGTGTGACATGAAAGTGCATCTTGGAGGTGAAAATTTGGAACTTGCGTGCCCCCAAGAGTGCCTTGTAAGTGTGGCCCCGGATGCAGGTTACTCTCATGAAAGCGACGATCGAAGTCTCGTGCCCACGAGTTGAGCACGGTGGTGAGCGCCGCGATCGGTGGTCGGGCGGCGGTCTGCAACATTGACCATTTTCCCTTCTTTTCCTGCTGATGTTCAGTAAACATTGCCGAATGTGGACACTTCGATGGCGATCATTCTGCACCTTCCCTTGTCCTTCTTGACTGGGGGCCGAGTGGTGCATGTGGATGATTGTTTCCTTCCCCAAATATGTAATGCTTCCATTATGCGACAAGCTTTTACAATGGAATACATTTCTTTTGTCATGAGTGGGATACTTACTTGGCTTGTCTCGGACAATGTCTCCTTTGTGATATGCCTTTGGATGTCTGTTGAGTAAGAGCGCACAATAGCATAGTCGAAGGCATCTGTCTCGATCTCAAATGCGTTCTTTGCAAATGCAGTAAGGTGAGCCGGGGCGAACGGAGGCGTTACCTGGTCTTTTGAGCATACATTGAGGTTCCGACCAAAGAATTTTGCTCTCGCTCCTCCTTTGGTGACTTGACTCAAGGGCCAAGTGATATGAGAGAATCTAACACGAATCTGCAGTAGAAATTGGCAAGACCCGGGGGGCTTGCTGGCTACGGTATAGTAGTCGGGGCTGGCTGATAAAGAATGACTTGGATCTTGGTGGATCCACATACTTGCCATCAATAATGTATCCCCGAGATGTTGAACCTGGGTGTATTTTAACGTGCACTTCTCAAATTGGCACACTGCCCAGCATTGCCCTTTGATGTTGGAAGGGGACTTTTCCGGATGTGATGAAGGTCTTCCCAAGTCTTGTTGAAGATCGAATGTCATCCAAGTACACCACTACGAATGAGTTGGTGAATGGCCGCAAGATGTCATCCATCATCCTCTCCGCAGAGGTTGCGGGAGCATTCGTCAGCCCGGAAGGCATGACCGGCCATTCAAAGGCCTTTGCTGCCAAGCTTTGAAGCGATCTTCCACACATCGGAGAGTTCAGTGAATTTTTGGTGATACCCGGACTTAGGGTCGATCTTACTGAAATATTTTGCACCTTGGAGTTGGTCCGAGAAGGTCATCAATCCGTGGGGGATTGGTGCCTATTCCGGACGGTGATCTTGTTCCCGGCAGTATAGTCATCTGATCCCTCATCCTTCTGTGCAACAATCGGGCTCCACAGGCGTGGGCTGCTGATGCCCGATGTGACCTTTGCCGCAGCTCGAATCTTGCCTCTTGATTTCATCATTTTCGAGCAGACGTCGATCGTCAGAGTCCATTGGAGTGAGCTGCTGCTTTGGGGTCGGATACGATCGGGTGCTTGACTTTGTGATGCGGAAGGAACCCCTTTGTGGGTGAGGTGAAGATGTCCACCGTACTCCTCCACGACAACAAGTGACCGTGCATGTGCGAGAGGGCCTGTCTAGAGGTTGTGGCCACGGAAGTCTTCTTGCCACAGGGGCGGATCAGCAAACAGGGCATTGCTGGTTTGGAAAATGACTTACTACAGTGTTTGCATTAACCAAAGAGATAGTCATAGGAGGTGGTACCCTCTTGTATCTGGCCTGGCTTATTTCCCAAAGTAACTAATAACGACACGAGGTCGAGACTCATACCCGGCATGACGCTTCCTAGAGGTATGGTTTTCCTAATAATACATCGAAACATCAATAGGAACAGCATCATAATACACTCATCGTGAAGGGCTTGATGCTATAGGGAAAGCCTTCTTTGGTGGCAGAATCGTCCTTGGTGAAGCCACCCGATGGTGTATGGATGTAGGTGGTCCTTAAGCAATCGCTTCCATGACGTCTGCTTTGTGGGGATGCTGGCTCCATGTGCGACGTAGGCATGCGGGGGAGCCTTACCCACATACGGGAGGTGGAAAGGCGTTCCTCCTCCTCTTGGACCCGGTTGCTCCTTGAATGCTGTAGTAGCCGCGGTGGCGTGGGCTCCGCATCAATAATCGTTTCCTTTTTCATTCCCCTTTCGGGTCGGTCGGAGTCGGAGCATCTGCATCCCGGCTCGAAGCCCTCATCTCGGCCACTAGCGGCCCTTGGCAGGCCTCCCTTGTCAGCTGAGTGGGCTCTTATGGAACTCACACCTTTCCGTGTCCTTCTGGCTTTACGGTGTTGTTCTTTCTTGTGGCTTTGACGGGTTGTCTTCCTTGCATGTGCTGCGATCTCCTTTGTTACGCGGTTGGAAGCACCTTTTCCTTGCTTTTGATTCACAGATCAAAGTCTCGCTTCTTCATTTGAATTTACGCAATCTTGAAAACTCACCGTATGCCGTACCAAGCGAGGGTCTCGAGGAACTCCATTTTCCTCTGAATGTATAAATGCGGTGTTGCGATACTTTAGCACCAAATGTTTCCTCGAATCTTTGATGCCCAACTTTGTGCGCGGGGTATGGAGCAGTTCGTCGGCTCGTGCACATCTTGATCCCTTTGTTGTCGCGGCGTGGTCCATTGTATGTCTTGTACTTGTCCTCATAGCTCCCCACGGGATAATCTTGTTCCTTGACGGCGTCTCGGGGAAAATTCCCAGAAGTTGGTGCAGTAGAGAACGGAAGAGGGTTCTGTCGGTCCTTGTCTCACGGTAGGTTTTCCCACGGTCCTTAACATGGGGGTGGCTTTGAGGAGTGCAAAAATAATCTTCTCCCGATTACGAAAAGTCATGAACGAATATCCTTCTAATAGATTCAACCATCCTATATCTACGGCATGCGTCCCTATTTGACCCTCAAATATGGGAATGTCAAAATTTACTTGTACATAAAGGAGTCGCAGCTCGAGGTAGCTCTTGAATATGGAATCTCTTGGCCGTTAGACGTGGATTGAAGGATCGACAAAGCTATCCATCATCGCGTTCCTTTGTTTTTCGAGGGCCTCCTCGGGCAATATTTTGATAGGATCTCTCCTTGCTCCCTCATCTTTCTTTTCGTCCCCCATGGAAATCGTCGAGGTTGCGAGGTGATCTTGCAAAGGTTCCACGGATCAAGCCTAGCTCATACCCGACCTCGTTGGGGACATGCAAGAGAAGGATCGAGAAAAAGCGGGACCGCTTTGATACCAGCTGATCCGGATTTATGCGAGACGCAACGGAATAAACACATAGCCATAAATACGAGAGATGCGACGGAAATAACACTACATTTCATTAATATCAGGCGGGAATTTGCTTCTGAGACGATGGAAATAAAACTAGCAAAGTGCTGACCTGTCTGAGAGAGAGATGTGGTGGCTACGGACCTCTGAGCTTGCTTTGTGTGGGGCGCGGCTATTTGTTATTGAGGAAACAATGGAGAACCTAAACATCCAAAAACCTAACCCTGAGGATGAAGCGCCAAAACTATGAGGCGTTTGGGGGTAAATTGGTGTTTCAACTACCGGGGACGTAACTTTGGCATACTATCTCCGTTTGACGCATATGATACATCATTAGAAAGCTCTGTCAGGGATCTGATGGCACGGAGACCGAATTTTATCGAGAAAATTCGGCGGCGCTTTCAAGACCTCGGGAGACAGCTCCGGAAGTTCGGGACCGAAAAGCACTTCAAAAATAGTAAGTTATGCCATGAGCTTGAAAGAGACAATATGGTAGGGCCCAAGTGGAATAGGCGGGTGGCCACCAATATGGAAACTGGATCATTCCCCTTAGGAAGCAATGGTCCCCATTGCGTTAAGTTTTTCCATGGATAGAGAATGATCCCCATTGCGTGCCAGTTTCATACCCAACGTCGTTTAGGGCCTCAAAAGCTTGACTCGGAAGTTCGGGACTGACGCACAAAAATAGTAAGTTATGCCAAAACGGAAAAACTGAAAGAGACAATGGTGGGGGCCCAAGTGGAATAGGCGGGTGGCCACCAATATCCACCTGGATCAATATTTTATATAAATTTATCTCATCTATGTTGTAGCATTTGTGAATTCATAAACACCATCCTCCTTTGGTTGAGGTTGCTTTATCTTATTACCTTTATTTTATCTACAGAATCCATATCTGATTCAATGGCCACCCACTTTCTTCTCGTTGATTCAGTAGGTCTACATGATCCATGTCCTCTACCCGTGGCCTCCTCTAGATCCTATAATATCTGAATGACATTAGTCACATAACATCTATGCACTTTGTAGTTTTCTCCATCCAATTTTCTAAACGCCTGATAAATTTAAGCTCATGTGGTTTCATTGCACCTTTCCTAACTAAAATTCCCGTGTTTTCAATACACCCTTTTGTTAGTTCTACTCCCAATATGAGTGACATGACACAACCCTTATAAATATTATTAGAGCGAGGATTATGAAAAATAGACAGATTACTTACTCTTTTTTTCATATTTTCATTTAAATTAATTCAAACCCTTCATTCATAATTTAAAATTGACAAATATATGTATTTTTGTATATTTAAAAAAAAATCCTTTGTCCCTATATTTTAGAGAATAAACTATTTTAAAATTTTGATTTTGAAGTCTTCTAAATGAACTCAATATATAATATAATAATTAGTATAAGCTAACTCATGGATGAGATATATTTTCAATGCCACCATCCACACTATAAAGGAGTAAAGAGTGAGTGGCATGATCGAAAATTTTTGTGTCACATGTATACATAATCACTAAGAAACACAATCTTTAAAGGTGAAAACATGTGCCTGTGACTATAACTAGTGGATTGTTACAATATGGGTCACTGAATATTAAAATAAATTAGAAAATTTGACATCACACCAAATTCATTAGTGGGCTAGGAAAATATTACATAAAACACCCTTCATTGCAAGGTCAAGGCACCATTTATAAGGCTTTATATCAACCAAAATTTCAGCTTATCTCATTTGCCTATGCACATTGCACATCCAATATTGGTATTCAACTAGCACAACCACCTTACAAAATGTCGTTGATAAGCGTATATTAAGCACATTTATTAATATTTATATAAACTATAAATAATAATAATAATTATTATTATTATTATTGTAATGATTATTATATAATAATTATAATAATTCCCTGTGCCTATGCACATTGCACATCCAATATTTGTATTCAATTAAACCTCATAAAAAGTGACAATAACATGGAAGCCTCCCACATCTACATTGCAAAGTGAAAAGATGACAATGAATACAAAATAGACCAAATCGAAAAAAAAACCCCATCCATCTATAATTTGCGTGCACAATGGATATACATATTTTGTATCTCGAATATTCAACCAAAACAATGTAGTACATTCACCCTATTTCCATTCTAATAATCACTAATTTCAAATTGAGGGAGATTTGAAGTTAAATACTTGATTGGAGCAATGTGTTGACTTCATAATCCTTTCTTCATAGGTCTGTTATCTATATTGATGGCAGGCAGAGATATTGGCGGACCTCTCCTCCCCTATTGTGGATTTCAATAAAAAAAATTTGATTTGTGGGTGTGATTCGACCTCTAGAAGTCAAAAAATCAATTTCTGCATCTCTTTCACCCCCTACTAGAGACAAAAATCAAACTTTGTGTGTATCCATTTTTCACTACGTGTTACATGGTTAGACCAAGGGGAAAAAAAATAGGGAGAAAAGAGAAGGAATTTTCCACAGTGTGGATGAAAATTATTCGCCATAGGACGCCAAAACATGTCAAGCAAAAACAAAGGAAAATAAGAAAATGGATTTGATTCTTGCGGGAATGAGGTATTTCATACTAAATTTATATATTTGCACATGTTTCCATTTCTTGTTTGTATTTTTTAGTTTTTAGTTTCAAAATTATAAAAGAAGAAATTAGGGTTTATTTTTTTTTTTCTAATTTTAAAATAAAATTTTTATTGTACATATATAGGGACATGACAGTGGGAATTGAAAGAGGAAATAACTTCTAGATTGGGGTATACAAATTTATTAAAATAGAAGGTATGTACTTGTCAATGCTTTCCAAATACATGGAAGAACGTACTAAAGGCAAAATGAAAGCCAGCAATACCATCAAAGATAATTCTGATTCCCCATCAAATCTTGGATCAAGAAAAATATCTAAGGAAAAAATAAATAACAATAACCTCTAAGAATATGGAACAGGGAACATAGAAGTCTAATGTCCTACCCACTCCTAGGGGACATATTCCTTCCACCACCAGTAATGTACTTATGCATCTTGCATTGGTACATACGAAACAAAGGTAGAATATGATGTTGTCTTTAGGGAAATCAGAATGACAGATGTTGGGAAAGTGTTCAATCATAGGTTGAAGGAACCATACCTTCAATGCTTCAAAGAGAATCTACATTTTCCGTTATCGAAGATACCCATTCACCTTTAAAAGGTAGTCATCCATGACATGCAAAATGAATTTGGGGCAAGTTGGTCAATAAAGAAAGTAAAAAAACAAATGAATCAAAACTACACGAGATTCCTTTTCAACCAAACAAAAAAGATAAAATGGATTATTAAACTCAAGACTGTTATGATGAGTATGGCACATGTAAGTATGGAAAGAGCTCATGAAATCATATGATAGAAAATTTACAAGGGAAACAGAGTAGGAGAGAATATGTATCTAAATTTTATTTATAAGATTATTTCAAAATTCATTAAATGATTTTTTTATATTTTTATAAGTGAATAATTAAATTGAATTGAATTATTATGTTTTTTAGGACAAGACTTTGAGAAGGCTTGCCAAATACACATACACATCACAGTGGAAAAATAGGTTTAGAAGCCTTAGCATGCAAATTTGTAAGTATATTTAATATTTGAAATTATATATGTTTTTTAATTTTGTACAAAAAGTGAATGATTAGAAATTAATTACTTGTCCATATGCCATGTTTTGAAAGGAGCAACAATATGCCCATTATCCATCACAATTGGAATTTGATATGATAAAAGAAATAAAGTAGTCTGATTTTGTTATCTGGATGGGGAATAAAGTATCATTATTTGAATTTATCCTTGTGGATATGGTTATGGGTATTCAATTTTTCATTTCTTGGAGTGAGGTTCTTATTTATAATAACAACACAGTTATTTTATAGGTCATAATACCCTTATAAATGGCCAACCTTTCACTATGATCAAGTCCTTAGAGTAATATCAATCATATTTTATCAAGTCCTTTTAAAAACCATATAGGCCAGGGTACAATACCATAGCAATACATAGCAAGTAGACAAAGGAAACATATTACATAGAGTGGATAATAGATGTAGGTTGAGATCACATTACATGGGACATTCTAAATCAAGTCATATTTGAGGAGCATGGGATGATTGTCTTGGAAATCAAGAAGCCTTGTGATGAATAGCAATCGATGCTTGCAACCCATGCTTAGAGAGTGTACACACGAGTTGGTCTTGACGTGTATACCTTGGAGAGAGAGCACTTCACTTGGAGACCTTATCTTGTGCATTAAATTAAATTGCTTGTGTAATTAGTCCACTTTACCAATGTTGGCCTCCCTCACCTACTCTGTATAGAGGGAAGATAATGTATTTGTCTACACTATACTCATTATTCCATATATATAATTTTCATGGAGAGTTATTAGTGCTTGTGTGATGCAATAGTGGAAGGCCTAGATTTTGTGACATAAACCTTAGAGAAGAAATGAATATGAATGTTAGCACTAGGGATGATCTTGAGTCTTAGCGCCATATTTAACAATATATGCCCTGCATAATTGAGACAGAGGTATATTGAGGTTTAAAAAACATTTTTTAGCAGTGATATATATATATTGAATGAATTAAGAAGATATGTAGGGACATGTATAGTATAATAGGAATATTTACGATGTAGACATGTGTTGGAATTTGTTTGAACTTTGAAGGCTTGGTTTTAAATAAAGGACCTAAAACTATATAGGAAACTTCATTTTATAGTTCTATAGGGAGTATGGTTAGCACACAACTTGGAAATATTTTAAAGCATAATTCTTCCTACATTCTAGACTACAACACAAGTTTTCTCACTATTCTAGCTCTATCAAACACATATTAATCCTAAGACAATTAGATAAGTGGGGCATGTGACGATAGACATATAGATGCAATGTGAACTATTTTTTGGATAAATTCAACATACCTACTTATATGTGATTACAACCTTTAAAATTGACGTCGTAGTATGGACAAAAGAACGTAAAGAAATTCTAGGTTTCAAGCATAGGGATAAAAAAAATACTATGCATTAGATCTACAACAGAGAGCATGAAATGAAAGAAAATAATATTCATAGACTACAAAGTTCTTCATTAAGGTTTCTTAGATAAAATTCACAGGTATCTCAACTATTCACACAACATTGATAAATCTGTTAATTAAAGAAGCCAACAACTTTATTGCACAGGTCTCAGAAGAAGAATAACACAAACACAAAGTTACTAAGAAACACCTCTTTGGTTGTCAACTTGCAATATTTGACAAGGAATACGAAATGGATTTCTATTACAACATCCACTGTAAATGAATTTTCTTCTCAATCCACTGTTACCTATGTTTGTGATTCTCAATTTGTTTTCTTCATCCCCCAAGTATTGGTGTAGTGTTGGGTGGAAAAAACACCTCTTTGGATGCCTACTTCCAAGCTTTGAAAAGAAAGATGAAATGGATTTCTTCCCCCTCAATTCTTTGCCTCCAACGATTCTAAAGATATTGTAATGGTCATTGTTTCGATGGATTTCAATGGCCAGCAATCATTATAGCATTAAGTTTTACAACAATTTCAACATTTTCAATAGTAATGAGTGTTACAACATCGACTGTTACAAAATTTTCAATAGATTTAACAATGCCATGTTGTTATGGCATATTTTGTTACAACATCCACTGTTACACCATATGATTTTCAATATACTATTACCTATGTTTGTCCTTCTCAATTTTTTTTCTTGTTCCCCCATGTTGTATCTTTGTAGACAAACCTCGGCTAAATAACTGAGACAAAGCATCAATGTGAGGAATTGAGAGGCATTGAAAAAGGAATTGAAAGAGGAATTAAGAGGAATTTACAAGGCTAAACATTCTCCTTGAACATTTAATCATCTAATAATAGTAGAGACATATAGGTGAACCTCTATATTCAACACAAATATAACCAAGTACAACATAGAAGTAACAACCTAAATATTTCTGGGTAGTAAATTAAACATATTTTTCAATTTCTAACACAATTGTGAACATAATTTTGAAGAGGGACTCTAGGGATATTGATACGAAATCTGTAGGTAGCACCTGTGTCCTATGCTATTCTAGTATGTAAATGTTGACTGTGAAGTCACAAGAAAGACCACGAAGTACACAGTTACATTACAGATACAGTAAAAAGCCTTTGATTATATCAAAGCTGAGAGTATTACAAAAATTTAATAAAACTTGCTCTGGATATCAACCCTTTCTTATTCAAAAATAAGGTATATATAAAGTTCTTTACAAAATATCCTATCTCTTAAAAGATTTACATTCAAAGTATTGTTTATCCAAATCTTTGGATAATGTTTACACAACTTTTAACCAATGTTGCAAACATCGACATTAGGATAAATTATTAAAGGTCCGAAAAACTAAAAATAAGGAAAATATCGGTAAAATTTGGAAAACATAAGAAAAATCAAGATACCATCAAAATATCGGTAAAAATGGTAAAAACACATTAAGTAAAAAAATCACTGATTGTAATCTGTAAGATATTTAGATGTATTGTTATTGATTGGTTTGTATTGCAGGTGGAGAAAGAAGGATAATTCCAGCTGGAACCTCAGTGCATATTTTAGCAAAAACATCTCGTGCTCTGGAACAGAGTAATCGAGCAGGTTAAAGTGCAGTGGAGCACTTTAGGCCCGATGAAGCTACATGGGAGATGGCTAATCAGATGCGGGCTATGTATCCTTCATTATTTTCTAGTGAAGGAAAATGAGTTTTAGTATTTGTAAATATTTATGTATGGTTGTTATTGTAAATACAATAATGAGTTGTTTTATAACGCTCCAATAAGTGGTATGGTTATCATGTTTTCATGTTTTTCATGATGGTTTTTCTTTTGAGTAGGATTTTATTGTAAATACTACAATGAGCTAAGTTATAAATCTCTTGAGGCAATATGTTTTTTGATTTCAACTATTTTGCTGGTTGTAGGTGTCACAAAACACCGAGGATGGTGTTCCCCTAAGGGGGAGGGTTCTGTAACAAATTTGGGTTAAAATTTCATGAAATAAAAGTTAATAAAGAAAAAATAATACCACAATTAAGGGACACTTATTCCAAGATGAATGTTGGGAAAAATATCCTAGCGGGCATCACTTGTCGTGTTTTATGGCTAAGGATTTGGAAAGGAAAAACAATATTTTTGGCATTTATTTATGAAATTAAAAGAATTTAGGAGAAAAGGAAGGTGAAAGGTCACATATTGCATGTCAGGAGGAAAATCAAGGAAAATAATGGAAAATTGAAGAAATTAGAGGCCTCATTAATAAAAAGACCTCAGAGCATCAGTTGGTATACTTTTGGTCAGTTCGATTTTGGAATTAGTCTCAGAGAGGAGAAGAGCACCAAGAGGAGAAATAAATAAAGCAAGCAAAGAAAGGAAAGGAAAGGAAAGGAAAGAAAGGATCATGCAAGGAAAATTTGGATCAAACAACTTCAGCGGGAATACTTGTAGGTAACATATTGCATGTGTGATTTCCTAGCTTGTTTTGAAATGCATGGTATGTGTATGTTGGTATTTGGTTCTCTTGTTGTCATTGTCATGGGGACACTAGATTTTAGCCTAACCTTGCCATTTCTAGATAGCCATGGTGTGAAGGGGTTGATTCTCAGTTTGAGCTGTGTCTTTCTGAAATATTTTGGATCTAGGTGGGGTGGACTCAGGAAAATTCCCAAAGGCCTAGGAATCCCTTGAATGGTAATGGAAAGACACATGGTAAAGCCTGAGTGTGGAGACGAGAAAATTCCTCAAGGTATTGGATAAGAAAGTTTGAGGCATCCAATATCGATTTGGTTTTGTGATCTAGACACTAGTTTAGGTGAGGTCATGGTATGATGAGGGTGGAGGTAGTCTAACCTATGGATTCCCTTGGTTGTGTTTAGATTGGTTTATCCCATGAGATCCCACATTCATGCTTGGAATATGGAACAAGGTTGATTGGATGAAAGAAATAATTGGTTCAGCCAACCTATGGTCGGGTGGTATGTGGATATGATTATGATTATACATGTACACACTAATGTGGAATGATCTTGTAGATGAGATAACAATCCCCTGAACATCACTAACATATGTACTTGATTTTGGTATTTATTTGGTTTATCTGACATGGTACACTTGTGGGAAGAAGATAATCCAATATGACAAGAAAAATGGTAGACTTCAATTTCCATGACTCTCTCGACAGATCAATTCAAAAGCAAGGAGAAGAGTACTCTCCTGGTATAGGAGATACATTGAGGAGCTTGAGGGTAGAGACAAAAAGCTGCAAAGCAGACAATGAAAAGTTGGTTTAGGCTCAGGAAATACTTACAATGGCTCAGGAGAAGTAGGTAGAGGTTAATGCAATGAGTCTTCAGAGCTTGTCAATTTTGGAATTAGTCTCAGAGAGGAGAAGAGCACCAAGAGGAGAAATAAAGAAAGTGAGCAAAGAAAGGAAAGGAAAGGAAAGGAAAGAAAGGATCATGCAAGGAAAATTTGGATCAAACAACTTCAGCAGGAATACTTGCAGGTAACATATTGCGTGTGTGATTTCCTAGCTTGTTTTGAAATGCATGGTATGTGCATGTTGGTATTTGGTTCTCTTGTTGTCATTGTCATGGGTTTTTCTGGGTTGGACACTAGATTTTAGCCTAGCCTTGCCATTTCTAGATAGCCATGGTGTGAAGGGGTTGATTCTTAGTTTGAGCTTTGTCTTTCCGAAATATTTTGGATCTGGGTGGGGTGGACTCAGGAAAATTCCCAAAGGCATAGGAATCCCTTGACTGGTAATGACTGGATACATGGTAAAGCCTGAGGGTGGAGATGAGAAAATTCCTCAAGGTATTGGAGAAGAAAGTCTGAGGCATCCAATATCGATTTGGTTTTGTGATCTCGACACTAGTTTAGGTGGGGTCATGGTATGGTGAGGGTGGAGGTAGTTTAACTTATGGATTCCCTTGGTTGTGTTTGAATTGGTTTATCCCATGAGATCCCACATTCATGCTTGGAATATTGAACAAGGTTTATTGGATGAAAGAAATAATTGGTTTAGCCAATCTATGGTCAGGTGGTACGTGGATATGCTTATGATTATACATGTACACACTAATGTGGACTGATCTTGTAGATGATATAAGACTCCCCTGAAAATCACTAAGGTATGTGTTTGATTTCGGTATTTATTTGGTTTATCTGACATGGTACACTTGCGGGAAGAAGATAATCCAAGATGACAAGAAAAATGGTAGACTGCAATTCGCATGACTCTCTCGACAGATCAGTTGGGAATCAAGGAGAAGAGTACTCTCTTGGTATAGGAGATACATTGAGGAGCTTGAGGGCAGAGATAAAAAGTTTCAAAGCAGACAATGACAAGTTGGTTGAGGCTAAGGAAATACTTACAATGGCTCAGGAGAAGTAGGTAGAGGTTAATGCAATGAGTCTTCAGAGCTTGTCAGAATTGCAGAAATAAGGAAAGTTTAGGATCATCAAGAGCAGGAAAAGAAAACAAATAGAGCCTATGGTAGCAGATATAAATCTGGATACAAATGGAATAGAGGGGACATATTTAGAGGTGGAAGATCACTGGATACACCTGATAGGAGGACTGATATTTATACGCATAATTCTAGTTCCTCATCTAGGAGACATCATCAAAATCATCATGATCGTCATCATCCTTATAGGAGGAGGGAGTATTTACCCAAAGTTCAAGAAAGTGAATCCTCCTACATTTGATGGATAGATGAAGAAGTTAGACGATGCAGAGGCATGGTTTCTTGGGATGAAGAAATTCTTCAGATTTCATAGCTACTCAGAGAACATGAAAGCCAAGATAGGCACCTTTAGTCTTAAAGGGAAATCATATATCTAGTGGGAAGATGTGAATAAGTTCAAGGGAATTCGGGAAGAAGACTTGATTTGGCATGAATTCGAGAGGATCTTCAAGAAGAAGTACCTACCAGAGAGGTAATACGATGATAGAGATAAGGATTTTTATGAGCTACATATCGGTTCTATGACAGATGATGAGTATACTAGCAGGTTCTTGGAGCTATTGATATATGTCCCATATCTCAAGGAGGATAAGGCTAAGATTCAAAGATTCATAAGTGGATTTCTAGCAACATATAGAGACCAGATTGAGTTTGATGAGCCTAGATCGTTAGATGAAGCAATTCGGAAGTTGAAGAATTTCTATGAACAATCAAAGCGCAAATCTGAGCCTAAACATGACTTGAAAGGAAATGAGAAATTTAAAGGGAAGTGGCCACTGAAGTGGGGAAGACCTCAAGATGCAGGTGAGAAAGAAAATGTGGTTCCTTACAAGAAGTTAAATACAAGTGATAAGGTACATGGGTCATAGCTTGGAGAGAAACATACTAGAGTTGATAGTAGAGTACTGTTGCAGTGTTGGATATGTGGTAAAGATCATCGTAAAAAGGATTTTCCATTGTACCAACGTGGTAGGCCCAAAATATATATTTCTTAGGAGGCACAAATAGTTGGGGATGTTGGTAATAGTATTCCTCAAATTTATGCAGTTGTGGACAACAGGCAAGCAGATCGCCAAGAATCTATTATTGAGATGGATGGTAAGATTTGTGGTCAGGTTATTTCTATTTTGATTGATCCTGGATCTAATTATAGTTATGTTAATCTTGACCTGGCGGATAAGTGTGGCTTGAGAAAATAAGTGCATGCAGAGTCTTTGTTGGTGCAGTTGGCTACAGGTACTAAGAAGAGAGGTCATCATTTGGTAAGATCTTGTGCATTTGATTTGAATGGTATGCCTACAACAACACATTTGAATGTACTCCCATTGGGGTCATATAGTATTCTTCTGGGTATGGACTGGTTGTATATTCATAGGACCAAGGTAGATTTTTATGACAAGGCTATTGAGTGCTTGGATGATAATGGGGAAAATAGAATCTTGCAAGGAAATAAGAATCACATCAGTTAGGATGGTCACAACTATGCATGCTAAGCGTAGTTGTAGAAAGGGGTGTGTGATGTTTGTAATTCATATTTTCAGTGAAAAGGCCAAGGATGTTGAGGATGCATAAATATTCAAGAGGTATCCAGTCTTGCAATAGTTTCAAGATGTGTTTAAAGAAGAGATTCCAGAGTTTCCTCCTCACAGGGAAGTAGAATTTTCTATTGAGTTGGTACCAGGGGAAACACCAACATCAAAGGCACCTAACATAATGAGCACACCGTATTTGGTGGAGTTGAAGTTGTAGTTGAAGGAAACACTTGACAAAGGATAGATTAGGCCAAGCGTATCACTGCATGGTGCACTGATATTGTTCGTAAAGAAGAAGGATGGTACTCTCAAATTGTGCATTGATTAAAAGAAACTGAACAAGGTGATGATAAAGAACATGTACCCATTATCGAGGATTGATGACTTGTTTGAGCAGTTGATTGGAGAAAAAATGTTCTCAAATATTGATTTGAGATCAAGATATCATCAAATACACATCAAAGAAAAGGACACCTGCAATACTTCTTTCAGAACGAGGTATGGAAATTATGATTTTGTTGAGGTATGGAAATTATGAGTTTGTTGTAGTTCCATTCGTTTTGACTAATTCTCCAACTCATTTTATGTGCTTAATGAATAATGTGTTGCGTCCTTATTTGGAAAAGTTTGTTATTGTATTCATTGATGACATATTGGTTTATTCCAAGAATGAGGAATAACATGCCAAAAATTTAGCAGAAATGTTGATATTTCAAAGAGAGCATCAGTTGTATGCCAAGCTTAGCAAGTGCAGTTTCTTTCGAACAAAGGTACGTTACTTGGGACATGTTGTTTTGATGAAAGACATAACAATGGATCAATAAAATTTAAAAGCTATCATGGAAAAGGAAACTCCTAGAAATGTGGATGAATTGAGATCATTCATGGCACTCGTAGGTTACTACAGGAGGTTCATCAAGAACTTCTCATGAATTTCCTATCCTATTACATCATTGCATAGGAAATTTAAGAAGTTTGAATGGAAATAGGAGTGTGCAACCATTTGAGCAGTTGAAACAATTATTGGCAAATTCTCTAGTGTTAAATATTGCAAATATAGATAAAGGGTTCATAGTGTGTATAGATGCTTGAAAAAAAAGGCTTGGCGGAGTCCTTATGCAGGATGGACAAGTGATATGCTATGATTTCAGGAAATTGAATGAGCACGAACAAAATTGTCTGACAAACGATCTTGAGTTGGAAACGATCATACATGCATTGAGGATGTGGAGACATTAACTTCTTGGCAGGAGGTTTGTATTGATGAGCGATCATAGTGGGTTGAGATATCTGTTTGATCAATTGAATTTGAATGCCAAGAAAGATAGATGGTTGGACATGATCAATGAGTTATATTTTGAGATCAGATGCATTAAGGGTAAGGAAAACAAGGTTGCAGATGCTCTCAGTAGGAAAGTGCAGTTGAACCATGTTGAAACAGTGAGATCATATGGGACATATTTATAGGATCATATATTGTAGGCAAGACAATAGGATGATAGGTACAAGGAGCTTATGCTCAGGTTACATCGGGGTATAGTTGATTAGGATGTGGATTATCGTCTCACGACAGATGGATTGGTGATATTTAGGGAAAATATCTATGTGCCAGATGAAAGTGAAATAAAGAAGCTTATCTTGAGGGATTTTCATGCCAAACCATATTCAGGTTACCCAAGGTATCAAAAGATGCTGAAAACAATGAATACGTTCTACTATTGGTCGAATATGAAGAAGGACGTAGTAGATTTTGTGGCTAGATGTTTAGACTGTAAACACGTCAAAGCATAGTGTAAGCATCCAGGTGGATTGCTTAAACCTATTCTGATTCTAGAATGGAAGTGGGAGGTCATTTCCATGGACTTCATTACAGGTATTCTGAGGACATCGTGGCATCATGATTCTATCATGGTTGTGGTCGATAGATTGAGCAAGGTAGCTCACTTCATTCTAGTGAAGACTACTTATTCAAATAGTGAGGTAGCATAGGTGTTCATTAGGGAGACCATGAGATTGCATGGTGTTTCGAAGAATATTGTGTCAGAGAGGGATGCCAAGTTCACTTCCAAGTTTTGGAAGGATTTGTTTGCAAGATTGGGGATAGATTTGGCCTTCAACACAACTTATCATCCACATAAAAATGGACATATAGAGAGGGTCAATAGAATACTAAAGAATATGCTGAGGATGTATTTCATGCATTAGCAGAGGAGATGGGAGGAGTACCCTCCAATGGTCGAGTTCTCCTACAATAATGGTTATCAAGAGTCACTGAGGATGAGTCTATTTGAGGCACTCTATGGGCAGAGTTGTAACACTCCCATTAGTTGGAGTGATCCAATTAACATGGCACTTATTGGACCAAACATGTTGGCGGACGTGGAATAAGCAATGTAAGTTATAAAGAAGAATCTAAAGGAAGCATAGGACATGCAAAAAAGTTATGCAAACAAGCACAAGGAATTTAAGGAGTTTCAGGTTGGGGAGCATGTTTATTTGGGCATCAAGCCCAAGAAGAGATCCTTGAGGATTGAATCATGTGCCAAGCTGGCACCACAATATTGCGACCCTTTTGAGATCCTTGAGAGGATTGGATTAGTGGCCTACATACTTGCACTGCCTCCGACGGTGAAATTTCATGATGTTTTTCATGTTTCATTACTTAAAATATATGTAAAGGATGTAGATCATGTTATTGATTGGTATGTATTGCATGTGGAGTAAGAAGGATAATTCCAGCCAGAACCTTAGTCCATATTGCAGCAGGAACATATCATGCTCTGGAATAGATCAATCAAGCAGGTTAAAGTGCAGTGGAAGCACTTTGGGCCCGATGAAGCTACATGGGAGAAGTATGATCAGATGTGGGTTATGTATCCTTCATTATTTTTTGGTGAAGGAAAATTAGTTTTGGTAATTGTACATATTTAAGTATGTTTGTTATTGTAAATACCACAATGAGCTATGTTATAAAGCTCCAATAAGCGATATGTTTGTCAGGTTGTCATGTTTTTCATGATGGTTTTTCTTTTGAGTAGGATGTTATTGTAAATACTACAACGATCTAAGTTATAAAGCTCCAAAGGCAGTATGTTTTTGGATTTCAACGGTTTTGCTGGTTTTAGGTATCATAGAACACCGAGGATGCTATTCCCCTAAGGGGGAGGGTTTTGTAATAGCCCCGGGTTAAAATTTCATGTAATAAAAGTTAATAAAGGAAAAATAAGACCACAGTTAAGGGAAACTTATTATAAGTTGAATATTGGGAAAAATATCCTAGTGGGCATCACTTGTTGTGTTTTATGGCTAAGGGGAAGTTGGCAAAGGAAATGGCTAAGGCTTTGGAAAGGAAAAATTTTAATTTTGGAATTTATTTATGAAAAAAGGAAATTAGGAGAAAAGTAAGGTGAAAGGTCACATGTTGCATGTGAGGAGGAAAATGAAGGAAAATAATGGAAATTTGAAGAAATTAGAGGCCCCATTAATAAAAATATCTCAGAGGATTAGTTGGTAGCCTTTTTTTAGTTCAATTTTGGAATTAGTCTTAGAGAGGAGAAGAGCACCAAGAGGAGAAATAAATCAATCAATCAAAGGAAGGAAAGGAAAGGAAAGCAAGGATCAAGCAAGGAAAAGTTGGACAAGCAGCTTCAGCAGGAATACTTGCAGGTAACATATTACATGTGTTATTTCCTAGCTATTTTTGACATGCATGGTATGTGAATGTTGGTATTTGGTTCTCTTGATGTCATTAGCATGAGTTTTTCCAGGTTGGACAGTGGATTTTAGCCTAGACTTTCCATTTCCAGATAGCCATGGTGTGATGGGGATGATTATCAGTTTGAGCTTTGAATTGCTAGAAGGTTTTGGATCTGGGTGAGGTGGTCTCAGGAAAATTTCCAAAGGCCTAGGAATCCCTTGAGCGGTAATGGCGGGATACTTCTTTTTTTAATTTTTTCCAAGGGCGAAGACAGAAAAATTCCTTAAGGTATTGGAGAAGAAATTCTGAGGCATCCAAGCTTGGTTTGGTTTTGTGATCTCATCACTCGTTTAGGTGGGATCGTGATATGGTGAGGGTGGAGGTGGTTTAAACTCTAGATTCCCTTGGTTGTGTTTGGATTTTTTTATCCCATGATATCCCACATTCATGCTTATAACATGGCATGGGGGTGATTGGTTGAAAGAAAGAATTAGTTCAACCAATCTATGGTCGGGTGGTGGTGAGCCCTGGTATTGCACCAAGAATGTTGGAACTCTCAAAGGTTGCCCTACTTTACTTTATCAACCCGGGGTTTGTACAAACTTGGAGATGACAATGCTATATACACAGTAGATGCATTATACTCATGTCATCCTCTTTTGAGCTTTACGAAAGGGTGGTACTTCTAGAGTTTATAGATGAAGTCTGTCACACTTCTAAAATTAGGCCTAGGGCTACAAATGATTCAAATCCATGGCACTATCAGCAAGTAAAAAAATATACTACAACAAATAAGTACATCTAACTATTTTTCATTGAAATAAATCTACTTATTAGACTATGATAAGAATTGAAAGCAACCTAGGCATCTTGCATGAAGTAAATTCCTGAATTGAAATGGCATAAAGGAAACTAATATAATCACACTTTTCTAGGCCAAATGGCTAAACACGCTCTACTTACTCTGTGCTCTATTTATCATGATTTTAATCATGTTACTACTCATGACCTAACTATGCTTGAAAATGTGTTGTTTTGCAGCTAGGAGAAGAAAGTGCTAAGGTGGCTCATGGAATACTTGAACACATGGGGGAAATGATGGAGGTGTATGAGTGGTTTTTATAGGTTTAGAGGCTATGGATGGTGGCTTCTGGGCTTAACGAGGGGCCCACAGGTGCTATTTCAAGTGCTGCTACATGTTTCCTCTAGTGCTACAGGAAAGTCCTGAATTGCTACAAGAAACAGTCTGAGGGAAATACAAGGCCAAAAATAGGTGGAAAAAGGGCAGGGAAGGTGGAGTGAAGGTGGATTAGTGTGGTTGGAAGGTGATCCACACCTTTTCCAAGCTCATAACCTCTTGGGAGGCATGTCTTGCACCCCTAGGGTTTTCTCACGGTGTAGGGATGAAAAATCTGAAAACATGGATGATGGTGATTTTGATGAACAAAGGGTTGAGGGTGAGATATGAAGCTGAAGGTGCTAGTGCAGTTCTCCTTGGCTGTGATACCTGTATCTTTAAGAAAATTACCTATTCTTGCAATATAAATGGGCAAATTCATGATGAAGACAATGGAAAAGATGACTTGAATTTGTAAATAAAATCTACTCTAATCTACAAACAGATATCTAACGCAACATTCTAAACATATCCATGTAATCACAACGAATAATCTCATCCATTCCAATAAATCATAAACTAAGAAGCATTTTTGGTCTATTGGGAAGGTATAGCCTCCTCAAGCTCTATTGACAGAAATGAGAGGGGGAGGCTTGACTCACAACTTTCTAAATTTATAACCTATTATACCAACATGTAAGAAATCTAAATATGCAACAAAGACAAATGGAAGCAAACTAAAAACAATAAATGAAAATATAAACAAACTAGCTAAATATTCATAAGAAAAACTAGTTAAATGACATGAAAGTAAAGAATGATTAAACAAGAGAGGCTGAGGCACCTGGGTTGGGCCCTAACCCACAAGCCTAAATCTCTGAGAATAGATCAGTAAAGAAAACTCTGAATACTCATTTCATTTTAAAAGATAGTCTCATTACAACAATATAAAAGTCTTGAAAACTAATTACAAGAGAAAATAGCCTAATGGATTTCTTCAAAATTCGAATCCTAATGAGCTCTTTCTCAGCTCTATTTAACCTAAAGGGTAGCTACCAATAGATCCCTAGAAAATAAGTGATGATTCCACTTGACTCCAAATGAAGTATGGCTTGAGTGCACTTTTATCTTGAGTTTTCTTTGCCTTTGATTTATAGTTGTTGGACGGAATCTTGAGGATCCCTTGGCTGCCTTTGGAAGTTAAGGAGGGTGGAAAACCCCCTAGAATCTCTCCTTGTTGTATACTCTGAGTCTTAATGACAAAATCTCCACAAAAATGAAATATCTTCATGATTTTCTTGAATTTAACTCATGTTAGGTACTCGAAGTATGTTAAGCCTCAATCATCACCTACATTAGCATCATAAGACCATAATATAGTTAAAATGCAAGAAAAAGAGACTTAATAAGGAAAAAAGGTAACCATTAACCCCTCCAAATGTACCTAATGATGGAGCTCATCATCACCCCGCTACTAAATGGTTACTCATTCTTTGAGAAACTAATCCCCCTTATGCATTTCATTTATGGCTTTTATGGACCTTCTAACTTCCCTTGGAAGAAGTGCAAGAGTCCCTTCAAGAGGGTAAAACCCATCATTCTTTTATGCTTCCTCCCATTCTCTATTCTGCTCATCTTGTTCCTTTCCATCACTCATACCCAACAACAAGAGTGGGCCGAGCTTCAAGCCAAGCCACTAATTATTTTTGGCCTACATGGCCCTCTTGTACAATGGTGCTCTCTCCAAGGCACCCATCAATATTTCTGGTGTGTGGTACTCCATATATCTAAGGCTATGAGGAAGGTTGTTCCATCTTCTTTGGCTAGCCATTATGCACTCATCTCCTATGCTCTTGTATCCTCACTAACCATCCATGATGCCAAATCCATTAATTGCATATCCCCCATCCTAGGATTGGGGTCACAAATATTTAAATCTGTTAACACAAGGTTATGCATATAAATATTTGCTATTTTTTCCTTGCTATCCATGCTTGCTTGATTACTGACATCAATGAACTGTTTGCAGTTTTGGAAAGGTAAGGATCCATGGGAGGCTAAAGTTTTAATTTGAAAGAGGAGCCACTGCTCCTTGAGGTAAAATTCATATGAATCTGAAGGATATCTGTGTTGAATGAACTCCATGCAAAAAATCTTCCATGGTGGCCACTTGTTTACCCTTTTGAAAAAGCTTCTCTTGTAGTGCTACATTCTTTGCCTGTGCCTTGTGAAGCTACTCCTTCAAAACTGACTCTCTAAGCTTCACATCAGATAAATCCTTCCCCAACTCAGCTACTTTTCCTTCCATGAATCTTATTTCATACACTCCTTTATATGTGTCAAGATTCATCCAATGATGAGTGCATGCCCTCTCTTCTTGCAACTGATAAAACAAAGGAATTATGAAATTTTGAGGAATTAATATACCCACCTCAAGTAAGATATGAGATTGGGTTGAGGGCTAGGGTTTGGCACTATTGTAACATCTTTGGGGATTGATTTTGGTGAGGTGATATCTTCTTTATCATATTTTCCTCCCTCTTTCTCATCATGTTTTTCATCTTGTGTCTTGCCCTCAACTTCCTTGACCTCTTGCCCCTCTGTGGCTGACTTTTCCTCTCCAACCAAGGTATTTTTCTCCAAATTTGTGCTTGTTGGATTTTCCTGTAGCAAACTCTATTTTGTTTGCAGAAGACCCTCTTTCATTTTTCTTCACTCTTTTTATTTCTTGGAGGGTCTATGGAGGTTGCATTAGGTGTATAGGCTGCCAATATGTCTGAATGCCTTCTGATATATGTTACAGGGGTCCTTATAGGTGAAGTGACTTCTTTCACCCTTCATTCCTATAATCTGATTTCTTCCTTCTTCTTTGGTGATTCTTTGATGGTGATAGGGCTCTTGGCGGGAGTTTGTGGTTTTCCCTGTCTCACCATCTGAATCTTCCTAGTTCTGAAGTACATAGGTGTCTACCTCTTTCATTTTGTTTTGACAGGTGTGCTCAAAGTAGTTAGGGTGGAAGCTACCTCTTGATATGTAATGTCAGGTGACATGATTGTTTCTTGAGGGGAGGTTTCATGGCCTAATATAGGGTTCACATCTTCTTTTTCCTCGGTCTTTTCTTCCTCCTTTCCCTCAGCTTCTTCCTGCTCTCTTTCTGTTGTCTCTATGTTTTCTGTCTCAATTTCCATCTCTTATTTTTCTACTTTGTTTTCTACCTATTCTTATTCTTCTTCTTATACCTCCTCTTCTACCTCTTCTTCTTATTTTTATCTAGGGCTAGAAGCAGAGGTTTTCCCTGTTTGGGTAGCTATAAAGGCTTCCCTATCCATGTATATGAAAGAATACCATGATATAGGTAAGTTCAATCTTCTCAAATCATCATTTACAATTAGTTTTATTAGGCCATGATGGGCCAAGTGCTGATATTTACTTTGCCTCACTTTATGGCTCATGTCAATGATGGAGTTTAGGGGGAAGTGAGGGACACTTAATCTATGTTCAACTGGAAGCTCTCCTTGAAACCTAAGTTGATTTAAAAATCTGAAATGATACCCATAGACCACACTCAATCTGACTTCACAAGAAATAAACTTCATGATGTGGAAGGCAACTTCATCCCAGGGGTATGGAAGGCTCTCTCTCCTCACTCCATTTTTATCTTCATTATACTCCTCTCCTGTTAGGAAGAAATTATTTTTGGCTGCAATTCTAGGCATTCTTTCCTTAACCCATTTGACTCCTAAGGGCAAGGTGGTAACTCTGCTTATGATTTTAGGATATAGTGTGATGGCTAGGCCTCTAATCATAGTGGTGGCTCTCTTTTCTGAATGTGACTGTAGAGCCACTACAAATTCTTTTGCTATCTCATCATCAAAACCCTTCAATAGTTCAAAGAACCCTACCATTGGTGATTTCAAAATATTTCCATAACCTGAGGGTGCTGCCTAATTCTCTTAATGTCCGTAGGCTCCCTTATGTTAAATCCCCCTCCCATTTTAATGTTGTGAGATGAAGGTGGTGAGAGGTTTTAGAGGTATGTCTTGGAGATGGAGGCCTTGAAACAAAATGCAAGAAAATAATTTTACCCTTTAACTATCAAATTTAATTTTGCTGAGTGTAAATTGTATGGAGAAATTTCAGTGATGGAGGATGAAAATCAACTTACCTTGATCCTTTGCTATTTTGTTTTGAGAGATCGAGGCTTTGGGAAGCTAGTTCACCCACATGTGACTGTGTGTTTCCCTCTAAGCCCTTGCTAGTCTGCTTCTGAAGTTGGCTTTAGTAAAACTATGTTTCTTGTAGCACGATGGTGCATGCAAGCCCAAAACTCGATGTTTCTCTTCTAATGGCTCCCACTACTCTCTTTCTCTTACTACTCTTATAAATGCTCAAATCAATGGTGAAAATGAGACAAATATTACCTTTTTTTTTATTTTTAACTAACTTTGGAGCGTTTTGGTGACTCGTACTTAACACGAGTTTCCTCTTTGAGACCGTTGGCCCCCACTTCAGTTAATAATTGTTGACCTCGTGATCACTTCCCTTCGTACTCATCTAATCTTAATTATCTTGATTTGACTTGACCAGGTGGCATGCACTTTCACTTTTCCTCCAGTTTCACTTTACGAAGGTGGCCAAGTTAAATGGCTACCTTTTTTCCTTTTAAATTTCTAAAACTCGACATTCAACTATTTTGGCCATTATGGATGCACAACGAGAGGTGAGAGGCTATACCCGAGCTTACCTGGTGTTGGTGAGGTGTTGAAGGAGCTAGTGTAAGGAGCTGGAGCAGGTGGTGATCTGAAATTGATTGTTAGTTAATTTTGTGCTAATATCAGTTCAAAAATAACATGAAAGTGCTTTGATTTTCTTATCATACAAGGGTTTATACATGTGTTTATGATTGAAAATTCATTAAAATTGATGAGATTAAGTGTATTTCATGAACTTAAAAGCATGGAAACTCAATGCTGAACAACAACATATAAAAACACATCAAGCACAAATAACATAGACAAATACACAATTTTTTGATGAAGGATTTCACCCTTCATGGGCTACATCTCCTTGGTCCAGCTTCATAGTGCGGGTCTTTGTATTAGCTTGAATTGTGAAAAATTGTTTTTCACAGTCTCCTGTTGCCTCTGAAACCTGCTCCAATGGCTCCAAAACATCAAAATATACCAATGATTACTCTTCCTAATCCAAAATTGGTCGAAAATTGCCTCAGTTATGGAAAAACCAAATTTTCCTAGTTTTTCTCCACTAATTCTGGAAGTCTGTGAGTTAACTCCACTAAATGTGGAGATTCCGCCAAATCTGGCGGGTCCTCCAAAAGCGCCACTAATATAAGCATGTAGTTAATTACTGATAAGTAGGAGTTAAGTGATGTTAATGGGCGCATTTAGTGCTAACCCACACTTACCGTTAATCTCGGATTATCGTGGTTAACCCACAAATTATTGTTAATAATACAGTTTTATCTGCATTTTAAACTCCACCGGAATTTGCTTTAGCTCCTAGTCACAGTGCTCAGACATGTGGGAGGGGGATGGCCCCCTCCAGACCCCCAAAATTTCCACCGACAAACTTCAAATAGCGAGAAGATCATTATGGGGTAAGGACTACGGTGGTTGGTTTAGTGGTAAGGTGTGGTTGTTGCGTGCAGGTGTTCGTGGCTTCGACCTCGACCCCGCCATTAAATTTTTTTTTAGCAGAATTTTCCATAGACCATAGTTAATAACTTTGGTTATAATATATGTGTTGATATATATCATATGTTTTGCCTGACTATGGTTTCGACCTTTGATAAATATATATGCACCCCATTTGATATTTGTATTTTGACTATGGTCCATAAAAATAAATACGCCTTACAACCTTGCCATGGGGGAGGGCATGTGACAGCCTCCGGCTGCACCACGTGTCCCTTCTCCATTGGCCAAAAAAACTCACCATTAAAATAGTAATAATCCACCATAGATAATTCCAAACTTAGGATTAGAAGAAAAAATCAACTTCCCCAAGCAACATTAGCGAATCTGGTGATGACACTTGTCACAATGTCACTGGCTGAAAAATAGAGAATATTCCCTAAAGATTCCTGAGGTGCTGACTGGACTGCCAAGTCATCAATCTGTCACTATTCTGTACAATATTTACATGCTTGGGAAAACAAAAAACATACCATAACTTACTCATACGAACTCGGATTTTGATGAAACAAGTTGTGTTGGAATACTAGTGATGAGCTCTATTCGGTCACACTAGTTTGAAGAATTTATGGAAAATTTCAGTTTTTAGCTAAATACTGAGCCTCTGATTATTCCTCCCCACTACAAGCCTTCTGGACCCCAAAATATATTATCCATTGTTCAACAGGTGAGGGTACAACTCCCTCACCCTTTCACTCTCCATCCATTTGGCCTTTGAAGGATTTTGTCCCTTGAGTCCCACTCTAAGGTATTCAACATTCCCTCTCCTTGAAGTTCTGATTCTTCTGTCAAGTATGAGATCTTGCTGAAGTTCATCAAGATATTCCGATGAGAAATCATCTATTGATAGTAGCTGAACATACTCTCCTTAATCATCAATCAAAGGAGGCTCAAACAATCTCAAATTCTCAATGATTAATGACAACAAATATTTGCATATAAGGAGGAAAATATAGCTTAAATGCAATAGTACCAATCTTTTCCAGAATTTTAAATGGACCATAATGGATTGGCTTGATATTTTTACCTTCCCCTTGCAATATGTCTTTGCTGATATACAACCAAAATTCATCTCCAACCTAGAATTTGTGTTCAACATGGTATTTATCATGCCTTTTCTTGTAGCTTCTTTAACTCTTTTCAAGTTTCTCTTGCACTGTGTGATGTACCAACTGAATTTTCTCAATGAAATTAGTTTATCTATGTCACTATGACCATCTATAGAGACATATTTCTCAAATATGAAGTCCAAAGGTGATCTTTGCAAGTACCAAAAACATGCCTCAAATGACGATGTGTTTGTGGAAGAATGCTTTGCCCTATTGTATGCATGTTGAATGTAATGCAACTGTTCATCCCACAACTTGGGATGCCTATTGCAATAACCTCTAAGAAGATGAATGACTATCCTATTTACCACCTTGGTCTGTCCTTCTATTTGCGGATGAAATTTTTTACTCTTCTTCAACTTTGTGTCCATCATGTCCCATAATTTTGACCAAAAAATCCTAACAAACCGGGAATCTCGATCACTTACAATAGAAGTAGGAAGATCAAAATGATCCCATACATTTTGAAATAAAATATGAGCAGTTTGTTCAGTTGTAATTTTTTTCTTACATGGCATCAAAAGACACATTTTTTTGAACCTATCTACCACAACATACAAGTAATCATGACCTTTCCTTGACATAGGAAGACCACCTACAAAATCCATTGAGATACTCTCCCAAGGATGTGAAGGAACCGGAAGTGGTGTGTACAATCCAAGTTTCCTATTTCTAGGCTTAACTATTGCACATAAATAACATCCTCTAATAAAATGAGATACACTATCAATCATGTGTGGCCAATAACAATACCTTTGGAGATTCTCTACTGCCTTGCCTACACCGAAATGTCCAACAATCAATGATGTGTGCGCCTCCCTTATGATACTGTTTCTTTCTCCTTGTGGTATACATAAAATTCCCAAGTGATACAAAAAAATGTTATGCACATGATAATATAACTCTTCATTTTGGTTTCCTTGACTCAAGCTTTCATACATATCTTGAAAATCACTATCATATGCATATTGTTCAATGTAACTTTCATGCATAACTGAATTGTGATTGAGTATAATAGATGAATTTACAATAGGCCTAGAGAGAATATCAGCTACCTTATTGTAGATTCCATTTTTGTACCGGATAACCAAATGAAACTGTTGTATAAATCCCATCCATCTGAAATGTCGTGATTGCTGCAACTTTGACTGTGATTGTAAGTACTGCAATGAATAATGGTTCGTATGGATAATGGTCTCTTTCCCCATCAAATAGTGCTTCCATTTCTTTACAATTTGTACCAATGCATATAACTCTTTATCATAGGTGGGATAATTAGTCATAGGTCCATTAAAAATTTCAGAATGAAGTGAAATAGGCTTACCATGCTGCATGAGAATTGCTCCCATAGCATAATCACTTGCATATGTTTAGATCTCAAATGGTTGTCTAAGATCTAGAAGAGGTAATACAGGTGCTGAAATTATATTTTTATTTAAAGCATCAAAATTATTTTTTCTTCATATCTCCCCAATGGAAGACTTTCTTAACACTTTTCAATGCATGTAACGAAGCTGCAATGGAAGAAAAAATAGAAATGAATTTCCTCCAATACTGTGCTACCCCAATAAATCTTCTTACCTTTGTAACTGTATTGGGATTGGGCCAATTCAGAAATGACCTCTACTTTGGAAGGGTCTATCTTCAACTCACCTCCTCCAACAATGTGTCCCATATACACTGAAGAATTCTTGCCAAAATCGCACTTCGACATCTTTAAAAAAATTGTTCTTTTTTCAAGACATCAAGTACCTTGTTCACATGCATGACATGTTATTTTCTTGATTTGCTGAATATAAGTATTTCATATAAGTAAACAATGAAGAAGTCATCTAGAAATGGTCTAATTACATCATTCATGACTCATGAAAGTAGCTGGAGCATTTGTTAGACCGAATGACATAACTAGCCACTCAAACAATCCTTGTCTAGTTTTGAAAGCATTTTTCCAAATGTCCTCTTCAGATATTCTAAATTGATGATAGCCACTTCACAAGTATAAATTAGTGAAATATATTGCATACTTTAACTGATCTAGAAAATCATCAATGCATGGGAGTGGGTAGCGATTCTTTACTGTGATTTTATTCAATGCACAGAAATCTATGCACATGCACAAGTCTCATCCTTATTTGGTACCAAAACAATTGGTGAACCACATGGCGAAGTAGATGGGCGTATTATACCTTTTTTCAACAATTATTGGATTTTTTTCTTGATTTCCAAGATCTCTGTAATCGACATGCGATACATACCAATGTTTGGAAGTGGAACATCCTGTTGCAACTGAATCTCATGCTGAATTCCCCTCTTGGAAGGAAACCCACTTGGTTCTTGAAACATCTCGCTATGATGATTTACCACATCAAACAAATCAGATTTTAATTTTTCATCACATCCTTCAAAAGATTCATAATCAACATCATCCTTTTTCTTGATCATGAGAAGCACAAATTTTTTACTTGCATTAACTAGCCTCCTCATTTTCCCTGCATTAAATAAGGAAATATTTAGTTTTTTGCGATGATATCTCACAATATACTCCACCCCATCCTTAAGCAAATGATATTTTTTCTCATGGCGATAAAACAATGCTTTCCTATCATACAAATATGGACTTCCCAAGATAATCATGGAAATGTCAAGTGGAGCCACATCTAACTCAACTTCATCAACAAAGTTTGTAGTAATAGCAAATCTAAATATGCATTTCCTTGTAACCTGTAAATTGGCATTCTTAACTATCAAACCCAATGGGTATGGTTTATGATGTGGTACAATTTCAAGGTTAAGATTTTTGAACAAGTATTTTTAAATCAAGTTTGCTTGTGACTCACTATCAAAGAATGCATCAATCTTTGTATGATTTGGAATCACTCTAACATGGAACAATTCTATCCTTGTGTCTTCATTTGGAGTGTTGTTGTGACTATTTGAGGAACTATTACTTGGTATGGATTCCTTTCCTTTGTTAACCATGGCTACAATATTGGTCTCATCTCCTGAATCAGATCCAAGATCTTGTTCTGTGGTGGTAGTCATCCTTTGTTTCCCTTTGTTATTTGGCTTCTTTGGCCTTAGTTTGGGATGTAGTTTCTAATAGTGGGCTTCATCATGCCCCTCTTTGGAACAATGTTTGCATGTATTTTTCTCCCATTATTTCTTGATTCTTGCATTCTTATTTCCCTTCCATTTTCCTCCCTGCTCTTTTCCCTTACCCTTGAATGGCTTCTTCTTACTACCCTCTTCCTGAATTTTCTTTCCCCTTGCTTCAATATGCGTGGATTGCACACATACTTCATTTAATTTGTTTGGGGTAAACATAAGGATAGTATGTTTCAAGTATGAATGTAAACCCCCAATTTATTTCAATAGTGTGTCTTGTGAATTCAAGTTTACTACTAACAACAAAGCCCTCTTTCTAAACTCCTGAGTGTACTATTGAATAGTTTGGCCTTTGAGTTGCCTAAATTTTTTCGAACTCATTATTGCTTTTTTCATATAGGCTAATGGATAAAACTGCCTTTTAATGGAAGAAATGAATTCAATCCAAGAAATAGATATCTTAGCATGAATTCAAATTTCCTCTTGAGTCTTTGACTCCCACCAAACTAATGCTGCTCCTTCTAGCCTTAATGAAGCTAACTAGATATTTATGTCGTCCTCTTGTAGATTCTGAATTCTGCAGTATACTTCCAATTTCCAACGGTTCCAATTGTCTAACTTATCTACATTTACCTCACCATTGTACATGGGAAGTTCAAACTTGATGTCCAACTTGAGTAATGGAGTTTTTCCTTTTGGGATATTTGAATGAGTGTGGGTGATTTTTTTGGTGGAAGTGGAAGATGAAGATGTCGATGAAGATGATGAGGAGGATGGTGGAGATGGAGGTGGATTTCCTCCATTTCCTTTCAAACTCTTCTCTTCATCCTTATTACCATCTAAATATCCTTCTCCATGTGGAGACTTATAACCTTCTCCTTCTCTTTTTGCAGTGAATGCATCAAAGATGATTTTAACCATTCTTTGAATGTCTTTAAAGTCTCTCTCGACATCCTCTTCTTCTTAATTTCCATGAGTATCTCCAACTCCTGACATAATGGCTAAGGTTTCAAGCTCAACCTCTAATTCTTGTACCTCTTTAATCACTTCAGCTTCTTGTGCAATTTGTACCTCTTCAATCTCAACTACTGGAGATGGAAATTGAGGTGCTTCAAGTGCAGCTTTGAGTGGAACTTTGGGTGAAGATGATGTTCTCTCAACTCTCTTTCTTCTTTTCCTAATCTCAGGACTAAAAACTAATAGATTCCCTTCTCCTCTCTGCAACTTCAACCTTGTAAGCATCACAAAATTGCAACTATTAAAACCCTTCTTACACAATCTCGATAAAATCAAGAAAATAAACTTTAGTAACCTTGTGCTCTGATACCAAATTGATCTAAAATTGATTGTTAGTTAATGTTGTGATAATATCAATTTTAGAATTAACATGAAATTTCTTTGATTTTCTTATCATACAAGGGTTTATACATGTGTTTATGATTGAGAATTCATTAAAATTGATGAGATTAAGTGTATTTCATGAAATTAAAAGCATGGAAACTCAATGCTGAACAACGTCATATAAAAACACAACAAGAAAAATAACAAAGACAAATACACAAGTTTTTGATGAAGGAGTTTACCCCTCTTGGGCTACATCTCCTTGGTCCAGCTTTAGTGTGGGCCTTTGTATTAGCTTCAATTGTGAAAAAGTGTTGTTTACAATCTCCTGTTGCCTTTGCAACCTACTCCAATGGCTCCAAATCATCAAAATCTACCAAGAATGACCCTTCCCGAGTCAAAATTGGTCGAAAATTGCCTCAGTTATGGTAAAAGAAAAATTTCCTAGTTTTTCTCCACTAAATTTGGAAGTCCGCCTGTTAACTCCACTAAATGTGGAGATTCTGCCAAATTTGGCAGGTCTTCCAAAATCACCGCTAAGATAAGTGTGCAGTTAATTATCGATAATCAGGAATCAAGTGAAGTTAATGGGCGCATTTAGCGCTAACCCACACTTACCGTTAATCTCAGATTATCGTGGTCAACCCACGGATTATTGTTAATAATATGGTTTTAACTGCATTTTAAAACTCCACCGAAATCTGCTTTAGCTCCTGGTCTCAGCTCTTGGACATGTGGGAGGGGGCTGGCCCGCTTAGACCCCCAAAATTGTTGCCGAAAAAGTTCAAATAGCGTGGAGATCCTTATGGGGTAAGGACTGCGGTGGTTGGTATAGTGGTAAGGCATGGTTGTTGCGTGCGGGTGGTCGTGGGTTCGACCTAGACCCCGCCATAAAAAAAATTTTGAACAGAATTTTCCCTAGACCATATAGTTAATAACTTTGGTTATAATATATGTGTTGATTTATATCACATGTTGCGCCCGACGATGGTTTCAACCTTTGATAAATATATATGCACCCCATTTGATATTTGTATTTCGACTATGGTCCATAAAAATGAATACGCCTTCCAATATTTTCATGGGAGAGGGCACGTGGTAGCCTCTGGATGCACCACATGGCACTTCTCCATTGGACAAAAAATTCCACCATTAAAATAATAATAATCCACCATAAATAATTCCAAACTTAGGATTAGGAGAAAAATCAACTTCCCCAAGCAACATTGGTGAATATGGTGATGGCACTTGTCACATTGTCACTAGATGAAAATTGGAGAATATTCCATGAATATTCCTGAGGTGCTGAATCGACTGCCAACTCATAATTTTGTCACTGTTCCGCACAATTTTTACCTGTTTGGGAAAATGAACAACAAACCATAACATACTCATACGAACTCGAATTTTGATGAAACAAGTTGCATTGGAATCCTGGTGACAAGCTCTATCCAGTCACCCTGGTTTGAAGCATTTATGAGAAATTTCATTTTTTAGCTAAATACTAAGCCTATAATCAGGTGGTGGCAGTCTTAGTATTTGTCTTCTAACTACCCTAATGCTACCCCCACAGCTTTGTCGGATGCATCCGCGTGGATGTGGAAAGGCATAGTCAAATTTGGACCTCGGAGAATGGGGGAAATAGTTGAATTTACCTTAATGAGCTCAAAAGCCTCTTGAAAAAGACTGGACCAAGTAAACTCAGAATATCTGGCCAATAAAACAAATAGTGGTGAAGCCATATTACTGAAATCTTTAATGAATATTATATAATAGCCAGCTAACCCTAAGAAGCTCCTGACATATCTCTGCCTTTGACGAGCATGTACCCTTTTGATAATAGTGATATTTCTTGGGTCCATCTGTATTCCTGCTTGGGAGATTGAGTGTCCTAATACAAATCCTACTCTTTTAAGGAATTCACACTTTTCTGGGCTCAGGGAGAGATGCATCTCAATGCACCTTCTCAACACTTTTCCCAAATTGGAGAGAGATTCCTGGAAGTCATCCCCATAGGGTATGAAATCATCCATGTAGATTTCAACAGAGTCATGGAATAGCTCAGATAAAATGCTCAAGAAATCTCTTTGGAAGGTAATTGGGGCATTGCACAACCCAAAGGGTATGACTCTGTAAGCGAAGGTAAACGAAGGGCAGGTGAAAGTAGTGTTAACTTGGTCTTCAGGGTTAATTTTGATCTGGTTATATCCACTAAACCCATCTAAGAAGGAAAATAATTTTTTTCCTGCAAGGCCATCCAAGACTTAGTCTATAAAGGGCAAAGGGAAATAGTCCTTCTTGGTGGCTTTTTTATGTTCTCGATAATCAACACAAATTAAACATTTTCCATTCTTCTTCGGGACTATGACAAGAGGAGATACCCACTCATTGTCTGATATAGGATAAATGAAACATGCATCCAACAATTTTTGTAGCTCTTCCTTGACTATGTACTTTAGAGATGGGTTCATCCTTCTTTGGCTTTTTCACACATGCTTGCATCCTTCTTTGATGTAAATATGATGTTTTCATATTTAAGGATGCACCCATTTCATGTCCTTGTAATCCCAAGAAAATTCTTCTAGGTTTTCTTTTAAAAGCTGGCATAGCTGCTTTTCTTCTTCATCTGAGAGGTTTGAGTAGATTTTTAGAGATCTGGATGGGCCAAACTCAACATAATTGGTGGTTTTAGAGGTTGAATCGACTGAGTGCAATTCCATCCAAGGTTGGCTTTCAAACCCTTTGACTAGGTTTTCAGGTGGACTGTTAGTGGGGGATTGGTTTTGAATGGAATGTCCAATGAGTTTGTCTTCATCAAGCTACCCCCTTCTAAGAAAAACATCTATGGTACAAATGGGGGTAGTGGCATATACCTCATTTTCTTCATCCTCCAACCATATAGGTAGATCATGATCAATGGAAAGCTAGTAGACAAGGGCCCATTTTAATAGTCATGTTTCCGGCTCGACAACTAATATAAGCATCTATAGTGGCTAAACAAGGTCTCCCTAAGATGAGAGAATGTCCATTGAACTTGGTTTTTGGTTGCAGAACTAGGAAATCTATAGGATACTCCCAATATTCAATTGAAACCATAACATCCTCAACAATTCCTTCCGAAGTTACTATGGACCGATCTGCAAGTTGTAGATTTATTGTGGTTTTCCTAAAAGTCCCTTGGAGGTTGAGTTTCAACATAGTTTCCTTGGTCATGACATTGATGGTAGCCTCTACAACAATTAGAGTATTGGGGACTATGACACCATCTATGTGCACATCTACAACTAGACTGCTAGGGTCCAAGTACTCTGGAAAGATCACCCTTCCCAACATTAAGTCGGATAACTGTCCTACTACATTGATGGTGGGGGTATCTTTCTTATTTCTCCCAGGTTTCTTGATGCACTTTTCCTTGATGAGCCTATTGTAAATACGGACATCCTTAATGGCCTGGAGAAGCGGTATCTTTACACATAAATTTTTCAACTCTCCCAGAAGTTCAGTCTCTTATTGGGTGTGCTGACTAGAATGGATCAAGTGCTTAGGAAATGAGGTTGTTGGATCTGAGTGTTACCTTCTTCCTTTTCCTCCTCAACCTATATAGGTGGAGATGGAGGGTTGCTATCTGGAAGTACTCTTTCCAGCCTAAGATTAATCTCCTGTATCTCCACAACATAAGCTGGATAGGTTGTCTCTCCACTATAAACCTGTTGTTTGGGTTCGGATTTGGTTGTACAGGAATTTGAAGCAACTTGGGTGGATTATCCTAAGTAAGCTGAGGCTGAGGTTGGGGTGGAGGCATTAGAGCAAGTGGTTGATTATGTTGAGGCCTCCACCCTTGGGATGGATTGTTACACTGAGGTTGTTGAGGAAAATACTACTGAAATGGTTGGTTCACACGCTGAGGATGATATGGAGGTTTGTAAGGCTAAGTAGGAGGTGTAGGCTAAGATGGAGGAGTGGGGGTGTACCAAGGTTTCATGGGTGCATTCTGATTATTGTGATAGTAAGAGTAAGGTGCACCTTGCATACCCTGTTGATATGACCTAGGGCCTTGAGGCCTTCTCTGGTTGATGAAACAGAGTTGCTCTAGTCCTAATTCCCCACCTTGATATCAAATTTAAGTCTAGGTAAGGAGGACACTTGTGTTGGTGCTGATAGAGGTGAATTTTTATTGACAACTCTAGTGCTTTCTCATTTAATTATCAACTCGGGGTAAGTCTTTTTATTCCAAGAGTGTTGGCACAATATATGCGAGTCAGTTCGTCTAATAGATGTTCCTTGTCACATATGAGGAAGAATGTACTAACTTCCTGAGCTTGCTTATCCTACGAGGGGTGGCTTGGATAGGTTTTTAACCTAAGATTGAGCAACAAGATTTTTCATTTATCTAATGGAATTAAACAACAGTTTAATTGAACCGAACAAAAATCTAGAGAAATCAATCAGAAATCAACTGAACAATGATGGAATTGAATGGAACAGAAGTCTAACTAAGCTAAACAGTAATGGAATTGAATTGAATCAACAGTCTATATAACTAAGCAGTAATGGAACAGTAGGATAACTAAGCTGAACAGTAATGGAATAGCAGTATGAATGAAGCGAATTAAATAAATCGTACAACAATTAATTAAATAATTTTTCAATGGAGTTCTCTTTATGAATTAATTAATCAACATTGATCGATGGTTGAACGCTTCGTTATGATAGAAGAAGAACACAATTCATAAAGACATATAATATTGAAATCATCTTATTCTACGATCTGTAATTCAAATGCAATGGTATTAAAAGAACTGGAACTATCTATTGATAATAAAGTATTGCCGTAAGTCGGAAAATACGATTGCGATTTTCCTACTTCAAGAACGCAATTTCTAACAATCCTGAAGAAAGAGAACTGTATTTGTATTGAATGGAAATATACTTTACAACTGCATCAGATTCTTAAGCATTGGTTTTGCAACTACACAGAGTATGAAAACTTGCGTGGAACTTCTGGAGTTTGGGCCTCGACCACCATAAGCCCTAGCGCAGTAAAAAATTCAAAATATTATTGTTCAAAGCTCTATATTACATCCAGTGATGTTACAAAAACACAATTAGACAAATTGTTTCTGATTTTTCTATTACAGAATGAATTTCATGTCCTTCCTCTGACTCCCTTCTCATCCGTCCTTCGCCCTTTTAAAGGTGATTTCAAAAGTGCGAAAGTATTTTCCAAACGACAGCCCATTGCACGTGGCTGTCATTTGAGTTCTTGGGCTCGAATTCATCTGTCTGCCTTCTGCCGGAACACTGGGAGTTACCAGGATTTCATATTCTTGTGTCCGTTGGTTGGCCTCCATTTCCTATTGGTCCAACCATTCTTCATTCCTACATGCGGAGATAAGAGAAGTCAACTTTTTATTACAAAAACATCATTTTCATCATTAGTCCAATTGTGCTCATTTTCATGATCTTTTATTCTCTTTATTGTTAATATGAAGAGGGATTCCTCCGAAATTATAATATAATTTGAAGTACTTACAGGGTGAGAATCATACCTTAATTTGGGTCCAACAT
This sequence comes from Pinus albicaulis, assembly GCA_034641835.2. Classification (NCBI taxonomy): domain Eukaryota; kingdom Viridiplantae; phylum Streptophyta; class Pinopsida; order Pinales; family Pinaceae; genus Pinus; species Pinus albicaulis. Next base: position 1,122,971,681 of record CM076575.1, read on the forward strand.
ACTCCCATGCTTACCGAGTTGCGTTTCCTCATGCAAACAGATGATTGAGATGTAGCTAAGTTAAGGAGTAGGCAGGGTAAGCCTTTTCGTTGTATGCTCTAAAGCCTTGTTTTCATTTCATGAGTGCAAAGGCAGTGCCTATGGCTCCTTCTGGTAATTCGTAATTGTGATTATAATCCTCGGGAGGATGCCAGAGGAAAGGGTTTCTATATTTGCATCCCAACCAGGCAGGCCCCATGCTGTATTAAAGGAATCTGGAGGCAGCAGCCTTGAAATTCCTGTAACTGAATGGCTCCCTATTCTTCACATTGTTTGTGGAGGCCATCCATCTTTGCTTGGCTGCTGCTAAGGCCACTTCACGAACGTCCTCAAAGTATTCTTGTGCATTCTCTATGATATCTTTATGGATGGGTCCCAGCCTAGTCCTCACACCTAGCCTTATCATGAATTTTTTGTGTTGGATGATCAGTTGCAGGGGTTTCGTAGGCTCCCCCCTGATCCATAAATCTAGACTATGCTCTCTTTTCTAGAAGATGTCGTAGGCTTTGGCCCACATGATCTGGTTTTTAGCAAATGAAAGGAAGGCTTGCAGCTGTACATCCCCTATGAAGGGGCTAGGGTTGTTGCCTGTGTCTTCTTCTAAGAATAAGTTATGCATGTAAAACTCACACAAGAGGTGCTGGACCTGCTCATCTTGATCGTTACAACATTGGACAAATTCTTCTATGGTCCTGAAGGTAGTGGGGTTTCCTGCCCTGAAAGCTTTAACTTTCAAGAGTAAATACCGTTCTGTTAGGAACAAGGCATAGTTGGTTGTCAGAGCTCTGCATGATAGCGCATCATTATATAGAGAGAAAATTGTAGAGATTTTCTTCTTAGCTTGCTCTACCTACTCTTGTACCACTTTAACCTTTGCCTGCTCTCCTCTAAGCTGGGCGAATGTCTCATCATATGGGGTGGAGAGGTTAGTGAACTTCTTTTGCAATGCCTGATATTCTTGTAATGGCACCACCTCCTTCCTGCACTATGTTAGTTCATGATGCACTTGCAATAGTTCATTTCGTAATTTCTGGTTGGCAGCTTTCTCTACTAGATGGGAATAGGAAGGGGCTTCCTCTGTTTGGGTCCCCTTTTCCTCTATAAACTTCTGCTTAGTTTGGGTGGAGGCTTCGATGATGTTTCCCAGTTCTGTCTGCACTTCAGCCTCGGTGGTGTCTGCTAGGTTGGTCTGTATTTCAGTTTCAGTAGTAGTTATCAAATTGGTTTGTATTCCAGTTTCCATGGTGTCGACTAAGTCAGTTTGCATTTTGCTTTCGATAGTATTTACTGGTTCTGTTTGAGTTCCTGCAATAGAGGTTTTTGTCCTTGGCTTCAGGGACCCTATTTCTTTTTTCAGTTGTTTTCTCAGATATTTTACCAATTTTTTCAATCTCTTGCAGGTCCTTCTTAGTTTCTCACTTCTCCTTTCATCTGAATCTTCACCTGTCCTTATTTTAGCAGGTGATAGGGGAGTGGAATTCCCTTTTTCAGGGACACCATATAGAATGGTGTTTCTGATTATGTCTTCAGAATTGACCTCAATGTGAGGGTCTTGACTAAGAGGAGCGATGCTTCCTCCTGGTGACAAAGGGGTTGTCTCTATCTGTGTGCTCTGCTCCACAAGGACAATGTCACCTGAATAATCCTGTGATTCCAATCTCTTCTTTGCCTGTCCATCACTATACACTTCGTAATTATCAATAGGAGACAGAGCCTCATCATCTTGTGGTTCCTCTTGGTCAGGTAGGATGTTAGTGTGAGCAGAGTTGCTGGGGGTGGCGTATTTATCAGAAAGTTCCTCTTGTTCCCCTGTTTCCAATGGGTTTCTCAATTCATAGTTTGTCCTTATTTGTCCTAGGACTCGAGCCATTTCCTCCTCGAATTCTTCCAAGGGTGCATGGGATGGTTCTACTTCCTCCATGAGGTTCGAGGCTCCTTGGGGTGTCTTGGATTGTTTTTCCCTGCTTGGCTCTGACGTTAAGGTTCAGGTCCTTTTTCTTCTTGGTGGATTTACGCTAGGGGGCTCCATTTCAGTTCCGTCAGGGTTTACTTCTGGCTCTTGTGCCTTAGGGTTAACGAAATTATCCCATGCTATCTGCTGCCTATCTAGCTCATGAATGATGATTATTTTTATTAAGCCTTGGTGACTAACCACTGCTTAGGGATTCTTGGCTTTCCTTAATCGAACAACAGTATCATGCAATACAGAATTCAAAAAGACAGGCAGATTAATTGAAATTTTTTGTTTAAGTGCAGCTAAAAGTTAGAGCTATCAAGGTTTTACCACATCCTGACGTCCTTCGCATGTAATAAAATTCTGGATGAATGCTGCCAGCTCCTGTCATGGCTGGTGAAAAGAGGCAGGGTAATCCCTCTATTTTTTCGTTCCAACGATTCATCCGAGTCCTAATATGCTGCTACTGCTTCTCTCTGGAGGAGATGATTTTCTGCCCATATTTCTCCTTGTGTTGGTATTCTAGAAACTTCCGTGATAATTCTCTCTGTAACTGGTATAGTTTGGCCGTTAACTCTGGTTTGCCCTTCCTGCAGATTTTGTAGAAATTCGATTGCAATTCTCGTGTTGGATCCTTGTAGTCTGTGTACATATGTCAGCCATCCAACTCGCAAGAGGATGGCACTCGCTGCCTCTGAAATTGGAAAGTTTGCAGGCTTGCTTTGAAGGGTATTTCCTCCCATAACTGATATGCTCTTTTCCTCTGATTATTTTTCTTCTTGGCTCTGTTGTTTTGATTGGATGTTGTCTGCAAGCGGAAAAGAGATTGCAGCTCTACACAGATAATCTTCATGCCTTAATTGTAGTGTTCCTCTGGTCTTATCGATGCGTCTGACAAGATTTGTGCAGGGATTTCACATGCTTGCCGAATTAAGGCCAATTAAACCCCCTCCCTCGAAGAAAGGGCACCCACACCCTCAAGTACAAGAGAGATTTGGTCATTTATGAATGCAGACAGGGGAATGCCAGAATTTGGTAATGATAATCTGTGTGTAAGGATCGGGTGGTTGAGTAATTACTACATATGCGGTAAAAAGGTGAGATTTAGAAGTTTTCATAAATGTATCTTGTGCGGAAGTGACCGGAAAGTGAGAGGAAATAGCATAGCCATTATTACAATATGATGTCCTTGCATGACTGAAAATTTATGACGGAAGCAAGAATGAGTGAAGTAATTATTGGCATTATCATTGCGAAGTTCAAATATGTAAACATATCTTTGTTAATTATTCTTATGGTAAGTCATGATTATTACTAATTCGAGTAATATTTTTGTGGTTGAAAAATGGAAGAAAAGGGATATATAAAAGCAATTGGCTATTGAAGGAGCATACTTTCATACCACAAGCAGAGCCACTGCTGCCAGTAGGCATTCATAGCCTCGACATGGTTGTTATTTTAACCCTAAAAATGAGCCAAGATCCCTATGTAAGAATAGTTGTTTTGCCAATTTTATGGAGAGATCACCATGCTGGTATGGTTTCTAGATGACCATGGTGCCACTCACTAGAGTTGTAGCAAAGTGATCAGGACGGCTCGTGATGAGACCTCCTATCCTTCAAGTTATTAAGAAGGTCATTACCCTGGTGTGGTGGCCATAATGGGCATGTCACTTGCTACACACTTATGAACATGGTAGGCTGGCTCGTGATGAGACCCCCTATCCTCTCTTAAGATTTGCATGTAAATGTAGTACTTCCTTTTGAATTGTAACATTTTGATCTATAAGGAGGTCACTGTGCTGGTGTGGTAGCCATAATGGGCATGTCACTTGTTAAACCATTATGATCATGGTAGGCTGGCTCGTAATGAGACCCCCTATCCTCTCTTAAGATTTGCATGAACACATAATGATTGTTGAGGGAGGCTCATTGACTCCTTAATAGTGAGGGATGGTGAAAGAAGTGAAAAAAAAACCAATACCATTAATACCCCTTGTTCCATTTCTTCATGCTGTAGGGGCATATTACTCGAATAGTGCAAAAAGATATATCATCATAAGGTCTTGTATTGTTTGATATCATATTTGAACTGTGGGTGACTTTAGCCTTTCATTTCATGTGTGCATAATTTCAGCTTCCTGTTTAAGAATTATAGTGCCAAAGGGTCATCATATTTGTAATTTTACCATTTTCCTCTCTCTTCCAACTGCCATTTCCTACTCAAGGTTACTCAATTAAAAAAAGAATGGCTATTTAAGTTCGTTGGACAACATCTATTCATAGATTGAGCACTAGTTGTTCAAAGATTTCTCGGCATTAAAAAAAAATGCTCAAAAATGGCTGTTCAATTCGAATGAACAACAACCGTTCAAAGATGGAATAGCAGCTATTCTGGAATTGAACAACAAAAATAAAAACATAGCAGTGAACAGTCGTTCAGTTCTACCGAACAACAACCATCCAAGAAGTGAACAATAGTTGTTCAGGAATTGAACAACAGATTAAAAATGTGAAACGACTGTTCAATTGTGGTTGAATCGATAGCCATTCAAAGACTGAACAACAATTTTCCATGAATTGAACAGCAAAATTAAAAACACAGCAAAAAGCTGTTCAATTTGGTTGAACTGCGGCCGTTCAAAAATTGAATAGCAGTTGTTCTCAAATTGAACAACAAAAATAAAAACAAAGCAAAAGCTATTCAATTTGGTTGAACCACGACCATTCAAAAATTGAACCACAGTTGTTTAGGAATTGAACAACAAAAATAAAAAAACCAATGAACAACTGTTCATTTTAACTGAACAACAGTCGTTCAAAGATGGAACAGTAGTTGTTCACAAATTGAACAAAAAAAAAACAACAAAAAAAAGAAGAAAAAACATAAAAATGACTATTCAATTTTGGTTGAATCAGCGGCCGTTCAAAGACTGAACAACAACTCTTCCCGAATTGAATAGCAAAAATAAAAACACCGCAGATGCCTATTCAATTGAGCGGCAGCCATTTAGATATTGAACAACAAATGTTTGTGAATTGAACAACAAAAATAAAACACAGCCAATGGCTCTTCAATTCGACTGAACAGCAAGCGTTCAAATATTGAACAGTAGCTGTCCGCGAATTGAATAGCAGAAATGAAAAAAACACATCAAATGGACGGATGTTCAATTGAACAGAAACCGTTCAAAGATAGAACAACAGACGTTTCGAATTGAACAACAATAAAAACACAATCTTACAAGGAAAATGAATTACAAATGGGAAGAATGTATAACAAGAAAAAACAATTATATACATTATTTACAAGTGATGTTGTCAAACCTCTCATGTACTTGAGTTTGCGGGGTTGTCACCCCCTTGCACCACAACTTGGATGGTGGGATCGTTTCGTGCTTGTTGACAAAAATATTGTTTCGTGAGAGGTTTGCGATAGAGGTGTACTATGTGCCCGTTAACTCTAAATGTTGAACCAGACCCATCTATGGTGGTCCAGGTGAGGGTACCATTGCTATGTACTTCCTAAATCTCATATGGACCGAGCCACCTTGTTTGCAGTTTTTAGAAAGTCTTGGAATTTGGAGTCATAGAGGAGTGCCCAATCTCGTTTTTGAAATACCTTCCTCTTTATTAGGTTGTCTTGCCACTTGGCTCGCTGTTGTTGAATGATCGTTGTGCGTTGCAGGGCAAGCAGTCTAATTTTGTCCAGTTCATTTATTTGCTAGAGTCTTTTAACTTGAGCTTCTGTTAAGTCCAATCCCACTTCCTGGGCTGTTCTTAGAGTTTAATTTTGAACTCAATATGAAAGATAGGTTCTCTCCCAAATACTAACTAATATGGTGAATATCCAGTGATATTTCGCCAGGTTGTTCGATAAGCCCATAAGGCTTCTGGTAGTTTAGTGGCCCAGTCCCGGCGGTGTGCTGCTACTGTCTTGGTAAGGATTGCCTCCAGGAATTTGTTAGTTCTTTCGACTTGCCCATTGGCCTACGAGTGGTAAGGAGATATAACTCTGTGAATGATATGGTGATTTCTTAAGGTAGTTGTGATCTTATTGCCTGTGAATTGTGCCCCCCCATCGGTTATCACTTCCCTTAGAAATCCATATCGTACGAATAGTTCAAAGAGAAACTTAATTACTGATTCTTCCGTGGTTCTTGACAAGGCCACTGCTTCAACCCATTTGGTGACATAATCCATGGCAACTAATATGTGGGCTTTTTGGTTTGATGGTGGGTTGAATGGCCCAACAAAGTCCAATGCCCATCGTTCAAATGGTTCCACCACCAATTTTGGATGTAGCGACATTTCATCAGCTTGGCTTGGGCGGCCTATTCTTTGGCAGCTATCATAGGCCTGGACATACTTCTTTGCGTCTTTGAAAATCATAGGACAATAATAGCCTAATTGCAACACTTTATGCCCTGTCCGTCGTTCTACGAAGTGGCCACCATAGGGTTTATCATGACAGGCTCATAAGATGTCATAGATTTTGTCTTCCCTTATGCATATGTGTATGTGCATATCAGCCCTTGTATGGAATAGGTATCCTCCAATCCAAGAGAACCTTGCGCTGTGCTGTACAATCAATTTTCATTCTCTCGTTGTTAAATGTCTGGGTAGCTTCCCCACTGCCAGATAATTTTCCACATCTGCATACCATGGTGTTTTGACCGCTACAAAAAACAGGTGTTCGTCAGGGAATTAATCGTCAACTGTTAGTGTGTCATCTGTCTTGGGGACTCTGGACAGGAAGTATGCGGCCACGTTTTCCTTCCCTGGACGGTCTTTGATCGTTATATCAAATTCCTGCAACAAAAGTAGCCAACGAGTTATTCTCCCATTCGTGATTGGTTTATTAGCTAGATATCTAATAGCAGAGTGGTCAGTATACAGGAGCACTTGATATCCAATTATATAGTACCTGAATTTATTGAGAGCATAAATGACAGCCAGGAATTATTTTTTGGTCACTGTATAATTTAATTCGGCAGGAGTAAGGTTTTTCCTGATATAATAAATAGCATAAGGCTTTTGGTCTTCTTCTTGGCCAAGGACTCCTCCTATTGCTGTATTAGATGCATCGGAAGAGATGTGAAAGGGCAGTTTCTAGTTAGGACCTCGCAGGATTGGTGTTGTTGAGACCAATCTCTTCAAGTCTGTAAAAGTGGTGTCACATTTTTCAGTCCAATGGAATTCAACATTCCCAGTCAATGCATACAGAGGTGCAGCTATCTATGAGAATTTTTTTATAAATTTGCGATAATATCCTGCATATCCCAGAAAACTGCGTACCTTTGTTTGTGTACAAGGTGTGGCCAACAGAAGGATTACCTCTGTTTTAGCCGGATCTACCTGTATTCTAGCTGCAGAAATGTAGTGACCTAGGATTACCCCCTCAGTCATCATCATGTGGCATTTTTCGTTGCTTAGACATAGTCTAGTAGCAATACATCATTCTAACACTTTTTCTAACGTTTCTAGAGCTTGATCAAAGTCTTCCCCATAGGGTGTAAAATCATCCATATAGATTTCAATTCCTTCATTTATTAAGTCAGAAAAAATGCTAATTATGGTTCTCTGAAATGTTGCTGGGGCATGACATAATCCAAATGGTAAAAATCTGTAAGCGAAAGTGCCCCATGGGCACATAAAATCTGTCTTATCTTGGTCTTCGGGAGCTATTTGGATTTGATTGTATCCACTGAATCCGTCAAGAAAAGAGAAGAATTGTTTCCCAGCCAATGTGTCAAGGACTTGGTCAATGAAGGGAAGGGGGAAATGGTCTTCTGAGTTGCTTTATTTAATTCTCTGTAATCTACGTAGATTCTCCACTTCCCATTCTTTTTAGGGACAACCACCAAAGGGGAGACCCATTTTCTATCTGAAATAGGATAAATGAAATTTACATCTAACAGTTTTTGCAGCTCCTCTTTTACAATCTCTTTTAAATGTGGGTTTAATCTTTGTTGGGGTTGTCTAACAGGGTGCATTTCCCTATCAGCATAGATGTGGTGCATGCATAGTTGTGGGTCCAAGCTCTTCATGTCTTGGTAGTCCCACGCAAATGCACCTTGGTGCTTCTGGAGGAATTTTATGAGTTTCTGCTTTTGGTTGTCATCCAAGATGCTATTAATATTCAAAACCTTTCTTGGCTTGATCTCAATAGGTATGATGTTACGAACGACGGTTGTGGAGATATGTTGAGTCTCGAAGTCCGTCATCAGATCCTCTTGATCTTAATGTTCGAGGATTGTTTTCATCATTTGGAATTTCAGATTTTCTGGCTTTGGTGACTGATTCATAAAGTTATTAATCACATCATCTTTAGTTTGATCCTTGAATTCGAGAGCTTCTACTAGTGTCAGAGGTGGACGAATGTTTTGCTCCCAATATGTATCTGGGTGCTTGTGAATTTTTACCGTGGGAAAGCTAGATTTGGCAGGTGGATAAATAATGATATTTTTTATATAGTCTCCTCTAGTGATAGTCATGCTACCCTACTCGATACCCTCATGTAAGACTGTCGTGGCCACCAAGGCCGCCCAAGAATCAATGGGTGCCCTTCCATCCGTTTTTTGGATTAATGACTAAAAAATTAGCCGGGTATTCCCATGAGTCCACAGAGACCATGATGTCTTGCACTATACCTTTGGTCCGATAACAGATCTATCGCCTAGTTCCGGTAAGTGGGCCGTAGGTTCTAAAGTTGATATGCCTAGTTTTTCGGAAGCTCCTATAGTTAGGATGTTAATGGCTTCCCCCAGGTCAACCAATGTGTTTGGAAATGAGTGTCTAGAAATTTTCACGGTTATAATGGGGTTTCCCTGGTCTTCATATTTTTATAGGTGATTCCCTACCTAACAACAAGTCGATAGCGTTCCTACCACATGAACGGTGGGTGAAGCCATTGTCTTCTTAATTTGTTTTTTTTCGACATAATTTCTTTGATTGTCTTTGCATAGATGGGAATGTCTTGGATGGCCTAGAGAAGAGGAATTTTGATACAAAGGTTTCTTAATTCTCCCAGGATGTCAAAAATATGGAGTGATTATAGGCCTGGGTAGGTTTAATCTCTTAGGAAATGGAGGCTGAGTCACCCTAAGTTCTTCGTGTCTTTGTTGAGCAATTGTTTTCTTATCTTTACATGTTTCGTTATATTCGTTAGGCTAGGCTTTCGTGGAGGTTTCAACTTGGGACTCGAGGTGGAGTTGTGGCCTTTATAGATAATATGGTACATCCCGATATTAACCTCGATTCGCTGCACTCGTTTATATTTGGAATTGGGTTTTTGATTTTCTATGATCTAATTAGTTGAACCGGTCTCGTTATTGGGATTAGGATTGGGTTGGGCTAGCAAGCTGAGGGCGTATGGCGAAAGCCGTTGGTTATGCTAAATTGGGTAGGGAGCTAACAATTGTTGGGTTCTTGCTCCCATCGGTGGATTGGCCATTCCCGTAGGTTGCTTCCTGGCCCAATTGTGTTTTGAGTAGGAGGTTTTGGCCATTGGTTTTGATACGAGACATTCTCGCCAATAAGGGGAAGAGCAAGGGAAGTTCTCGCCAATTACTCCCTCGATGGAGTTTGTGTAGGCCAAGGTGGCATAGGAAATGCTTGCTTGGGCCAAGTTGGGAAGGGGTTTTGAGTCCGCTGTTGCTGCGTGGTTTTGCTAGCCGAACCGTGGGCAATGAAAAGTATTGAGGCAAGTCTGTGGGTATGCCAGGTTGTGCTTTGCCATTGCCGACGCCGATTCATTAAATAGACCGTCTCGTTTCTTCTTCTCGTCTTTCAGACTGGCTTTCAACTTGGGAATCGAAGGAAACTAGTCCATGGTATGATCCTTAGTGCAGATAGCACAAGTCTCGAACCATGTCTAAAGGACACTCCCTTTCGTCGTGCTTATTCCAACATCTTGGGCAAAAGATGGCCGTGATTTTGTCTCATATAGCTTGTTTCTACTTGGCTTGTAAAACATCAAGTTGTATTGTCAAAAGTACCCAAGATGTCGCCTTTGAAATTTTCTAACGTATTTCCAAATTCTCGCTTTGTTACATTTCCATTGGTCTCGCTTTTTAAGATCCTTCTTTCATAGAATCACGTCAAATGGGTCTATATGCTGAGTTACCCCGAGCATCTAATACATAAGGAAATAATCTCGCTACTCTTCCCCTGTAAATATCTCCTTCCCATTATGTTAAGCATTCAACCCATTCTTCCTTCATCCCTTTAGAAACATCGTGGCTTTTAAAATGTCCTCGATAGTGTGGTATATGGATCTTTGTAAACTGGCTTTGAAATATTTCTACATATTCCTCTAATGTTTTATTGTCTTTGTAGACATGTTAGCAATATTTCATCTTTTTGATCTCAGTTCAAAGAAATAGTCTCGGTATTTGGTAAGAAAAATATCTCTTCATTTGGTCCCAGCTTGTTTATAGTTCCTCGTTCTAATCCCATGAACCAACATAGGTCGCTTTTCTCATGTAGAGGGAAATAGTTTTAGCTTCTGGGATTGGCGGTGTAGTCATATCCTCTCAGATAAGACATCAAATTCAAATAGGAAATGCATCGTGGATATTCCATGGTTAACCCACGCAGTGTGGGGATGCGTGCAAGTGGAATGAATTTCATAGCATTGGCAGATGATCAACAATAGCCTGGTATTCTAATGTTGATGTTTCGCTTCGATTCTGATTTTGATTATTTTCCATTTCGATCAAAGAGGTGCTGAAATATTCGTAGAACTTCTTGATATGGGGGAGAGATTCTAACAGGCTTGGGAGGTGAATGCAAATGTGGCAACACTTTCCTAACTGGGATCCCAAGTACTTCGCTTTGATCACTTATTTAGGGGACTTAGGTTCTCGATATTTTTATGTGAATTCCTCCACTAGCTTTCCCCCTCCTCAGGTTGCAAGAGCCTCCATTTTTGGAAGGGTTAGTTCCTATATGAATGCGCTTTCCAGGGCTTTTCATACCCCTATTTCTCGCAAAGGAATCCCTCGCGTAGGCTACAAATGGTGAGGTCGTCGCCTTAGGGAGTGCATTAGGAATTTGAATGGAAACTTTCCAATCCCTATAGATCCCCGAGATTCAAATTTCCTAATGATTTCGTATATATATGTTGTTCTTCCAAGGATCACCGGTCCTTTGAATTATGAAGATGGTTGCACATGATTTCGGATTGTTTCTATCTTTTTCTTCCTAGACATAAAACAAGACACCTATCCTATGGTTCTTTCAGACTTCGCCGTGAGCGGGCTAGAGGGAAAAACATGTTGTTTGTTTGCACGCAGTTCTTACCTCTCATTTTCAATACCCAATTCTTCACAAAGAATGGAGAAAGATGAATAAAGTAGGTGAATCTAACACTCTCCCTGAACACGCCTAAAATGTTGATGCGAAAGACGTGACTTTTTACCGACAACTTTAGTGCTTTCCCATTTAATTATCAACCCTAGGGTAAGTCTTTATTCCAAGAGTGTTGGCACAATATATGCGATGCCGGCTCTGCCTACCAGCATACTCCTTGTCACTTATGAAGAAGAATTTGCTAACTTCCCGAGCTTTCTTATCTACTAGCAGCTTGGATAGTAATATTGAGCAACATGATTTTTTCATCTATCTAATGGAATTAAACAACTGGCTCAATTGAACCGAACAACAATCTAGAGAAATAAAGTAGAAATTCAAATTGAATTGCCAATAACATCAACAACAATGGAATTGAATGGAACAACTTTCTAACTAAGCTAAACAAGAATGGAATCAATTGAATCAATAGTCTAGCTAACCAAGCAGATAATGGAACAATAGTATAACTAGCCGAGATAGTAATGGAACAACAGGATAACTAGCTTGAAAGCAAGTTAATGGAACAAACATGATAACTAAGTCAACGCAGATGGAACAAACAGTATGATCGTTTAATTAAATAAATCGCGACAACAATGAATTAAGTAATTTTGCAATGGAGTTCCTTTTATGAATTAATTAATCAACATTGATCACTGGTTGAGAGCTTCGTTATGCTAGAAGAAGAATGCAAGTCATAAAGATAGATAATATTGAAATCAACTTATTCTCACGATCTCGTAGACTCAAATGCAATTGTATACGGAGGAATTGGAACTATCTTAACGATAATAAAGTATCGCCGCAAGTTGGAAAATACGATTGTGATTAAGGTCCTGCTTTCAAGAATGCAATTTCTAACAATCCTTAAGAAAGATTATCAGATGTTTGTATTGAATGGAAATATACTCTTTATCACCTCAGATCAGTATTCTTAAGTATTGGTTCTACACCTACACAGTAGTATGAAAACTATGCGTGGAACTTCCGCAGAGGTATGAAAGCCCAGCACCGACCGTGTAAGTCTAGCTTAGCACAAAAATATTACTGCTCAAAGCTCTATATTACATCCAATGATGCTACAAAAACACAATTAGACAGATCAAGTTTTCTAATTTTGTTTGGTTACATAATGAATTTCCGTCTGCGTCACTCTCATCCATCCTTTCTCAACCTTTCTAAAGTGAGAATTCAAAAATTGCGAAGTATTTTTCCAAATGACAACCCACTCGCATCGTGGTCGTCATGAGTTTTTGACTCGAATTCGCTATCGTCCGCTCTCTTCATCGTCGTCGTGGCGCTACAGTGATTTCCATATGTTTGCGTCCGTCGTTGGCTTCTCGATTTCCTACAGTCTAGCCATTTTGCCTTCCTACATGCGGAGATAAGAGAAGTCAATTTTCTGTTACAAAAGCATCTATTTTCATCATTAGTGTAATTGTTCTCATTTTTCATAATTTTTTATTCTCTTTATTACGTTAATATGAAGAGGGGATTCTCGCGAAATTATAACATAATTTGGAGTACTTATAGGGTGAGAATCATACCTTTAATTTGGGCCCAACACCACACACAATCAAAAGCGTTAGCTAGATCCAACTTAACCACCATTCCTTTTTATTTTCGCTTCATGCTTGGAGTGAAACGCCTTGCACGAGGATTGAGGACTGATCCACTTAATTTTCCTCCCATGAACAAATCCTCCTTGTTTTTCCAGGATAAGGGATGGAAGAATACCTTTCACGTTGGAAATCACTTTAGTTATCAAATTGTAAACCTATGCTCTCATGTGAGAAAGAGGCTTTTAATCATATTAAATAATCGGCTCCCTTTTCCTTCTCGGGAATAAGGGCAAGAAAGGCAGAGTTTGTGTCGCACTTTTCTCCGACAAGCTTTGGGACTTCAAGACCATTTTATGCGATCCTTTTTCACTATCTCGCCACTTGGATAAATCTAGAGATGTGAAGCCATCCTGCCAGCTTTTGTCCTAGCTCCATAGAAAAAAGATTAGCCTTTATTTCCTTTCTTGTAATCCTTGCTTCCAAATGTTGGTTATCATCCTAGAGGTTATCATGTGAAGGAACCACGTCCGATCAAATTAGAATTCTAACTCTAGCTTCTTCTTTCATCGTAGAGATTTTTAAAATGAGTGATCACCTGCCTTTAATACTCTTGAAGTCATTATGGGTTATGGAGCCTTCCCTGATTTCTCCAGATAGAGCTGAAGCTTCTTCTCTCTGTTTTCGTTATGGAAGACGAAGTGTTTTCTATCTCTCATTTCGCCCATTTGTTAGAATTGCAGAGACGTGCCTCCAAAATCATTCCTCATGAAACATGTGCTATGAAACTTTTGTTGCAAATCAACCTCCTTGTTTAGAGAGCTTCACTCGAGATTGTTGCATCTTCCATCTCGAAAGTGATGGTCCTCAAGATTTCTCTTGTTTCAGCTTTCCCATTCTTGTTGCTAGATGTCAGGCAGAAGTTTTGGCCCAGGTTTTCGAAAGCAAATTTCACTCTTCTAAGCTTTTCCTCCCACATGTAGAAAGGGCAGACCCTTTCGACAGCGAACTAACTTTCCTTTACCTTTTCAAATGAAGTCCGAAGCTCTCGACTCCATTACGGGAGCCAAACCTAAATGGAATTAGGCCTAAATATCTTTGGGTTGACAATTCCAATTTTAAGAGGTTTATGGTCCTCGGACACACGCAAGAGGATATCTGATCCAAGCTTCTCAATACTGGGAAAGAAGGAAAGGAACTTTGAAATAAAGAAATTCCATCTGATCTCAATGAAAAATTTCTAGGACCGACTCTTTTATTCGACCAAGCATAGTCTCTACCGCTTTAAGGGCTTGGATGTCAAGTAGGTCCCACCTTGGATGAGGTCCTCCACCGCCATCTCCACGTTGGATCCGTGATGACGCCTCCCCCTTGCTTCTCGCATGCAGTGAGGCTGAGGTCGACAGTCACCAACCATGACGATCTTTTCCAAATTCTCTACCTCTGGACAAGTTTATGATCGAGTCCCGCTGATGCTCTCTCTCTCCCCGCTTACTAGCACATACACATATCAAGAGGCCGAAAACCTCCTTAGTATCGTGATGCCGAAACTCGCATTGAACTGATCCAATGCGGTGTTTTAATTTTCAGCCAACCGTAGTGAGGTAGTTGGCCTTATTCCAAAGAGCCGCCCTAGTCTGTTTCTGAGCTCCCTGGCCGAGACGACTCCGCCTCTCCACCTTGTTCCAAAATTTCTTTACTTATTTGGAGGAAGTCTCTATCCTCCATTTTTAGTCTCCCAGATTAGAAGAATATTTGGGGCTTCTATCCTTATCAAGCTTTCTTATGGATTCTTTCTTTTCTGGGCTTGCTCCCCATTCCTCCTCAGCTCTAGGAGACAACCATCATCACTTACTTTTTGAGCTTGATGAGCTCTTGCGCAGTCCCGATTTCTTGTCACCTTTAGATTTCTTGCCAATAGTTTCTCTCAGGGTTGGCTGGCTTCCCCAAGTTTGTCTTCTTTGTAATTTTCTTTGCTCTCTTCTCTCTCGGATGCAGCATTCTTCCTCTTGTCGATCTTTCGAGTTGTTTTATTGTGACTCTATCTCTCTTCCTCCTCTATTTCCCTCCAACCCTTTTTCTCCCTATTCAACCTCTCGCATTCTTTTCCTTGGGGATTTTTGGAGTGTTTTTCCCTTGCCTTTCGAAGCCCCAAGGTGTCCCTTTCGCTCGGGTCACCTTCTTTTGCATTTCAACCTCGCGACTTCCATCGAAGCCGAACTTAAGGGCCAAAAATGGCCTCTCGGCCTCCTCGAGGTATGGTTTTCCGATCAAGTGTAGGCTGGTTTCCTACCTCTTTGGAGCCCTGTGAGGATTTCGGGCCTTATGAGTAGACTTTTTCTCGTAACATGCTTCCACGCCTTCTCTCTTCCTTCTCCACCTCTCCGTTACCTCTGGACAGCTTTCCTAGCAAAGTGTCCGTATTCATTGCATTTTCGGCACTTAAAGGGGAGATGCTCATAATCTACTTTTTGCACATGAGTCCAACTTCGACATTGATTTTTTATTTGCCTCTCGAAGCCTCGCTTCAGATCGACCTCAACACAGACAGTTGCACAACCATATCGATACTTATTATTTTCCCCGTCTATGAATTTTCCCAACGCTGTCTTTCCTATATGCTTTGAAAGCACTCCCGCTTCGCTGGAACAATGTACTAGAAGATTTAGGGAAGCCTTACCCACTACCAGAATGTAGCCGATGGAACATCCTCTCGCCGGGTCGAAAAATCCGGCTTCTATTTGTTTAGGTATAGGCCCCGAGGACCCACAGGAAGCAAGGCCCATTCCCAAATATATGACACTTTGTCCTTTTTGAGGATAAATTCAAAGAGGGAGAAGCCTCTCCCCAAGCAGCTAATGAGGGAACACTATGCTCGATTAATGGTCTCTAGTTTTTGACTACCCATGCCTCCGTGGTTTTGTGAGGGCCAAAGTCCCGTGAAACTATCCCACTAGGCAGCACTGGCCCTCTGCGAGGCAATGCAACCTAAATCGGTCCCTCCTGTGGAAGATAAAATGCTAGAATATCATCCATCTTCTTTAGCAAAACTCTGGTGGCTTCCAATTTCTTCTTTTTCTAGCGAAGCCGCATAGATTTGAAAGCTTCAAACAGCAGACTTAAAGAGAGAGGATAAGGGGGAGGAGGGGCCCTGGGACAAGCCCGCATCCTCCATGGCGGCGAGAGGAGGTGCAGCCTAGCACGTAGCAAAATGTTCTCTCAAGAGATAGCGAAAAAGTCAATTTGGGATCCACATATTATTATTAACATGGCTATTCATAAACCAGCGTACCTGTTCTCACCCAAAGCCTTCTAAATGGTGGAGACGTTAGAAGGAGGATGTACTGACACTACCAGCATTGTAAGTTTAAATTATCACCATGAAAATTAGTAACATTTGTATAATTTTACATTAGAATTGAACTCCAGGCCCATTAGGGCGTTGTTACACTACAAGACTAATCCCCATTAGGCATTGTCACACACAAGACTAAAGCCTCCATTAGGCGCCAGCTTACACACCGCACACCGAGATATAATTTCAAAGACCCATAGGATGGAATGATCATTACATCGATCGTGAATGACTATGGTGTGCACTATCTGAGGCACACAAACCCACCCTACCCTATGAAACCTAGTGGTAATTTTGGGAGTAATCTTGAAAGAAAAAGATATGCATGTGTGCACTAGAAAATTTAGACTGACTACGTTAGATTGAGAGTATAAACATCTCAAAGTGATTATTCACGCTACCTTGAAATGTATTAGGATGAGGCAGGTTTTGTGAAAGTAGGCCAAAATTTACCTGCTTCGCCAAATACGTGCCCATGCTTCACTTTCGTAGCCAATATGATTGATTCAAATTGTATAATATTCAATTAGTAATGCACACTACTTTTCCGAGGTTGGACTGCTCATGAGCCGGCCGGATAGCTGCTCAGCATTCCTCTAGCATGCACTTTTGCGTGTCTGATCTCTGCAAGAGTAGAGTCACTTTCATTCCTCACTGACCTCTACTACCTTCCATCTTGAGTTTCTGGAGAATGGAAATAGGCATTTTGTTTCTTGTTTATTTCTAGATATTGGTTGGTAGTCCCACCATAGGGAGGGTATGCGTACTGTCTCTTTCCGTACCGTACCGTTGACTGTGTTCTTGTGTGTATCGACGTTAGAAGTCCTCATGGGGGATCTTGCATTAGCCCTTAAACCAAAAAAACTATTCACACTTTTGGAAGGACACCATTAATTGTGATTGTTGTAGAACATTCATTTACATTAACTTCAACATTCAGATCACTAAACTAGAAAAATTTAATTGTATTGATGCTACTTATGAGCAAAAAAATACTCTCCAAGTAGAATCATTCGATTTGGCCTTGAAATGAAGGTCAGACATGAATTTTTGTGAAGCGGACCAAAATTTTATTGTTTCACTAACTTCATACCTAGGCTTTATTTCTTGGCCAATCTAATTGACTCAAATTGTATACTATTTAATTAGTAAGTTTACACACTAATTTTCTTCCAGTAATTTTCTGTTGTTCACAAACTCTTGACACTTTTGGGGGGACACCATGAACTACAATTCCTGCAACACTATCATCTATATTAACTTCAACCTTCAGATCACTAGATTAGAAAAATTTAATTGTAACAATTTTACCAAATACTCTTCAAGTTGAATCATTCAATTTGGCCTTGAAACGTAGGTTGGTCGTGCATTTTTGAGAAGCAAGCCAAAATTGTCTTTCTTCACTAAAATGAAAGCCCATGCTTCATTTCTTGGCCAATATTATTGATTCAAAATGTCTACTATTTAGTTAATAATTTTCCACACTAATTTTCTTTCAGTAAGTTTTTGTTGTTCACAAATTGTTGACACTTTTGGGGGGGAACTATGAACTGCGATTGTTGCAACACTTTAATTTATATTAACTTCTACCTTTAGATCACTAAATTAGAAAAAATTAATTGCAATAATGTTACTCATAAGTAAAAAAATACTCTCCAATTTGAATAATTCAATTTGGCTTTGAAATGAAGGTTGGGACTTTTTTTTTGTGAAGCATGCCAAAATTTCTTTGCTTCACTAAAATTCATGCCCATGCTTTATTTCTTGACGAATTTGATTGATTCAAATTGTATACTATTTAATTATTATTCTTACACACTAATTTGGTTCTACTAAGTTTCTACCATTCACAAACTATTGACACTTTGGGGGGGGGGCTTACCATGAACTATGATTGTTATAGCACTTTCATTTACATTAACTTCAACCCTCAGATCAGTAAATTAGAAAATTTTGTTTGTATTAATGTTACTTATGAGTAAAAAAATACTCTTCAGGTTGAATCATTCAAATAGGCCTTGAAATAAACGTTGGCCGTGCATTTTTTCGAAGCAAGCCAAAATTGCCTTGCTTCACTAAAATGCATGCCAAGGATTCATTTCTTGGCCAATTTGATTGATTCAAATTATATACTATTTAATCAATAATTTTACACACTAATTTTCTTCCAGTAAGTTTTTATTGTTCAGAAATTGTTGACACTTTTGGGGGGACACCATGAATTGCGATTGCTGCAACACTTTCATTTACATTAACTTTGACCATAAAATCACTAAATTAGAAAAATTTAATTGCATTAATGTTACTTATGAGTAAAAAATACTCCCCATGTTGAGTCATTCAATTTGGCCTTGAAATGAAGGTTGGTCATGCATTTTTGTGAAGCGGGCCAAAATTCCCTTACGTCACTAAAATGCATGCCGAGGCTTCATTTCATGGCCAATTTGATTGATCAAATTGTATAATATTTAATTACTAATTTTACACTCTAATTTTCTTCTAGTAAGCTTATGTTGTTCACAAAATAAGCCTAATGACTTTCCTTATTCTCTGTATTTCTCTGTATTTTCTGATTGATTCAAATTGTATACTATTTAATTACTAATTTTACACACTAATTTTCTTCAAGTAAGTTTATTTTTTTCACAAGCCTAACAGCTTTCCTTATTCCATGTATTTTCGTGCGCTGAACCTTGGCTGACCTTCCTGTGTGGTACCCATTTGTATGGTGCTCCTCTACACAATTCCCAAAAAGTGTAGCCCAAAATATTGCCCCAAAATTAGGTCCACATATGACAACTTTTCTTCATCTACTAGATAGTACCTACCATTAAGTATCATCTTCTATTTTTAGTTTTTTTTTCTTTCTATTTTTAGTAAGTATATTTTTAATAGTAGATGCCACCTAGGATGATGTGTAGTAGTAAGGCTAGTTAGTTAAAGTTAACTCCATCACATGGTTAGTTTAGCTGAGACAAGTGATTTGCTATATAAAATTTCTAGTAGTTTGGGTTACTAAAATTAACACCCTTAGAAAAATCTTCTCTCATGCTCCATCATCACAACATTTAGAAAGATTAAGAATATCATCTACTTCCAGTCCTATTTCCCATTTACAATTTGAAGCTGATGTACTACTTCTAGGATATTCTAGTCTAAAATAAGACGAAGCAATAAAAAATGCCACCAAATTATTTAAGAGACCCACAAGCCAGACCATCTACAATTAATATAAACAAATCAATTCTTTTCTAGGACTAAAAAGATAAATCCTGACAATGTTGGTAAAAGCTATAAAAACAAGTGTTTTTCACCTATTTTGCTGGGAAATGTGTCATTATGCTTCTAATTTAATACCTCGTCAACCCCCCAAGTCAAAAATGATATCTGAGCACTTTAAAAAAATGGCCTAAAAAACCCCATACACTTCAGTGTGTTTTACAAAAAAAAATCAGATCTGATTTTTTTTTTCACTTTTTGAGGAAAAGGAAGCCACCACCATGTCTCTAATTATCATCCTCATTGATCCAATCAAGTGGAATTGAAATACCAACATTTTAAAAATTTGACTTTTTTGTATGGGCTAGTTTCTTGCTTCCCTACCCAAGCCATGACTTGAATTTTCCATTTTCCACCATGTCCATCTAGAAAACACTATTACCTTATCCCCATAAAGTATCCACAGTGGTCACAACTCAAGAAATGGTGGTTTTATGGAGTCTTTGTGACTTCTACAGGAAATTATAACAACCTTCAAGGGCCCAACAAAGCCACCATTTACCATCACAAATTGAAGGAAAAAGGCTAGGAGGGACTCAACATCACCAAATTGATTGAATAAGGACCCCAACAATGAAAATAAGTTTGGGAATTAATGAAGGAAGTATATCTCTAACAACAACCAACCATAAAGATACA
The DNA here is from genome assembly GCA_034641835.2 of Pinus albicaulis. Classification (NCBI taxonomy): domain Eukaryota; kingdom Viridiplantae; phylum Streptophyta; class Pinopsida; order Pinales; family Pinaceae; genus Pinus; species Pinus albicaulis. The sequence goes on from CM076575.1 coordinate 1,122,991,862, forward strand.
GTCTTTGCCTCCATGAAACACCAACAAAACAAGCCTTCAAATCCAAAGCATCAACATCAGAGCTCCATAGGTAAGTAAGGTATGCAAATCGAACCCTTTGGATTCCATGAAACACTATGTAATTTATCTTGCATGTGTCTAAGTATCAGGGGTCACTTCTCGGCTAAACAAAGTGTCTGTTTACCTCTAATCCCACATGAAGGGATATGAAGAGACAAAATAGAAAATATCATGCAAAAATGTGTGTTTTGACTTATGTGGTGAGATGGCATGATTTCATGATCTTGTAATCTCATGATTTTAATTTTAAATTACGAGTGATAGATGACACAACTACTCCTACATGTTGAGCCCACCTAAAACCTCCTATCAACAACTCGAGCTGCCATCTGCCGCATGCACCACTAGCTCATTAATCCACTCATTTATGTGAACCTTAGAGTTATCACTAAGAAATGTGTGCTTCAAGTATGTGAGGCTAATAGGATGAAATTGTTATGCATGAATGAGATTTTCACTTATGCATGACTATTTAGTTAAGGCTAACTCCATCACATGATTAAATTAATTTAGACAAGTGTTTTTCTAGATAATAAATTTCTAGTATTTTGGTTTATTAAAATGAACACCCTTAGAAAAATCATCTCTCATGCCCCATCATTCAAACATTTGGAAGGATTAAGGATCTCACCTACTTCCGACCCTATTTCCCATTTAAAATTTGAAGCCGGTGTGGTACTTCTAGGATATTATAGTCTAAAATAAGTTGAAGCAATAAAAAATGTCATCAAAATATTTAAGAGAACCACTGGCTAGACCATCTACTATTAACAAATAAAAATAAAAATTTCTAGGACTAAAAAGACAAATCCTGATAATCTTGGAACTTAAAAGAAGATAATTTGTATATGATTTATCTGGGCTTTCCTCTAGTATTTGGAAAACGTATTGCAAAATATTGAGAGCAATATTATTAATAAAATAAGGAATAAATCAGTAAAGTGGAAGAAAAAATCACTACCCATAGTAGCTAGAATGAAAAGTATGAGGTTTCAAAGTATGCATTGTTTTATTCTCTAGCTTATTCACTTCTTTTACTCTTTGCAAAAACAAAAAAATTTGATCTAAAAAAAAAAAACTAAAAATCCATCTTCTTTTCACAGTTTTGATAGAGGAAGGTACCCATAGCTTCAAAGAATTTTCCTTCACAACCTCCAAGTGTCAAAAAGTGGGTCCCATCAATTTTCATTACCTCTACAACATTGTTGTGGTCTTATTTACAAGTCTGATTTAGGAAAAAAACTACAACATAAAGTTTTTTTTCACCTATTTGGTTGGGAAATGTGTCACTAGGCTTCTAATTAAATACCCCATCAATCCCCCAACTCAAAACCGAGATTTGAACACTTTCAAAAAATGGCCTAAAAAACCCCACACATTTTAGCCCATTTTAAAAATGAGATTTGAATTTTTTCACTTTTTAAGGAAAAGGAAGCCACCACCATGTATCCAATTATCATTCTCATCGATCCAATCAACCAAAATTGGAATCCCAACACTTCCAAAAATTGGCATTTAAGTATAAGCTAGTTTCTTGCCTCCTTTCCCAAGACATAACTTGACCTTTCCATTTTCCACCATGTCCACCTGCAAAACACTCTTACTTGATCCCCATGAAGTATCCATAGTGGTCAAAAATCCAAGAAATAATGATTTTATGGAGTCTTTGTGACTGCTATAAGAAACTTTTTTTCCTATAGAATCCTTCAAGGGCCCAACAAAGCCACTATTTACCATCACAAATTGAAGGATAGAGGCTAGGAGGGCCTCAAAATTACCAAATTGATTGAAGGAATCCAAAAATGAAGAAGGATCCAATCAAGAATAATTTAAATCATGTCATTTAATTTATGATCTACCTAAAAAATAAAAGAGAACAAAAGCTAAACCCCGAAACAAAGAAAATAAAAATAGAAAATGATCCAACCCAAATTTGAGCTAAATTAGATGAGATCCATCCAAGAATTCCAAAAGGAGCACAACCCCTAAGATATCCTATGTTCTCTTTCTCCTTTTGAATATAGTATTATCTCCCACTCCAAGAAGATCTGATTGTGTTTTGATTAATGGACATAGATTTGGGAACAAATAGTCCATAGTCTCCTTAGAACCCACCTATGTTAAAGAGGTATCATTAAAATTTGATAATGCTTGTTTCACTAAAAATTGTCACCTTGAAATTCTGCTATATGTATGAGCTCATTATCACTCATACTTTCCTCCTTTGCAAGTCTAAAAACATCAGTTCCTCATGTCAAGCCTTAAAAATAAGAGAAAATCTCTCAAAAGTCTCTAAAACTCTGGTATCGCACTTTCTCTTTGTCTTACCTGTGGTACCACACCTAATGGTCATGTCTCCTGCGTACCTGACCTCACTTTCTCTATGTTAAGGGTGCGGACCCCTGTAAAAGATTAAAAGGGCACAAGTAAACTTAAAAATCTCACTTTCAGTCATTTTTAGAAGCTTCTGGAAGGAATCTTGCGGTGGCAAGTCCGCTTTTTTCAGGTTCATGTATCCCATGCCTTAAGGAGCTAACCCCTTGATGTGAGGAGCTTATCCCTTTGAAGGAGGATTCTATCCCTTCATAGGTGGAACTGTAACCTCCTCTTTTTCACTATAATAAGAGGCATAGGGCAGCCTCAAAGGGTTACAAAACAACTAGACAATTGAGGAGTTCAAGCTTTAGTATTATTTGAGGTAAAGTGTTGTTGGAACTTAGACTCCTTTAGCTGAGATTTTATGAGGAAATATTACATACTTGTATGTATCTCAGTTGGAAGAGTGCAAGGCTCATCAGAGTAAAGGAAATTCCTGCTTCAGACCTCGGGAAGACCTGTTCAACATCAAGGCTGAAAAGGTTGTAAGGTTCTTCTACTATTTCAAAGTTAATATAAATAAGTTTGTTTTTCTCAATAAGCTGTCAAATGATTGTTTATTTTATGGATTCCTTGATCACCATAATAGATATGATTTATGAATATATTCTATGCAGGTGCTATTTGATGTTTGTTTGTTTGTGACTGCAGATCTTCGAAGGTAACTCTTTCGAGCAACTGAAGGACAACTACTACAAACAAGCATTGGATCAAGGTAGGATCGTAACACCTTTGTAGCATTTACTTATAAATCGTTATATATCGAGAGAAATATAGATTTAATTGTTTGTTTGTTGCTAGACTATCTTATGATACTAGGGAGATCGGTCTTGTCCGCAAGATCGATTTATCCGGCCAACAATGCTTCCAGGGAAAAATTAAGGGAGGGTATTGGTGGTGGTATCATTAGAAATAATGCAGGCCAAATTATTTTCAATTATCTGAAATTCAAATGGGTGGGTAAAAAATAACCAAGTAGAAAGGATTGCATGGTCGATGGGTATTATTTTTTTTCACATTCAAAATTCTTTGTGCAATAGTAATTGACGGATATTCTAAAACTATAGTTTATATATTGAATGAAACAAAATCTAGTAAATATTGTTACACAGAATTTCAAACTTTCAAACTTTCAAAGATAGCACAAAAACACACTGATTCAGGTGGATATTGGTGGCCACCCACCTATTCCACTTGGGGCCCCGCCATTGTTTCTTTTAGTTTTTTAGTTTCAGCACAACTTACTATTTTTAGCAGTTTTTCGGGTACTGAACTTCCGGAGCCGTTTTGAGGCCCTAAACGAAGTTTTTGGGAAAAATGGGAGCAACATGGCTTAATGGATTGATGTTTCTCACATCAAAAGTTGTAGTCCTTGGATAGATATTTCTAACCAAGTATGTTGCGCATCAAACGGAGATTGTATGCCAAAATTACGTCCCCAGGAAGTTGAAACACCAATTTACCCAAACGGGGCCCATAGTTTTGGCACTTCATCTCCTAGGGTTAGGGTTTTGGATGTTTAGGGTTTTCCATTGTTTCTAAATAATAAATATGTCCCCGAGCCTCATATTAATATAGTCCAGAGGCCTGTAGCCACCACATCTCTTCTCAGAGATAAGCTACCAGTGCCCTAGCTAGTTTATTTCCATTTTGTCTGTAAGAAAATTTCAGTTCTTTGAGATTAATGAAATGAAGTGTTATTTCCACTGCATCTTTGTATTTATGGTTATATGTGTATTCTGTTGTGTTCCTACATAAATCCTGATTAGTGGTATGAGAGCGGTCTGCTTTTTCTCGATCATTCTTTGCATGTCCCCAACGAGGTCGGGGTATAAGGAGTTAGGGCTCGACTGATCTGGATTTATGCAGGAATGAAAAAGAATATAGAAATAACCATAAACATATACATACAACAGAAATAAGGCTTCATTTCATTAATATCAAATCACAGAAATATGCTTAGAAAAATGATAAAATAAAATAGCTAGGGTGCTAGTAGCAAATCTCTGAGAAGAGATGTGGCATCTACAGACCTTTGAACTGTGTTACAATGAGGCTCGAGGGCCTATTTATTATGGAGAAACAATGGAGAACTCTAAACGTCCAAAACCTAACCCTAGGAGATGAAGCGCCAAAACTATGGGCCCCATTTGGGTAAATTGGTGTTTCAACTTCCCAGGGACATAACTTCCACATACTATCTCCGTTTGGGGTCTCAAAATGATTCGAGAAGTTTAGGACCCGAAAAAATGCTAAAAATAGTAAGTTGTGAAAAAAAACTAAAAGAGACAATAGTGGGGCCCTAAGTGGAATAAGCGGGTGGCCACCAATATCCACATGGATCATTCCTCCCCCCTTAGGAAGTAATGGTCCCCATTTCATTGAGTTCCTCCATGAGATGAGGAAAATTTTGTTGAACTTGGTCCCTGGTGAGCCACTTGCCTTGGTGCAGGAGTTGGCTAGCTTTGACAACCCGATACAGTTGGATCTTTTGTCGTCGAGTGTTCTTGATTTGCATGTCCATGATACAGTCTGTGGTGGCCTGTTCCATGCAATCTGGGTTTAACTATTTTGGTGTGAGTTCTTCTGCAATGTCAAAGGTGTCCAATATAGGTGGAAAGTAGGGACAAAGGTGATCTAACATTGAATACTAGGTGCAGACCAAGGAATGGTGGAATACAGATCTCGAAGGCATTGTTCCCTACAACCTTGGTGATGGTGTACGACCCATATCGGAGTGGGCGAATCTTGCAGTGGGGTCCAGTGAGGCGCTCCTTCTGCAAATGTAGCCACACTTTGTCGCCCACCTGGGAGTTGTGTGGCACCCAATGTTGATCATGTCGTTGCTTGTACTTAGCATTGGATCTGTCCGATATGTCATGAACTTGTTGGTAGATGTGTTGAATGCGCTCGATGAAGTTGTTTGCTTTGTCAGCTTCAGACTAGACATGAGCCGAATTGGCCTGAGTAGCTGCAAATGGCATGTCTACGTCAATGGGACATAGCGGATGGAATCCCAAGCCCACCTGAAAGGGGCTGTGGCTGGTTGAGTTGTGAAGAGCCTGGTTATAGCTGTGTTGTTCATAGGGAAGGATCTCATCCCATGTGCATGGATGCTTTGAATTATACATGCGCAGAATGTGTACAATCATCTTGTTGATGACCTCTGTCTAGCCATCAGATTGGGGATGGAAAGTTGTGGAGTTGGTGAGCTTGGTGTCCAACATTGACCAGAGGGTGGAAAAAAATGTGTCGAGGAACCTGTTGTTGCGATCTGATATGATAGACTGTTGGATCCCAAAGTGCACCCACACTCGTTCAAAGAAGAGTTTAGCAGTGGCTTCTGCTGTGATATTCTTCTTGCAGGCTGCCATAATGGCCATCTTTGAGAATCTGTCGACGACCATGAAAACACAGTCGTTTCCATGCTTAGTAGAAGGAAGGCCCGACATGTATTCCATGGAGATGGATTCCCAAGGTCGACTAGGGGTAGGTAGCAGAGTATAGAGCCCTTGCTTCTTGATGGTCGGTTTGGAAATGGCACAAGCAGTGCAGGATTTGATGTACTTCCTGACATCTGATCGAAGGTTCAGCTAATAGAAATACTTCTGCAGTATTTCCACTATTTTATCGACCCCAAAATTCCCAGTGAATCGACTGTAGTGCACTTCCCATATCATCTTTACACCCTCGCTTGAAGGAACACAAAGGTGTCCCAGGTGACATAATAGTGCATCTTGGAGGTGAAAATTTGGAACTTGCATACCCCCCAAGAGTGCCTTATATGTGTAGCTGAATTCTGGATCACTCTTGTAGAGAAGCGGCCAATCAGAAGTCTCATGCGCACAAGAGTTGAGAACGGTGGTTATGGCCATGATCGGTGGTCGGTTGAGTCAATTTGAAACATTATTGGTGCTACCCTTCTTATACTTGATGTTCAAATGAAATTGTTGCAGATATGTGGACCACTTCTGATGGCGATTGTTTTGCAATTTCCCTTGTGTCTGTATGAACTACAGGGGTCAGTGGCCTGTGTGGATGATTGTCTCCTTCCCCAAAATGTAATGTTTCCATTGTCAACAAGCCTTCACAATGGAATACATTTCTTTGTCATAAGTGGGATACTTTCGAAATGTGTCGGACAATGTCTCACTGTGATATGCCACTAGATGCCCCTGTTGAGTAAGAACTGCCCCAATAACATAGTCAAAGGCATCTGTCTCAATCTCAAATGGTTGTTGCAAGTATGGTAATGTGAGAAATGGGGCAGAACAGAGGCGGTGTTTCAATTCTACGAATGCCTTATGTTGAGATTCTGACCAATAGAATTTTCCTTTCATTCCTCCCTTGGTGAATTGACTCAAGGGCCAAGTGATATGAGAGAATCCCAACACGAACCTGTGGTAGAAATTAGCAAGACCCAGAAAGCTGCGAAGCTTTGTTAGGGTGGTAGGGGCTGGCCAATCCCGAATGACTTGGATCTTGGTTGAATCCACATGCATCCCCCTTTCATCAATAATGTATCCCAGATATTGAACCTCGGTCATGCAAAAAGTGCACTTCTCCAAATTGGCACACAACTTGTGTTGACGCAGTGTTTGGAGGACTTCTTGGATGTGGTGGAGGTGCTCTTCCCAAGTCTGGTTGAAGATCAGAATGTCATCCAAGTATACCACTACAAATGAGTTGGTGAATGGACGGATGATGTCATCCATCAACCTCATGAAGGTTGTAGGAGAATTTTTCAATCCAAAAGGCATGACGAGCCATTAGAAAAGGCCCTCGTTGGCTTTGAGGGTAGTCTTCCATGCATCAGAGGGTTCGATTGGTACCTGGTGATACCTAGACTTCAAGTCGATCTTGCTGAAATATTTTTCCCCTTTGAGTTGGTCCAGAAGGTCATCAATCAGTGGGATCAGGTACCTATTCTGGACAGTGATCTTGTTCATCGCCCAATAGTCAATACAGAGTCTCCAAGTCCCATCCTTCTTCTGTAACAACACGATCAGGCTCCCACAGGGTGGTGAACTTGGCCGGATGTGACCTTTCTACAACATCTCCTGAATCTGCCTCTTGACTTCATCATTCTCCAGAACAGAGCGCCTATAGATCGGTCCATTGGGTAGCAACGCACCTGGGGTCTGGTCAATGGGGTGCTTGACCTGACAGTGTAGAGGCACCCCTCTGGGAGAGTTGAAGATGTCCCCATACTCCTCCACAACCTTGTCCATTTGTTGTTGTCATGCAGAGGAGCCATGTCTGGAGGTCGTGGCCATAGTCTTCTTCTTTCCCTAGGGGTGGATCATTAAGAAAAAAAATTTCCTGGTTTGGGAAATCAGCTTACTGCATTGTTTTGCAGTAACCAAAGAGATAGTGGGAGGTGGTGGTACCTCTGGTATTCTGTACAATTTATTTCCCAAAGTAACAATAACAGCGGGAGGCCGGGACTCATACATAGCATGTCGCTTCCATAAGTATGGTTAGCCTAATAATACATCAGAAACCTCAATAGAAGCAATGTCACAAAATACCTCGTCCGTGAAGGGCTTGATGCTATAGGGAAGGTGGCACTGCTGGCTGACGCGGATATCCCGTCCTTGGTGAAGCCACCCGATGGTGTATGGTTGTGGGTGCACTGTGGTTTTCAAGCCTAACTTCTTCATGACATCTGCTGAAATGAGGTTCTTTTGGGTCCCATTATCGAAAATGCACCATGGCGGGGAACCCTTTACCCACATATGGAAGTGGAAGAGATGTTTTTCCTCCTTTGGATCTTCTGGTTCCTCCTTCTGGATCTTCGTAGCGGCAACATTGGCGTTGGGCTCCGCATCAATAATTTGCTTCCCTTTGTCATCCCCCTTGTCAGGTTCTGATTTAGAGTCAGAGCATGCATCTGATTCAAAAGCCCTCATCTTGGCTGTTGGAGCATAAAAAGGTATCTTTTAAACATCTAATTAGCCTACATTAATTATCAATCCAGGAGCGACTTTTTATTTCAAGAGTGTACTCTGTCTGAGGCTGCAATTAACTAAGAGTAATGCTATGAAGATGTAGTACAGTATTCTAGATACAAGAGTAAACAGATGCTTGTAAAGAAATCTAATTACAGTAACATAAATGGAAATGCTCTGAAATCTTAACTACATCAATCTACAAAACATCAGTCAGGGATACAATAACTCATTCCCTTAGAAATCGATGCAAATGAAATCACACTGAGACAATATAACCAATTTGGGAACTTGGAAGCAGTAACCAATGTCCTGTACAGTTGGTGGTCTTGTTCTGAAATCAAGCTTGAACTACTTGCTGATGAAAATAACTGAAAGGAACTTCCTCTAATGACAAAAGTTGGAAAGGAACAACAACTTGTAATTCCTAGCAATTGTAAACAACCTATCTGCTAATTTGAATCTACGAATCAGAAATGAACAATAAATAGGAATGGAACAACAAACATGAATTGAACAACAATTCTAAACTTAACACAATCAGGCAGCTAATCTTAATACTTCACCCCTGTCGACAGCCAATACTACGAAACAGTCAATCATAAAGAATCATAAACCAATAGAAAAACAACTAGAATTAAGTATGGAACAAAAAAGCTTTATAAAGATAGCAAGATAAAAAAAAAAAAAAATATGATTCTTGCAAATGATAGAATAGCAGTGCAATTCGTTAATGCTCACAACTAATCCGAATTCAATCCAACAATAATCAATCAACTCTGTAATCGTAATGAATTTAAACACAACTTTTACACAACAGTAAGCAAAGGATAGAAATACAAACAGCAGGGTAATTCCACCAGGGATGGGCCCTTAGCACCTGTGAAACAATGCTGGGTTACTTCAGAATTTGAGAGATGAAATGAAACGCATCTTTTATATTAATCGAGCATAAAGTATTACAGAGACCGCTCTCTAAAACCGAGAGTCAATAAAACGCAATATTACAAAAGAATGTTTTGAATCGAGGATCTCCCCTAATTAATAAAGGCGTTGCCTTATATATCAGACTCTGACGGACAAGACAAGGAATAAGATGAGGCTTGAACAGTGATCCCTCAGGATCAAAGGATCCCGAGGGATTCACTTCCCTTCTTTTAGTTATCACATGATTTACTTTTACCGAAGCTGAGCTGTCCCTTGCCTTTTCTTAGAAATGCGTTCGGATTTCCTTGTCTTTGGTAGGATTTGGTCTAACGCTGGAGGAAAAACAGTTGCATTTATCTCAGCCTCGCCTTTGGTATAGCTGCTCACTTCGCCTAATTCTTGTTTTTATCAACAAAAAGAAATATTTAGACATCTTTTTACAATAAACGTAAATCTTTCCAATTCTACCATAATTCTTGTAATAAATCATCTTTCTAAGGTAAAAAGGATTATGTCTAAAGTAAAAGAATGAGAAAATACACAGTGATTTCATACCTTTTCCACTGCTCAACATACCCCCTTGCTTACCCTTTTTCATGTCCTCATGAAAACTATAGTTCACATGCAGAGCAGTTAAAGAATAAGTCGGATAAGGTTTTACATGAAAAGGCCTAAAACCATGCATTGCAGCTAATACTTCGAAGACACGCTCTGTCTGTCCTTTGGGTAGTTCATAAATGGATTTTTAGTCTATAGCAAGATACCATGCAATGGGACTTCAAAACCTACACCCTAGTTAGAATGGTCCTTCTTTCAAAATGAAATTACTATAGAAAACGAAGCGGTCTGCAGCTAGCCCAAAGTTTTTATAGTTAAATGGTTCTCTATTTTGCACATTCCGATTGGAAATTCCCCATCAGACCTTAGGTGCTATGTAAGCTTGGTTTCTAATAGATAGGAAATAATCTATCCCATTTAAGATAATCAATTTATGGACAGGCCCCAATGCTTGGATAACACCTTCCTTTGTCATCAAACTCTTCTGCCTAGCCCATAGTTGAAATGGGTCCTGAGGTTCACTCCTAACCCACAAATCTAATTCATTTTCCTGCCTTTGAAAAACATTATAGGCTTTAAGCCATTTTAACTGATTAACAACAAAGGAAATAAACGCTTGGTATTGGATATCACCCACAAAAGGGCTAGGATTTGTCTCACTATCATTTTCCAATATTAGATTATGCAAATAAAACTCACACAAGAGGCGCTGTATATTTACCCCATAGAGTTTGCAACATGTTACAAAATCATCTATAGTTTTTAGCTCTATAGATTTTCCTACCCTAAGTGCCTTAATATTTAGCTGTAAATATCTTTCTAATAAAAATAAATCATAGTTCTTGGCAGGGCATCTACAAGCTAAGACATCGGTGTACAATTAGAAGAGAGTGTCCATTCGATTCTGGGCTAATTTTAATTGATTCATTACCTTTTCAGCCTTCTCGTCTGCCTTTCGACACTTCTCATGGGCTTCAGACTCTACTTCATGGATGGTCTTCATCTGCTGCTGCAACTCCTGATATCTCCTCCTGGGGACAGTGTCTTCTTCCAACTTTTCCCTTTCCAATCGAGCCTGTGCCAACTCCTCTTGGAGTCTGGCTAATGTAGGGTCACTAAAAGTATTCTGACTACTAGCTTGCATGTTTTCACTTGAAGTGGGTTCCTTTGGAACAACTTCTGCTGGAGTAGCTGCTTGCTATTCTGTATCTCCATGATTAGGCTCAGCCATAGCTTCTGTAACTTGGGGGTTCATCTTAGCGGCCACTTTCCTCTTTTTTGAAGCTCGCTTGGTGGATATGCTTCTTCTCTTTACGGCTCGCTTGGGCATTTTTTTCATTCTAAGAACCATAATGGTTTGCCTGAGTTGTTCCATGAGTCTCTGAAGCTTCATTCATTCCCTCCGAAGCTTTTCAATCTCAGTTACTTTCTTCCTTTTTCTTAATGGAACGACTGTTCCTTTTTCTCGACCTATTTTCTCAACAGGGTTTTGGTCCTCATCAGCCATGCCTTCAGTTGGGCTCTCTTCTCTATTTTCTTGGGGTTCTTCTTCAATATTCATATTCCCTTGGCTCAATTCTTCAGGAGTTATATCCTCAACTGACTCTGTAATCCCCTGAGAATTTTCAGGTTGGGATATTGCTTCGGTGTTCTCCTTTTCTTGTTCATGCTTTTTAGGGGAAGCAACCCTAGATAACTCTATTAATTCGTTAGGGTTTGTTGTTTCATCCAAAATTTCATCAGCTGTTTCTTTGTTGACAAAAGAGTGCTCCTGAAACTGATTGATATCAATGTTAAGGTCCAAAGGGCTATGAGGCTGCACATAGTCACTCATATTGGCCAGAATTTGGGCCAATTGGTCTTCCCGTAGAGGGCTTCGTGGTGAACTTGCAGTAGTATTTTTGGTTGGTTCTGTTCCTTCTCTTTCACTGCTGTGATTATCTTCATCCTCCTCACAGGTATGGTAGCTACCTTCTTCCTCATCTAAATATCAAATTTCCCCCTCAATTTCCTCTTCTTCATTATTTCCTTCTTCTGCACTGGTTTGTTTCTCAACACTAGTGTGGTGGCTCATTTCTTCTTCATCCGAGTAGCGAATTTATCCCTCAATTTCCTCTTCTTCATCAATACGAGGACTTCCTCCTTCCAATTGTGGAGGCTGTTCATCGTCCGAGCTAGGAAATTCCAAGGGCTGGCTACTGCTACCTGGAAGTCCTTCTATCATTCCCCTACTTCTTTTTGAACGGAGGGACTGTCTACGAATTGATGGATCAACTATTAAGCTAGCCATTCTCTTCCTTTTTGGGGCAGGTAAAGCTAACCCTCCATCAATGAAGAATATTAACTCTTCCCAGCTGGTCTGTTGTTGGGCGAGATTACGACTCACTATTAATCTGATTAGGCAATGGTGGTTGACCACCATGTCTGCGTGCTGAGATTTTCTTATACTACGGGCAATATGATGCAGTAAGGAATTTAAAAATGTAGGCAAATTTACAGTGTATTTCTGCTTTAATACTACCAATAACTTAAGGTGGCGAGGTCTTACCACGTCTTTCCTTCCGTCGCATGTTATATAGGCCTGCACTATCTTGGCCAATTCCTTCCATGGTTCTCCCAATGATGCTGGCTGAACTCCTTTGCCTTTAACGACCAATGTCTGTCCGTCATCCTGAAAAATCTTCATTGCTTCTTGAAGCCTGACCTTCTTCTGAGTCCATATATTTCCTTGCGATGGTATACCAGACACCTCTGCAATTATTTCACTGGTTACAGCCATCTGTCTTCCTCTAGCCATGGAGTATCGTTCCTACAAGTTCTGTAAAAACTCGGTGGCTACTGTTTCATGGGGTTGTTGCATCCTCGTGAAATATGTAATCCATCCCAATTTTTCCAAAATATCTCGTGCAACATCAGAAACAACTAGCACTTGCGGCTCACTACGAATTGGTTGTCCTCCCATCATCTCTGCACACTGTTACTTCTTTCCAAACACACAGTGATTGTAATGGAACAACACAACACGATGAATTGGAATAATATCGTTAAGTTTTTGTTATTCCTTAGAATGTAGGGATTTAGTTCGCGTACAGGTAAAAAAATATCGGGATTTGATCTGCATGCAGGCATCCGTGCCCCCCCTGAAGGATGATACATCGTCCTCGACTGTTAATTAAGAGAGGCAAGTGCTGCACAACAATTGTACAACAGGAAAAAGCAGGCATAATTATGATACAATCAATCAAATTATAGTATTTACTGAAATCAATGCGTGTGATAAATCGTAAATAGATATAGAAACGTTTGTAATGATTCAAAGATAAGGAGAAGGGATAGCTTAAGATAAACATAAGTACATATGCGTTTATTACCCACTCAAACTAATGTGATCGAATTATGATGATTTTCATGTATAATAGGTTCAAAATCAAAGGTTATGGATTCATACTTTCATTTGATATTTAAATAGAGATATAGGAAAAAGGGTTTAATATTACTATTGATGTGTATAAATGTGACTCCAATACCATCAGCAGAGCTCTGTTGCCCATAGGTGTCCATGACCTTGACAAAGTTTCTTTCTCACCCTTGCAACCATTGTCCTTTATTTATGCTGAGGAAATGCTTGTTAAGTGTCATAACGAAGGCCATTGTGCTGGATTGGTGACCAAATAAATCACAATGCCATTCGCTGGGAAGAAGTGAAAAGTGGGCAGGCCGGCTCATGATGAGACCTCTTGTTCCAAGGAATTCTTAATTTTTTCAATTGTCCATTGGATGATATCCCTGGTGTGGTGGCCATGATGGGAATGCCACTTCACTTACTTCCTTTTGATCATGGTAGGTTGGCTCTTGATGAGACCCCCTATCCTCCACCTGCCAAATCATAAAATTATTAGTGAAATATGTAAATATATATATATATATATATATATATATATATATGTATATTTTCATATAGCACTTTCCTACTTATATATAAATGATGGCTCATCACTCCTTAAGATTAGGGATGGTGGAAGAAGTCTGAACATCTCAATAGAAAAGAATATGCCCTTATTCCTACTCCATAAGTAAAAATCAAAGAAAGTTATAAAGTATGGGAAAGAACCAACATGAAAAGGATAATCAATCATATTAATTCTAGTGATAGTAAGACAACAAATCCATGTTATTGATTATGTCCCTTTTCCCTTTTTCTTATCATTACCAAACAGATTTCTTAAGAATGATGATTTATTTTGATTTGTTGATTGCAATAAGCTTTAATTTGTATGATTGTATATAAGTAGTATGTTTTCCTTTAGAAGAGTCATCAGAAATCCTCAAAATGCTTATCTAAAACAAAACAAAAAACAATCCACTCAAAAGGTGTTGTTCCTTTAAAAAGAACAGCAAAACAATCTGTGGAAATGTTTTTCCTTCCGAAAGGAATAGCAAAAACTACGAAACTGCTGTTCCTTTCGAAAGGAACAACAAAAACTCAAAATAAACGAAATAAATAGAGTTTTGAAAAAATGAATTCCATGAAACAAAAAATCAAAATAAATGAACAATCTTTATGTACAAAATTAAAAAAGAAAGAAAGAAATGATTTAATAAATGGGTGCTGAGGAGGAGTTATCCCCTTCAGCCAGAATTTTCATGGTACAATCTTCCCATAATTGTTGGTAGAAGGATTCTCGAGTAATCGGTTTATGATACAATCGTACTCGATGACTGTTTACTTTGAAGGAGTGTCCAGATCCATCAATGGTGGTTAATGTAATAGTGCCATTGTCATGCACTTTTTGTATTTCATAAGGTCCGAGCCATCGTGTCTGGAGTTTCCCTATAAAATCCTGAAACCTAGAATCATATAGGAGTGGCCAGTCTCCTTCGTGGAAGATCTTTTCTTTGATAAGGGCGTCATGCCATTTTTCTCTTTGTTGTTGAATTAACGCTGTGTGCTGAAAAGCAGAGAGCCTAATTTCATCTAACTCATTAATTTGCTGCATTATTTTGGCCTAGGCTTCATTTAAATCTAGACCTGCCTTTTGGGCTGTTCTTAATGTCTGAATTTCAAACTCTATTGGAAAGATGGGCTCTTTTCCAAATACCAATTGATATGGTGAATATCCCGTAGTGGGTCTCCATGTTGTTCAGTATGCCCACAATGCTTCTGGAAATTTGTAGGTCCAATCACATCTGTGTGAGGCAATGGTTTTTGTTAATATAGATTCAATCACTTTGTTCGTGCTCTCTACTTGGCCATTTTCCTGTGGGTGGTATGCGGTTGTAATCTTGTGTTGAATGTGGTAATTTTGTAGTGTTTCAGCTAGTTTATTACCTACAAACTGCGGTCCTCTATATGTGATTATGTCCCTTGGGAGGCCATATCACACAAATATTTGGAAAACAAATTTTATTACAGAGTCCTATGTAGCTTTTGAAAGTGCCTCTGCTTCAACCCATTTAGTGACATACTCAGTTGCAACTAGGATGTATGTTTTTTGGTTTGATGGGGGGCTAATAGGGCCAACAAAATTGAGCGCCCAACGTTCAAATGGTTCAATTACTAGTTGAGGGTTCAAAGGAATTTCATCAGACTGCCCAGGGCGACCTACCCTTTGGAAGCTATCACAGGTTTGCACAAATTTTTTGGCATCCTTAAAGATGGTAGGCCAATAATAGCCTGTTTGTAAAACCTTATGGGTAGTTCTATGATCTGAAAAATGCCCGCCACACTGCCCATCATGGCATGCTTTCAAAATATCAAATACCTCGTCCTCTCGGACACATCTCCTTATTTGCATATCTGCCCCTATATGAAATAGGTAGCCCCCCATCCAAGAGAATCGGGTACTACACTGTATTATCTGCTTTCGTTCATTAAGGGATAGATGTTTAGGTAGTTTACCTATTGCCAAATAATTTGCTATATCAGCATACCATGGGGTTCTGACAGTAACAACAAAGAAATTTTCATCTGGAAAGTGGTCCTCAACTGCTTCTGTATCTGTTGGCTTTGGCATTCTTGACAGAAAATCAACTACAGGGTTCTCTTTTCCAGGTCGATCTTTGATTGTAATGTCGAATTCCTGCAATAAAATCAACCATCTTGTCACTCTTCCATTTGTAACAGGTTTATTTGCTAAAAATTTAATGGCAGAGTGATCAGTATATAGTACTACAGGATACCCAGTTATATAATGTCTAAACTTATTTACAGCATGTACTACAGCTAAAAATTCCTTCTCAGTCACAGTATAATTTAATTTAGCAAGGGATAGATTTTTGCTAATATAATAGATTGCATATGGTTTCTTGTCTTCCTCCTGCCCAAGCACTGCTCCAATTGCTGTGTCTGGGGCATCGGATGAAATTTGGAATGGAAAATTCCAATTGGGGCCCCTCAGCACTGGGGTTGTTGAAACAAGCTTTTTCAGATCGTTGAAGGCATTGTCACATTTATCTATCCAAATAAAATCAACATTTCCAGTTAGTGCATATAAAGGTGCAGCTATTCGAGAATAATGTTCTATAAATCTCCTATAATAACCAGAAAATGCAAGAAAGCTACGTACCTCTGTTTGTGTGGTGGGTGTGGGTATTAACAAAATTATCTGAATTTTAGCTGGGTCCACCTGAATTCCAGTTGTTGAAATAAAGTGTCCTAAGATAACTCCTTCGGTCATCATCATATGACACTTTTCATGGCTTAAACAAAGCCTAGTGTAAATACATCTTTGCAACACTTCTTCTAAATTTTCTAATGATGGCTCAAAATCATCCTTGTAAGGTGTGAAGTCATCCATATATACTTCGAGCCCTTCATTTATTAAATCTGCAAAGATGCTGAGAATGGCCCTTTGGAATGTAGCAGGAGCATTGCATAGGACAAAGGGTAAGACTCGGTAGGCAAATGTCCCCCATGGACAGGTAAAAGTAGTTTTGTCTTGGTCTTCAGGGGCAATCCGGATTTGATTTTACCCACTGAAGCCATCAAGGAAGGAAAAGAATTTCTTTCCTGCCAATGTGTCTAATACCTGGTCAATGAAAGGAAGGGGAAAGTGGTCTTTCTAGGTTGCCTTGTTAAGTTCATGGTAATCTACACATATTCTCCACTTTCCGTTCTTCTTTGGTACCACTACTAATGGAGAGACCCACTTGCTATCAGATATTGGGTAGATGAAATTAACATCCAATAGCTTTTGTAATTCAGCTTTCACAATATCTTTAAGGTGAGGGTTTAGTCTTATTTGGGGTTGGTGAATGGGTCTCGCATCTTTTTCAATATAGATGTGGTGTGTAAACAATTGGGGGTCAATTCCTTTCATGTCTGGGTAATCCCATGCAAAGGCTACTTTGTATTTCCACAATAATTGGACCAACTTCTCTTCTTGTTCAACAGTAAGATTTTTGTTAATGTTTAGAGTTTTTCCTGGCTCAATTTCTACAATCTTACTATTGTACACAGAGGTAGTGGGTATTACTTGATCAGGAATTTCTTTCAGAGGATATTCTTCTTCCTTATTATCAAATGCTACCTTGATCATGTGACATTGTATGTATTTCATAGGATCTTCTTCTTCTTTATTATCAAATGTTGCCTTGATCATGTGACATTATAGATGGTGTTGGTGTCCCGTGTTTTGATAGTTTGGAAAATCAAAAGACAAGGCAACATTAGAACCAATCTTTAGAGTCCCAGGATCTAGTCCTCCTGTTCTCAGAGAGGGATCTCTCGAATGTTTGTTTGCAAAGGTTTATCTTGTGTGCTTAGAGTATGGATTTTAGACTAGTTATTAAGTGCAGGTGTTTGTTTGTTTGTTTGGTCGGATTGATACAGCAAAACATGAAAGACCTAGGAAAGATATATAGAATGGAGGAACATCTGTTTCATTGGGCAATGGAGTCAAAAAGAGGTCATAACATACTTATCAATGGATATGGGATATCAGAGGGAAAATCTAACTTGGCCACAGGATCCTTTGGTTTTTGGAATGAGATGGACATCAATGATTTGAAAAGAGAAGTTTAATTCTCAACAAAGGGAATTTGAAAACACAATTTTAACAATAAATATATTTTTGATAGACAGGGCTAACCATGAATTCTACAAATCACACCTTTAAGTAAACAATGATTTCAAAACAACTCTTAAAATGAAATCTAAGATTCGAGGAACACCCTATTTCCTCAAAGATTTTATTTCAAATGACTTAGAAAACATAAAATATTCACTGATAACTACAGTCATAGAAGAGGGAACACCTAACACATCTATGATTACAACTATAAAGACCTTTGAGACAACTATTTAAGTAAATACAAAGGGCAAGATCGAAACAGACCTCCTTGACTCACTGTAAACATAAAACTACAAAGGGACACTTCAATGACAGTTTTAAAGTGGCAGCAAACAAGCAAGGAGAACCATAAATCATGCTGAAACCAACTATTCCAACTATTAAGGAAATAAACAAGCATGAAGACTAAAGAGAGAGATTAAAGAATCTAAAATACTTCAGCAGAAGAAAACATGAAATAGTGAAGGATGAACAGGTCTAAGGTGCTTTCAAGAGTCATTTCTTAGCGTAAAAATTTCAACCTACTGTAGTAAGAAATCAGGGAACAGAATGAAAACAGTAAAAAACATTAAACAGTTTAGAATACTTCACCAACAGCCAAGCTCATGGATCCAATGATAGAGCCTTCACAGTAACAATCATACAACAATATCATCAAGGCTCCAAGACTTCAATTTCTTCTTCAACTTCAATAGACTATGTATTATTTCAGAGAGTTCCAATATTACAACTAGTGATCAACCAACCCCTCACTCATCTTCTTCAGAAGTATATATAGAAGAATGAGGAGGTGAGATCTGATAAAAGATCTCAAAAACTAATTAATACAGACTTGAATGACTTCTTGGCCTTTGGGGGCTCAATGAAGCAACTTGCATAGGTGTCCTCTGTATAAAATCATTTACATTAACTAATAGGTTTGCTGGAAAGAATTTGTAGACTTCAAGGCTCCTTGTCATCCTTGTAATAACTTCTGCTGACAGCTACAATAAGTTCCTTCGGTTGAAATAACTGTTTAGCTGTATTGATGCAAAATATCTCCTGGTCTGGTAATAACTTCGACCTTCTTTGATTGCTTTGAGGTTGCAGGTGGCTCTGCGGTGGTTGGAAGTTTTAATTAGCCCCTGAGGTGACAATGGAGGTCTCTTTTCTGATAAAACAGTCATGATTTTCTTTTAAACTGTGGTTTAGGCTTTTGATAATCCATTTTTAGCCGTAATCCCCGTAGATCTGTCCTCAATTTTTTGTCTTGATATATTTTGTCTTTGGCACTGATACTCTCTGACTGTGCCCAATTTACTGTGTTTTTGCTGGTATATAGGGCTGCGTAGGGGTGATATGGCATCAATGCCTTATGAATCATCGATGAAACGTGAATTCGAAATCCGCAAATGATTCTTTTTGATGGATCAGAGGCAGGAGGATCATCACCCTCCGTCTCTGAAATTTATCCAGAAATGGCGAAAAAACCATTTAACCCTGCAAAATACGAATAAATATTATGAAATCCTGCATGTATGGACTAACTGCTTCAGAAGGCATGTGGAGGGAGCATGGCCGTTGGATGGCATCATCCAACGGTCGAGATTGATCAGAGGAATTCAAAGGGAAGGCGGAAAAGGAATTTGAATCGGAGCCGTCAATTGCGCGAAGATCAACGGTCGAGAGCGGAGGTGAAAAGTCAAAGTGGAGGAATCAGGGCGATGAATTATGGGCCGTCAATCTGCAGATCAGATCGACGGCAGAGATGCTTTAATGACCGCGCCGTAGCTTGATTAACTGTCGGGCTTCTTTGGTGAGCGATAGCCGTCCGATGGGCGGCCTCAGATCGGACGGTGGACGTCAATATTACACCGGGTCCACGTCCAATCTTTAACGTGCGACGGACGACGGTTTTATGAACAGTTCCCAAGACACATGTTGACCAGTGTATGGAATCGCTGCGAAATGGAAAAAACCGCCCTGTGCTCAAAAGCGGTGCGATGAAATCCGCTTGGTTTTTGCAATCGGCGAGTGGCTGGCGGGGACCACCCGGGCGATGGACTGTGCACCGTCGATCTGTGGATCAGATCGACGGTGGAGATTGACTGAAATTTTGCGCCATTGGAAACTTTAGAAAATAATAAAAAACCCATAGTTTCAATATTTTTGGGGGCGGGATAAAAATATAAAATGGTTAGGCGCCCGTCTGTGGGGCCACGGGTTACATGGAAAGCCATATGACCGGGGGGTTATGGATGAAGGGCTAATCGGCATGGGGCGATGCGATAAGCGCTTAGAGGGCCAACGCTTGGTTCTGGCACCAGGGCGTATGGAAGGGAAGGGTTAAAGACTTAGCCCAAGGGGGCTTAAGTCTATAATATATAAAAATATGATTTTGATAGATTTTCAATGACTTTCAAAGGGGTTTGAGGGTTTCGATAAGCCAGAGAAAAGGTCTCAGGCCTTATCAAAGGGTTTTGACAAAGGGGAAAAGGGGAAAAGGCATGAAAATGAGGGATTTTCATGGGAAATGGAGGGGTAAAATGAGGTCAGTTTTGGAAGAAGGGGGAAAAGGAAAAAGGTGCTTGCAGCAGTTTTTCTTCATGAAATGACAACAGAATATAAGAGTTGGAAAGGGGAAAAGCAGTGACGATTATCCAAAGGATAGGATATTATCAAAAAGACTTTAAGCACCAAAAAATTTAAGCACTAAAATTGTTTCTTGAAGGCTATCCAAAATCATTTAGCCACCACTTGATATAACATAATTTACAGGTGGCTAACAGTGGCTCCACTTGGGGATGGTGCCTTTTTGAAGGCATCAAGAATTTCAGACTTGGATTCTCTGGGAGGCTGATCAGTTGCCTCATCCATTGGGTTTCCCTTCCTTTTCTGGGATGATCTTGTTTTGAAAACATATTAGCAGCCATAAAAACAATGGATCTTTATCAATACAATCTTTCTACCTACCCAATCCTACTGATCTAACATTTTTCTTCATTAGAGTGCACTTGGATTGGAAAACTCTTTCACAACATTTTATTCTTTTTGAAAGCAGGAAATCTAATCTATTTCTACTTCTTATTTCTCCATGGACTCAGATTAGGCAGTTGAGCCCATATGATTCTCTACCTAATCTATTATCTGCTGGGATTAAACTGTCCAACAGATTTTATTCTCTACATTTCAACAACATAAATTTAAAAACAGTCAAGTCAAGATTAAGCTGTTTGACTTGCTGTAATCTATGGCATAAAAACAAGCTGCACATAGACATTTATTTTGCAGAAAATTTAAAACAAAAAGTGGAAGGTTTGAGATCTGATATTTTAAAACATTTCCTTCCTCTTTTCTACAACTCTGTTTTGACCTTTTCTTGAGCTGTCTCTCCTTTGTTAACTGGTTCAAATTTTGAGCTGATTAGAACCATATTTTTACATCTTTTAACTCAGAACATGAAATAGATTTGAGTCATTTTCTCTTTGAAATTTAGGTTCAGATTTTGAGCATGTTTGAACCCTTAATTTTCTATCCTAAACTATCTACTGATAAGCCAAGATCAAACAGTTTGGCCAATCGAATTCACTATTCTATCAACAGAAAATTTAAAGCTAATTAGTCAAGATTAGGCTGTTTGACTAACTAGAAGTGTGTTTTTTAGGAGTGGCATTTGGGCTTGCACACTTTCAGAATTTGTTTCTCTTTTTTGGTATGGGGCTATACCTTTCTTGTTTTTACAATCTGCCCTCTTTTCTTTCTTTTCATTGTTTTTGTATTTTTGATTTTTTCCAACTTTGAATGCAATGTCTAGACTATGATATTTACAATGAAAAATAAAATGCTTTAAAATCAAGACTCTTGGTAGAAGTAATGCTTTAGCATCCTGCCATTGACAGGACCCCCATATGAGTCTTCTCCATTCAATTTTTTTAGGAAAAATGCATTGTGACCCCTCTCAGCATGAATAATATAGGGCCCTTTCCACAAGTTCTCAAACTTGCCATGTTTTCCCTTCTCTTGTCTTCTTGAATCCCATTTACGAACAACATTTCCAATTTGGAAATTGTTTTCCTTAGTCCTCTTATCAAATAGCTTCTTCATATTTTCTTGGACTAACTGTGTTCTTTCATAAACTTCTTCTCTGGTCTGCTGTAAATGGATGGTTTGATTGATTCTCCTCTGCATATCATTCTCTTCAACCTGCAATTCTTGAAGGAGCTTCATGACTGACACTCCCAACGAGGTGGGAAAAACTGCATCCATGCGATAAAATAGCTGATAGGGGGACATATTTATTGATTTCTTTGTAGTTAACCTATCAGCCCATAAGGCATGAACCAGTTTACTGTGCCATGATTTCTGATTTTGTTCCAACAACTTTTTAATGATATTGATGAGGATTTTGTTGGAAGATTCAACTAATCCATTTCCTTGGGGATAGTAAGTAGTGGAATGGCCCAAGGTTATGTGGTATTCGTAACAGAAGTCAACCATCTTTTTAGATTTAAAAGCAGCAACATTGTCTGTTATGATATTTCGGGGACAACCAAATCTAGATAGGATATTAGTTTCAAGAAACTTGATAATGACAGAGTCATTGGCATTTCTGGAGGGTATAGCTTCTATCCACTTGGTAAAGAAGTCAGTGGCCGTGAGGATCCACTTATGTTGAGCTGAGGAGGATGGGTGGATTTCCCCAATGAAGTCCAGCCCCCATTGTTGAAAAGGTGCCTCAACTCTGATAGGATGTAAGGGTAAGGGAAGGATTTTTCTCTTGCCATCAAAGATTTGACACTTATGGCAAGACATGACCAACTTCTGAGTGTCTGGGAAAAGGGTAGGCCAATAGTAACCTGATCTAAGAATTTTTTTTGCTGTGGCCTTCCAGTAGAGGTGTCCTCCACATTCTCCGTCATGCAACTCATGCATGATTTTCCCTGCATCATCTTCAAGTAAACATTTAAGCAAAATTCCAACAGCATTTTTCCAATATAATACCCCATCTAGGATGCAAAAAATCAAAGCCTTTTGTTTCAAGAATCTAGCTTTAGTTTTAGACAGAGAAGGAGGGGAATTTAAATATAAAAGCACATAAATAATGTCAGCATACCAAGGAGAATTCAGAAATGTTTCTTCAATAAAAGGAGCAGTAAATTCTTCTATTTCTTCCAACACATCTACCATATTCATGTCTAGCACTTGGAAGTTAGACTCAGTCATAAGTTTTGCTAATCCTTGCCCTTTAACTAGTTTGGTGGGCCTGATTTCTAAGTCATATTCAAGAATAGTTGCAATCCATTTTCCCCTTTTTCCATCAGGGTCTTGACTTAGGATGTCCTTGACAACAGTATGTGGAACAAAAGAAATTATGTGAGAGTGTAAAATATAGACCCTAAAGTCCTTTAAAGCTTTCACTAATGCTAAGGCTTGCTTCTCCATGATATTATATTTGAGAGGAGCATCTCTTAAGGCCCTACTAAAGAAAGATATTGGTTGTTCCTGCCCCAAATCATTCTTTTGAAGTAAAACTGCAGCTATTGTATGTTCAGATGCAAAAGAAAAGATATAAAAGTCTTTGGTGAAATCTGGGCTAATCAGGACTGGTGTTTGAGTAAGAGCTTGTTTGACCAGTTCGAATGATTGTTTAGTTGGTAAAGTCCATTTTACACCGACATCTTTCTTAAGCATGTTTGTAATGTTTTTTAATAGCTCAACAAGATTAGGAATAAACCTCCTTAGAAAATTAATCTTTCCGATGAAAGATTGCAACTCTTTGAGGCTTCTTGGATGACTGATTTGTAATATGCCATCTATCCTTGTAGGGTCTATTTTGATTCCCTCTTCCGAAATTATATGGCCAAGAAGTTTACCTTCTTGGAGACCAAAGAGTGTTTTCTTGGGATTCAATGATAAGCCAAATTTCCTACACTTCTCAAAAACTTTTCTCAGGTGAATCAAATGTTCCTTATCAGTTTTTGAGAAAACGGTTATGTCATCAAGGTAAATGATTATGAAATAGCCAATATCTTCAGAGAAGGCTATGTCCATGGCCCTTTGGAAGGTGGCCCCTGCATTTATTAATCCGAAAGGCATTTTGACATACATAAAGGTGCCCCAAGGTGTGGTAAAAGCAGTTTTGATTTGATCACTTGGGAGCACTAACACCTGGTTGTAACCCGAGAACCCATCTAAGAGGGAAATCCTTCTTGACCCAACTACCCTTTGAAGTATATGGTCCATCTTGGGTAAGGGGTAGTTTTCTTTTAAAGAGGCTCTATTTAAATTTCTAAAGTCAATACAGAGCCTGATTTCCCCTGTTTTCTTTCTAACAGAAACTAAGTTTGATACCCACTCTGAAAATCTAATGGGTACTATGATTCCAGCATCATGCATTTTTTCAATTTCTACCTTAACTAAAGGTAGTAAGAGAGGATTTATTCTCCTTATTTTTTGTTTAAAAGGCTTTTGATTTTCTTTCAGGGGAATCTTGTGCTAGATGATAGTGGTATCATAAGATTTCAGGTCTTTGTATCCCCAAGCAAAAACATCTTTAAACTCTTTGAACAACTCTATGTATTGCGATTTTATGTGAGCTGGGAGAGTACTGGATAGTTTGATCATTTTGGGTTCTACTAGACTACCTATGTTATGCTCTTCCACATTGGTTTCCACAGGCTCCATTCTCAGTTCTTTGGCTACATCGTTAAAATCGAAAAGGTGTTCTAAAGGTGTGAGACCTCTTGTAATTTGGTCATCTTTGCATTGTAAAAATTCCAAGTCTTCTTGGTCTGCGTTATCAGTTATCTCTGCTTCAAAAGGATTCTCATAATGATTTATATCAGCAGAGAATATCATTTCAACTTCTGGGATTTGTTCAATATACAAACAATTTTCTTTATGGTTGGTTTCTGATATTGGTATGCTGAAATCGTTTTCTGATTTCAAGAAATCATCTATGTGTTTGTCAGATTCAAAACCTTGCCAGTGATCCTCGTTATCAGGCACAACAGGCCTGTGTTTTACCTTCACACTGAGTTGTTCATTCATCTCAGGTATTTGGCAGTTGCTGGCATTGAAGGCGAGTTCATTTGCTAGATGATTCAGTGCCCTAGGGATGAAAACGAGTTCATATTTTTCGAAGGTTTTCAATAAATCAAGGGCCGCGTTCCGATATTCCCTGAGCCTTGGATTTCTCGCTGAGTATTCTCCTTTGATTTGTTTTATGATAAGTTCGGAATCCCCTAAGATGGATATATTTTGGGCTTCTAACTGTTTAAGCAATTGTAAGCCTAGGAGAAGGGCTTCATACTCAACGATATTGTTAGTGCATGGGAAATCCAATTTGTATGAAAAACTTTGATTCGTATTTTGAATCCAAACACCTGCCCCTGCACTTGTTTTTTTACAGGATCCATCAAAGTTTATTGTCCAAAGTATATTTGCCTCATTTTCAGATTCTTGTTGTTGTTGATTGTAAATGTTTTGAATTTGATTGAAGGGAAGATTTGATTATTCTGGTGAACTGATTGGGTGCATGTTTTCCTTATCTGGTTGGGTGATTTCATCTTCGTTACATAAGATAAAGGAATCTAAACTTGATTGAATAGAATAGATTGGAGTGTTGTTTGGTTTGTCTAGGTTTCTCACCATGTACTTCATGTGAGATTCCCTGTATAGTCTTCTGTTTTGGTTGAAAACAGGGATGGTGGCATAAGACATGTCCATTTGAAGGCTTCCTTGAAGTTTGGCTCCCCATGATCTTGATAAGAGCATGCCATACTTAGGGGGAATGTCAGCTACAACTATGTCCATGACTAAACTCTTAGCAGGGATTTGGGATAAGTTAACACACAAATCTTTGATTAAACCCAAACATTTGACTCTGCTTGAGTCAAAGGAATACAAATATTTGTATGGTTTAGTAATCTCTAAGCCTAAGCTTTCCATTACCACCTTGGGCATTAGATTGTGTGAAGCTCTCGAATCTAACATGGCATTGTGTAAAATTTTCTTGTGTATGTTCAAGCTAACATAGAAGGGAGGGACATCCCCTTCTTGGTATTTTCCTTCAACTTCTAGACCAAACAACAACTCAGGTTTGTCATCTGTCAAGTTCAAGGTGTTAGTATCACTTCCTAGGTTCAAAGCTTTCAAAACTTGGTTTTTGTACAACTCTTGGAATACTAGTTCGGCTAGGGGAATGGCAATTTTTATCTTAGCAATTTCTCCCTCAAGGCTAAAAGGAATAATTGACTTGTTGATATTTACATCTGCCTTTTCAATTAAATTATTTTCAACAAATTTGATTTGTTGAACCTTGTTTGGACCGGTAATTGGGACAGTTTTGTTAGGACTACTAGCTGAAGTGCTAGGGGTACTTTGTTCAAAATTTGGCTGGAAACTTTTGTCTTTGTTTAAGTCTGGTTTCTTGGCCAAAATGTTGGTTTTCTTTACTGTCTTTTTGGGCTGGTTGTCTGCGTTTTTCTTGACAGCAGTGCTAGTGTTCTTATCCTTTGAATTATCTATGCTTCCCTTGCTCCTAAGATCATACTGTTTGTGTACCTCCATGATTGCATTTTCAAAACCCAATCTATAGTCATCAGAATCCTCATAGGTGTTTGTACTTTGATCATAAGAGAAGAAACCTTGGTCTTCCTTAGTGAGGAAAACATCATCCCCACTGTCTGATCCAATCAAGTTTACATGAGATTCTTCCAACCTTTCCAACTCCCAATCTTCCTCATATTTATCTACATAGTTCTGTTGGAAGGGAGGTCTAATCTGTTGGTCACTTTCCTTTTGCTTATCTTGATTGTTTTCTCTTCTATAATTCTGATTTCTATTTCTGTTTTGATTGTTTTGAGGTTCTCTTGGTGGCAGTCTCTCATTTAAATTGATCTTTTCAAGCATCCTCTCCATTACCTTCACTAGGTTGTCAATTTTTGTGTCAGAGGCTGAGGTTGAGGGTAGTAGGTCATCATTATAAGTTACCCTCTTCTCTAATCTCAACCTATTTCTTTTCTCGATTATGTTTTCTTCTACACTCAAAGCTCCTTTCTGCATGTCTTCCAAGGTTAAGTAATCTCTCCCCCTTAATTCATAAGTCATTTCAGCATCAAGGCCTTCGGGATACCTTACCAAGGCCATGCCTTGGGGAGGTTTCATGTGAGGTGGGAGAGCATTGTAAATGCTATTGAACCTAGTGGAGTACTCATGGACACTCTCCCCTTTATTTCTCTTGAGGCTACTATACTTTGCTAGTATTTGGAGAGGGTTCCTTTTGAGTTCCCATTTGTTGATAAATGTTTGATGCAAGGCAGGGAGATCATTTATGCTGTTAGGAGGTAAGTTTTTGAACCATTTCTTTACATCTCCTCCTAAACTTTGGGCGAAGATCCTCATCTTCACAGTTTCTTCTTCTATCTCCATGTAATCAAATGCATCTTCCATCCTATCTACATGATGTTGGGTTGTTGTAGACTCTTTTCCAGTGAAGTGAGGGATTTTGGATTGGTAATCATTTGGTAAGGGAAGTAGAGGTTTTGGTAACACTAATGGGGCATACCATGTTGCCATGGCTGTAAATAAGGGTGGATTTACAAGGGGTGGATTTACAAGAGTAAAAATGGGCTGAACATGAGTGTTTTGAATATTGGTAGTATGGATTGGAGTGGAAGAAACACTTGGGCTGGCAAACTGATTTTGAGCAGACTTGTTATGGAAAAAACTAAAGTGATGAAGAAGTTGGGAATCAGGAGGAGTCGAAGGTGAGGCTTCTCTACTAAAGCCCTGTTGGAAATCTACAAATTTAAGGTCAGTATTATTTAAATCACCTTGAGATCTAGTTCTGAAGATGTTCTGTGTATCATGTAAATCAAAGTGTGAATCCTCCAAGATAACAAGGTTTTCAGGGAGAGAGTTTGTTCTTAAGAGGCTCCTATTAGCAGCTGATTTTCCAAAGTTAGAAGTCTGCCACAGAATTATCTCAGGATTGTCAACGATTAAAGGAGGATTTGGGTCTGGATGGGATCTAGTGTTGATCTTATGTGAAGCCAGACTGTTTTTCAAAAATGAGAGAGGTTGAGGTTTTAAGGGTTGTTTTTTGGAAATTTTTATCTCTCACGATGTATTATCCAGTATGGGACTAGGATCCTAAACTTCTTCAAGGCTGGTAACACAATCCTAAATAGACCTGGAGACCTAGATGAATCATAGGCCTATTGGGGCTAGTGGAGTCGCCAGGTGGAAACTTTTTAGCTTTTATGAAGGTAAGATATTGGATGGTTCCACCACCATGTTTATTTGTGAAGCCAAACTAAAATGTTTTTTTTGGGTTTTTCTGAGTTATTCTAGTCTTATATGATATGAGAGTGTCCTAAATATGACTTAACACTTAGCTAGGGTGTCAAAACAAACAGAGTTCACTCTTATGTCTTGGTAACTGAATCCCTCAAGGTTTGATAAGGATTTATAAGAATCCTAAGGGTTACTTAGTTTGTCACTGATTCGAAAGGTCCTATCATGATTACCATTGATTGGTAGTGCTTGAGGGAGGTTACTTATGTTATACTAGATAGTGAGTGTTTTGTTTTGAAGATTTTACTCAATTTCCCACCGTGATCGCCATAATGTTGGTGTCCCGTGTTTTGATAGTTTGGAAAATCAAAAGACAAGGCAAAATCAGAACCAATCTTTAGAGTCCCAGGATCTAGTCCTCTTGTTCTCAGAGAGGGATCTCTCGAATGTTTGTTTGCAAAGGTTTATCTTGTGTGCTTAGAGTATGGATTTTAGACTAGTTATTAAGTGCAGGTGTTTGTTTGTTTGTTTGGTCGGATTGATACAGCAGAACATGAAAGACCTAGGAAAGATATATAGAATGGAGGAACATCTGTTTCATTGGGAAATGGAGTCAAAAAGAGGTCATAACATACTTATCAATGGATATGGGATATCAGAGGGAAAATCTAACTTGGCCACAGGATCCTTTGGTTTTTGGAATGAGATGGACATTAATGATTTGAAAAGAGAAGTTTAATTCTCAACAAAGGGAATTTGAAAACACAATTTGAACAATAAAGAGCTTTTTGATAGACAGGGCTAACCATGAATTCTACAAATCACACCTTTAAGCAAACAATGATTTCAAAACAACTTTTAAAATGAAATCTAAGATTCAGGGAACACCCTATTTCCTCAAAGATTTTATTTCAAATGACTTAGAAAACATAAAAGATTCCCTGATAACTGCAGTCATAGAAGAGGGAACACCTAACGCATCTATGGTTACAACTATAAAGACCTTTGAGACAACTGTTTAAGTAAATACAAAGGGCAAGATCAAAATAGACCTTCTTGACTCACTGTAAACAGAAAAATACAAAGGGAGACTTCAATGACAGTTTTAAAGTGGCAACAGACAAGCAGGGAGAACCATAAATCATGTTGAAACCAACTATTCAAACTATTAAGGAAATAAACAAGCATGAAGACTAAAGAGAGAGATTAAAGACTCTAAAATACTTCAGCAGAAGAAAACATGAAACAGTGAAGGATGAACAGGTCTAAGGTGCTTCCAGGAGTCATTTCTTAGCCTAAAACTTTCAACCTACTGTAGTAAGAAATCAAGGAACAGAATGAAAATAGGAGAAAACATTAAACAATTTAGAATACTTCACCAATAGCCAAGCTCATGGATCCAATGATAGAGCCTTCACAGTAACAAGCATGCAACAACATCATCAGGGCGTCCAAGACTTCAATTTCTTCTTCAACTTCAACAGACTATGTATTATTTCAGAGAGTTCCAATATTACAACTAGTGATCAACCAACCCCTCACTCATCTTCTTCAGAAGTATATATAGAAGAATGAGGAGGTGAGATCTGATAAAAGATCTCAAAAACTAATTAATACAGACTTGAATGGCTTCTTGGCCTTTGGGGGCTCAATGAAGCAACTTGCATAGGTGTCCTCTGTATAAAATCATTTACATTAACTAATAGGTTTGCTGGAAAGAATTTGTAGACTTCAAGGCTCCTCATCATCCGTGTAATAAATCCTGCTGACAACTACAATAAGTTCCTTCGGTTGAAATAACTGTTCAGCTGTATTGATGCAAAATATCTCCTGGTCTGGTAATAACTTCGACCTTCTTTGATTGCTTTGAGGCTGCAGGTGGCTCTGCAGTGGTTGGAAGTTTTAATTAGCCCCTGAGGTGACAGTGGAGGTCTCTTTTCCGATAAAACAATCATGATTTTCTTTTAAACTGTGGTTTAGGCTTCTGATAATCCATTTTTAGCCGTAATCCCCGTAGATCTGTCCTCAATTTTCTGTCTTGATATATTTTGTCTTTGGCACTGATACTCTCTGACTGTGCCCAATTTACTGTGTTTTTGCTGGTATACAGGGCTGCGTAGGGGTGATATGGCATCAATGCCTTATGAATCATCGATGAAATGTGAATTCGAAACCCGCAAATGATTCTTTTTGATGGATCAGAGGCAGGAGGATCGTCACCCTCCGTCTCTGAAATTTATCCAAAAATGGCAAAAAAACCATTTAACCCTGCAAAATATGAATAAATATTATGAAATCTTGCATGTATGGACTAACTGCTTCAGAAGGCACGTGGAGGGAGCATGGCCATTGGATGGCATCATCCAACGGTCGAGATTGATCAGAGGAATTCAAAGGGAAGGCGGAAAAGGAATTTGAATCGGAGCCGTCGATTGCGCGGAGATCAACGGTCGAGAGCGGAGGTGAAAATTCAAAGTGGAGGAATCAGGGCGATGAATTATGGGCCGTCGATCTGCAGATCAGATCGACGACAAATATGCTTTAATGACCGCGCCGTAGCCTGATTAACTGTCGGGCTTGTTTGGTGAGCGATAACTGTCCGATGGGCGGCCTCAGATCAGATGGTGGACGTTAATATCGCACCGGGTCCACATCCGATCTTTAACGTGCGATGGACGATGGTTTTATGAACAGTGCCCAAGACACGTGTCGGCCAACGTATGGAATCGCTGCGAAATGGAAAAAACCGCCCCGTGCTCAAAAGCGGTGCGATGAAATCCGCTTGGTTTTTGCAATCGGCTAGTGGTTGGCGGGGACCACCTGGGCGATGGACTGTGTGCCGTCGATCTGTGGATCAGATCGACGGTGGAGATTGACTGAAATTTTGTGCCATTGGAAACTTTAGAAAATAATAAAAAACCCATAGTTTCAATATAATATAAAGTTTCAATATTTTCGGGGGCAGGATAAAAATATAAAATGGTTAGGCGCCCGTCTGCGGGGCCACGGGTTACATGGAAAGCCATATGACTGGGGGGTTATGGATGAAGGGCTAATCTGCATGGGGCGATGTGATAAGCGCTTAGAGGGCCAGCGCTTGGTTCTGGCACCAGGGCGTATGGAAGGGAAGGGTTAAAGACTTAGCCCAAAGGGGCTTAAGTCTATAATATATAAAAATATGATTTTGATAGATTTTCAATGATTTTCAAAGGGGTTTGAGGGTTTCGATAAGGCAGAGAAAAGGTCTCAGGCCTTATCAAAGGGTTTTGACGAAGGGGAAAAGGGGAAAAGACATGAAAATGAGGGATTTTCATGGGAAATGGAGGGGTAAAATGAGGTCAGTTTTGGAAGAAGGGGGAAAAGGAAAAAGGTGCTTGCAGTAGTTTTTCTTCATGAAATGACAAAATAATCTCTGAGTTGGAAAGGGGAAAAGCAGTGAAGATTATCCAAAGGATAGGATATTATCAAAAAGACTTTAAGCACCAACAAATTTTAGCGCTGAAATTGTTTCTTGAAGGCTATCCAAAATCATTTAGCCACCACTTGATATAATAGAATTTATAGGTGGCTAACAGATGGGATCTGATTTATGGTTTATTAATAAAACTATTGATGATATCATCCTATGTTTGGTCTTTAAAATCAAGAGCATCTTCTATAGTTAGAGGTGATCTCATATTTTCCATAAGATATGATTCAAGTTGTTTTCTTGTTTTAATTATTGATAGGCTTGGTTGGGCTGGGGGATATAAAGCTAAATTATTGACATAGTTTCCCCTTGTTATTGTCATATTTCCTTGTCGGCATCCAATATAAGCATCGACAGTTGCCAACTAAGGTCTACCTAAGATTAACAGGTGTCCATCTAGCCGGTTCTTTGGATTGATAAGCAGGAAATCAGCAGGGTATTCCCAGGAATCTACAGATACCATTACATCTTGTAGTGTACCCTCTGGTTTGACTACCGATCAGTCGACCAATTCCAATAAGGTTGTTGTTGGTTCTAGCGATGTAATGCCAAGTTTTTGACAGGTGGTGGTTGTTAGGATATTTATTGCTGCTCCCAAATCAACTAAGGCATTTGGAAACAATTGCCCATGGATTTGCACTGTCACTATGGGATTTCCTGGGTCTTCATATTTTACAGGTGTTTCCATTCCTGATAATAGGTCGGATAAAGTACCGACTATTTGGATAGTTGGATTAGTGGTTGCTCTCCTCTTTGGCTTCTTTATGCAGCATTACTTAATGGTTTTTGCATATATAGGGATGTCTTGGATAGCTTGGAGGAGAGGGATTTTTATACACAATTTTTTTAATTCTCCCAGAAGGTCAAAATCAGGATGTTCTAATGGGCGCGATATGATTAACCATTCTTGGAATGGTGGAGAGGAAGTTGTTACTTGTTGTTGAACCTCCTTCTCTTTTTGTAATGTTTGTTCTATAGGTAACAGATTTTCAATATGAACATTATTGTTTCTCTTTATTTCCACTATGCACCCAGACCTTAATTGAAGGTCATTGCACTCCCTCAGTTCAGTTTCTAATTCTGGGGGTTCCATTATTTGGACAGATTGAACTAGCCTATTGTTTGGGTTTGGGTTGGGCTGGGCTGGGAGTTGTGGTCTTAAGTTGGTCTGGGGGTTTGTATAGGGAGCTGGCAGTGTAGGTTGAGAGAGAGGGATTGTTCCAGCTGGCTGATTTGTAGGTCTTTTCCAGTTTGACTGCCAGGCCTGAATCTGCGAAGTAGAGGGGGACCATTGTGTTGTATAAGTATTATTTTTCCAAAACGTTGGGCAGAAAGGAAAACTAGGCCAATTAGTTTTATTTGTTTTGTTTGGCCATGATGATGTACGTAATGGATGTTGTGACCAATTGGGGAAAGGTGGTTGATTTTGCCACATTCCAATATATTGCTGAGCATTGTATTGAGGAGGTTGAAAAGAAGAAAATGGATCATTTGGCATACCTGATTCTTGTGGCTACCATTGTCGGCGCTGATTAAGTAGACATACCACTTCTGATTCTTCTTCTACCTCCTTATAAACTGATTTTAAGCCAGGAGGCGAGGGACATCCTTCTTTAGGGTGATATTTCATGCAAATGGTGCAAACTTTGATTACATCCAGCGGGCATTTTTTGTGGCTTTGTTTCTTCCTGCATCTAGGACAGAATATCGCCAAATTTTGCTCTGCTTCTGCTTGCTTTTTTTTGGCTTGCATAATGTCGAACTGCGTTGTTAGAGTCCCAAGTATATCTATTTTAAAATCTTCCAGCATGTTTCCAATCTCTGCACGAGTTACACCTTCATTGGAGGTCTTGTTGTCCTTTGTAATCATATCACGTTCTGCTGATTTTAGCCTTGTGTTGCCCCTCGAACTCCTGATACACAAATCAATGATGTTAGCATAGCTTTCCTGATATATATCACCTTTTCCCATAATATTCAATGTTTCAACCCATTGATCTTTCATTCCTGTAATTAATGTAGTTTTTAGCACATTATCAGGTAAGGGTAAGGATGCATAAGGAGATATTTGAAGATTGTATTGAAACCATTCCACATATTCTTCCAAGGTTTCAATTGGTTTTGCTGTCATTTGGAATATTTCGTCTTTTAGTTCCCGAGACATGCAATAATATTGATATTTCTTTAAAAATGCAGCTTTCATATGATCCCAATCAGTTATGACACCCCCGCCTAACCCCATAAACCATCGTAAGGCTGCCCCTTTTAATGTGGAAGGAAATATTTTTAATTTTTGGGGATCGGTGGTATAATCATACCCCCTGCATAACACATCGAATTCAAACAAAAATGCATCTGGATCTTCTGATGTTAAGCCATGAAATGTGGGAGTATGTTGAAGGGGAATGGCTTTCATAGGTGCATTGATTGCAGTATCTAATATAGGGTATTGCAGCGTAGAGGTTTGCTGGGGTGTCTGCTGGTTCTGGTTTTGGTTCTGGGCCATTTGGTCAAAGATGTGCCAATATCCTTCTGGGATCTCAAGGGAATTCCTAGGCTGACTAGAAGGAGTAGGAATGGCCTTGACAACACTTCCCTGGTCTAGAACAATAAATATTCCTTGTTGACCTACTGTTTGAGGTGATTCAGGACCTTGGTTTTGAATGAGTTTAACAACACTTACCTTATCTGGACTGCTTAATGCTAGGACTATTTCGATAGGAGATTTTGGTTCTTTTGTTTCTCCTGTTTCCCCTTCTCCTTCACGGAGATTACTATAGTTCCCTTCTTGAGGGGAAATTATGCAGGGATTCTCAATTTCTTGGGAATCTTGCTCAATTCCCACTGTTTGACTATGTATCTCAGCAAAGGCTTCAGATGGTGACTCTATGGCTTGAAGGGAACTAGTAGCTGTCTAGAGATAACTTTCCTAGGTCCTACTGATGGTTGAGATTTAGTCCTTTTAAGGATTTCGTCAATAAAAGTTGTTTTCCCAAGGGTCACTGGTCCCTTAGGTTTTTCAATTTTAGGAGGAATTTTGTTTTGCTTAGCTGGTTTATTCATTCAAGAAAACAAGCCTTCATTCCTACCTAAAGAAAGAAGCTTACCTAATTCTGCTGTGAAGCGGGCTGTGAGCAAGTGTGTTTCTTGCTCGGTGCGCAGGTTCTTACCTTCCGTCTTTGATACCCAATTCTTCGCAAGCAGAAGAAAATAAATTGTGCATCACTCTTTCGAAATGGCATACACTCTCTCTGGCAATGGCGCCAAAATGTTGGAGCATAAAAATTTATCTTTTAAACACCTAATTAGCCTACATTAGTTATCAATCCGGGAGCGACTTTTTATTTCAACAGTGTACTCTGTCTAAGGCTGCAATTAACTAAGAGTAATGCTATGAAGATGTAATATAGTATTCTAGATACAAGAGTAAACAAATGCTTGTAAAGAAATCTAATTACATTAACATAAATGGAAATGCTCTGAAATCTTAACTACATCAATCTGCAAAACATCAATCAGGGATACAGTAGCAATAACTCATTCCCTTAGAAATCGATGCAACTGAAATCACACTGAGACAAGATAACCAATCTGGGAACTTGGAAGAAGTAACCAATGTCCTCTACAGTTGGTGTTCCTATTCTGAAATCAAACTTGAAATACTTGCTAATGAAAATAACTGAAAGGAAATTCCTCTAATGACAGAAGTTGGAAAGGAACAACAACTTGTACTTCCTAGCAACTGTAAACAACCTATCTGCTAATCTGAATCTACGAATCAGAAATGAACAATAAACAAGAATGGAACATCAAACATGAATTGAACATCAATTATAAACTTAATGCAATCAGGCAGCTAATCTTAATACTTCACCCCTGTCGACAGCCAATACTACGAAACAATCAATCATAAAGAATCATAAACCAATAGAACAATAACTAGAATTAAGTATGGAACATAAAAGCTTTATAAAGATAGCAAGATAAATAAAACATCAAATACGATTCTTGAAAATGATAGAATAGCAGTGCAATTCGTTAATGCTCACAACGAATCCGAATTCAATCCAACAACAATCAATCAACTCTGTAATCGTAATGAATTTAAACACGGATTTCACACAACAATAAGCAAAGGATAGAAATACAAGCAACAGGGTAATTCCACCAGGGCCGGGTCCTTAGCACCAGTGAAAAACCTACTGGGTTACTTCAGAATTTGAGAGATGAAATGAAACGTGTATTTTATATTAATCAAGCATAAAGTATTACAGAGACCGCTCTCTAAAACTGGGAGTCAATAAAACGCAGTATTACAAAAGAATGTTTTGAATCGAGGATCTCCCCTAATTACTAAAGGCGTTTCCTTATATATCAAACTCTGACGGACAAGACGAGGAATAAGATGAGGCATGAACAGTGATCCCTCAGGATCGAAGGATCCTGAGGGATTCACTTCCCTTATTTTAGTTATCACATGATTTACTTTGATCGAAGTTGAGCTGTCCCCTGCCTTTTCTTAGCAATGCGTTCGGATTTCCTTCTCTTTGGAAGGATTTGGTCTAATGCTGGAGGAAAAAAAGTTGCATTTATCTTAGCCTCGCCTTTGGTATAACTGTTCACTTCGCCTAATTCCTGTTTTTATCAACAAAAAGCAATATTTAGTCATCTTTTTACAATAAACATAAATCTTTCCAATTCTACCATAATTCTTGTAATAAATCATCTTTCTAAGGTAAAAAGGATTATGTCTAAAGTAAAAGAATGAGAAAATACACAGTGATTTCATACCTTTTCCACTGCTCAACATCGGCCACCAATGACTGCTTGGCCCAATACTCACTTGTGTTGTGAGTAGAGATCTTATGGAACTCACACCACTTTCCCGTGTTCTTCTTTGTGTTCGCGGTGTTTTTATTTGCTTGTGTCTTTGGCAGGTTGTCTTGGGCCATCATGCCTTGGATTTGCCCTTTGTTCTATGGTTTGGGGGCATGTTTCCCTTGCTTTTGATTCACATATCCAAAGTCTCGCTTCTTCTGTTTAAATTTCTGCTCAATCTTGGCAGCATATAGGTATGCCATACCAAGCGAGGAGATGTCGAGGAACTCCATTTCCTCCTGAATGTATCTGTGTAGACAACCGCGATACTTTAGCACCAAATGTTTCTCTGAATCTTTGATACCCAACTTTGTGCGTAGGGTATGGAACAAATTCATTAGCTCATGAACATCTTGATCCCTTTGTTGCCGCAACGTGGTCCATTGTATGTACTTGTCCTCATAGCTCCTCATGGGATAGTATTTTTCCTTGATGGCATCTCAGAAATAATTCCAAGTGGGTATGACTGAGAACAGAGAGGGTTCTGTCTCGTCCTTTTTCTCACAGTAGGTTTCACACCAGTCCTTGACATGGGGGGTAGCTTTGAGGAGTGAAAAAATAATCTTCTCCCTGTCGGAAAAGTCATGAACCGAGAAATATCCTTCTAATAGATTCAACCATCTATCTACGGCATCAGCATCTATTTGACCCTCAAATATGGGAATGTCAAATTTTACTTGTACCTTAAAGGGATTCGTGCCTCCAGAGTGGTTGCTAGATGCAGATGCACTGCCGGTGGGTAGTCGTTGAAGGATCTGGGAAAAATTATCCATCATCGCGTTCCTTTGTTTTTTGAGGGCCTCCTCGAGCAATATTTTGATAGGATCTCCTGCTCCCTCATATTTCTTTTCATCGCCCATGGGTGTCCATCGGGGTTTGCGAGGCTGATCTTGCAAAGGTTACACCAAATCGAGCTCTAAATCCTTATACCCCAACCTCGTTGGGGACATGCAAAGAAGGATCGAGAAAAATTAGACCGCTCTGATACCACTGATCTAGATTTATGCAGGAATGCAAAAAAATATAGAAATAACAATAAAAATATAAATACAACGGAAATAAGGCTTCATTTCATTAATATCAAATCACAGAAATATGCTTACAAACACGATAGAAATAAAATATCTAGGGTGCTGGTAGTGAATCTTTGAGAAGAGATGTGGTGGCTATAGACCTC
Source organism: Pinus albicaulis (assembly GCA_034641835.2). Taxonomy (NCBI): domain Eukaryota; kingdom Viridiplantae; phylum Streptophyta; class Pinopsida; order Pinales; family Pinaceae; genus Pinus; species Pinus albicaulis. Next base: position 1,123,029,608 of record CM076575.1, read on the forward strand.
TGAACTATGTTACAATGAGCCTTGAGGGCCTATTTATTATGGAGAAACAATGGAGAACTCTAAACGTACAAAAACTTACCCTAGGAGATGAAGCGCCAAAACTATGGACCCCGTTTGGGTAAATTGGTGTTTCAACTTCCCGGGGACGTAACTTCTGCATAGTATCTCCATTTGGGGCCTCAAAATGGCTCCAGAATTTCAGGACCCGAAAAACTGCTAAAAATAGTAAGGTGTGAAAAAAAACTGAAAGAGACAATGGTGGGGCCCCAAGTGGAATAGGTGGGTGGCCACCAATATCCACCTGGATCATCGACTTAGTTGAACCTTTGCAAGATCAACCTCGCAAACCCAGAAGGGCGCCCATAGGGGACGAAAATAAATATGAGGGAGCAGTAGATCCTATCAAAATATTGCTTGAGGAGACCCTCGAAAAACAAAGGAATGCGATGATGGATAACTTTGCCTATATCCTTCAACGACTGCCCACCGGCGGTGCATCTACATCCAACAGCCACTCTGGAGGCGTGAGTCCCTTTAAGGTACAAGTAAACTTTAGCATTCCCATATTTGAGGGTAAAATAGATGCAGATTATGTAGATATATGGTTGAGTCTATTAGAAGGATATTTCTCGGTTCATGACTTTTCCGACAGGGAGAAGATATGACTTTTCCGACAGGGAGAAGATTATTTTTTCACTCCTCAAAGCTACCCCCCATGTCAAGGACTAGTGGGAAACCTACTATGAGAAAAAGGACGAGACAAAACCATTTCTGTTCTCAGCCGTACCCACATGGAATTCTTTCTGGGATTCCATTAAGGAAAAATACTATCCCATGGGGAGATATGAGGACAAGTACATACAATGGACTACGCTGTGGAAACAAAAGGATCAAGATGTGCATGAGCTGACAAATCTGTTCCATACCCTGTGCACAAATTTGTGTATCAAATATTCAGAGAAACATTTGGTGCTAAAGTATCGCAGTTGTATGCAAAGATACATTCAGGAGGAAATGGTGTTCCTCGACATCTCCTCACTTGGTACAACATACCGGTATGCTTCCAAGATTGAGCAGAAATTCAAAAAGAAGAAGCGAGACTTTGGATTTGCAAATCAAAAGCAATTGAAAGGTGCCCCCAAACCATAGAACAAAGGAAAAATCCAAGGCATGGTAGCCCAAGACAAACTTCCAAAGCCACAAGCAATTAACAACACCGCGAAGCCAAAGAATGACATGCGAAAGTGGTGTGATTTCCATAAGATCTCCACTCACAACACAAGTGAGTGTTGGGCCAAGCAGTTGCTGGTGGCCGAGATGAGGGCTTCTGAATCAGATGCATGCTCAGACTCTGAATCAGAACCTGACAAGGGGAATGACAAAGGGAAACAAATTATTGATGCATAGCCTAACGCCACGGTTGGCACTGCGAAGACAAAAAAGGAGACACCGGAAGATCTAGAGGAGGAGGAGCGTCTCTTCCACTCCCAGATGTGGGTAAAGGGTTTGTCACTATAGTTCATTGTCGACAATGGAAGCAAAAAGAAACTCATTTCAGTAGACGTCGTGAAGCGGTTGGGCTTGCTGACCATAGCACACCCACAACCATACACCATTGGGTGGATTCACCAAGGACGGGATATCCACATCAACCAACAGTCCCACCTTCATTATAGTATCAAGCCCTTCACGAATGAGGTATTATATGAGATTTATCCTCTTGATGTTTCTGATGTATTATCAGGCCAGCCATACCTCTAGAAGCGACATGCTTTGTATGAGTTGCGGCCTCGCGTTGTTATTGTTACTTTGGGAAATAAGTTTTACATGATACCAAAGGTACCACCGCCTGACACTATCTCTTTGGTTACTCCAAAACAATGCAGTAAGCTCATTTCCCAAACCAGGAAATTTTTTTTCCTGATGATCTGCCCCCAAGGCAAGAAGAATATTATGGCCATGACCTCCAGATAGGGCTCCTCTACATGACAACAAAAAATGGACAAGGTTGTGGAGGAGTACGAGGACATATTCATCTTACCCATAGGGGTGCGTCTGCACTGTCAGGTCAAGCATCCCATTGATATGGCCCCAGGTGCACCGCTACCCAATGGACCGATCTATTGGTGCTCTATTCTGGAGAACGATGAAATCAAGAGAGAGATTCAAGAGCTACTGTAGAAAGGTCAAATCCAACCAAGTTCATCGCCCTGTGGGAGCTCGATCGTGTTGGTATAGAAGAAATATGGGACTTGGAGACTCTGTATTGACTATCGAGCGATGAACAAGATCACTGTCCGGAATAGGTACCCGATCCCATGGATTGATGACCTTATGGACCAACTCAAAGGGGTGAAATATTTCAGCAAGATGACTTGAAGTCTGGGTATCACCAGGTACCAATAGAACCCTCTGATGTGTGGAAGACTGCCTTCAAATCTAAGGAGGGCCTTTTCGAATGACTGGTTATGCCTTTCGGGTTGACGAATGCTCCCGCAACCTTCATGAGGTTTATGGAAGACATCTTGTAGCCATTCACCAACTCATTTGTAGTGGTGTACTTAGATTACATTCTGATCTTCAGCCAGACTTGGGAAGAGCACCTCCATCACATCCGAAAAGTCCTCCAAACACTGTGGCAACATAATTTGTGTTCCAATTTGGAGAAATTCACTTTTGGCATGACCCAAGTTCAATATCTGGGATACATTATTGATGAAATGGGGGTGCATGTGGATCCAACCAAGATCCAAGTCATTCGGGATTGGCGAGCCTCAACCACTCTAACAAAGCTTTGCAACTTTCTGGGTATTGCTAATTTCTACTGCAGGTTCATGTTGGGATTCTCTCATATCACTTGGCCCTTGAGTTAAGTCACCAAGGGAGGAGTGAAAGAAAAATGATTTTGGTCATAATATCAACAAAAGTCGTTCATAGAATTGAAGCATCGCCTTTTTTCTGCCCCAGTGCTCACATTACCAGACTTGCAACAACCATTTGAGATCGATACAGATGCCTCTGACTATGCTATCGGGGTAGCTGTTACTCAACAGGGGCATCCAGTGGCATATCACAGTGAGACATTATCCGACACAGTTCAAAAGTATCCCACTTATGACAAAAAAATGTATTCTATTGTGCAAGCTTGTCGATAATGAAAGCATTACATTTTGTGGAAATAAAAAATCATCCACATAGAACACTGACCCCTATAGTTCATACATACACAAGGGAAGTTGCAGAACGATCGCATCAGAAGTGGTCCACATATCTGCAACAGTTTCATTTGAACATCAAGTACAAGAAGGGTAGCACCAATAATGTTGCAGACTGCCTCAGCTGACCACCGACCATGGCGCTAACCACCGTTCTCAACTCTTGTGGGCACGGGACTTCTGATTGGCCGGTTCTCTACAAGAGTAATCCATAATTCAGCCACACATACAAGGCAATCTTGGGCGGTACGCAAGCTCAAAAATTTCACCTCCAAGATGCATTGCTATGTCACCTGGGACACCTTTTTGTTCCTTCAAGCGAGCATGCCAAGATGATATGTGAAGCACACTATAGTCGAGTCGTTGGGAATTTCAGGGTCAAGAAAATAGTGGCAGTACTGCAAAAGTATTTCTATTTGCAAAACCTTAGACAGGATTGTTGGTGTCCCGTGATTTGGAAGATTGGCATACCAAATGACAAGGCAACATGGAACCAGTATTTAGCGTTCTAGGACCTAGCCTTCCTAGACTTAGAGAGGGATCTCTCTATTTTTTTACGTAAGATATGTTCTTATTTTCTTTTAAGGGTTGATTTTAGGCTATTTATTAAGTATGAGGTTTTGTTGTTTTTTTTGGTTGAACATAATGATCAAAGAGCATATATAGAATGAAGAAACCTCTAAGTCATTGGGAAATGGAGTCAAATGGAAGTCATGAAAGGTTAATAAATGGATCAGGGAGTATCATAGGGAAAATCTAACTTGGCTAGTGGATCTTAAATTTTTTAGGATAATGATATGAACATTAAGGATAAGAATGAAAAGTAGGACAAAGGGAAACTATGAATCCTTTAACATGTAGTTTAAACAAGAGAAATATTTCAAGGTAACTGTTTGAAGTAGGCCAAAGGATAGGGAAAACCATAAACTTCTTTGGACAAAATTTTAATAAGAAAACATTTCAGACAACAATCCTGCAATCAAAGGACTACTTTCAGATAAAGAAAACATATAATATAACAATGAGAGTAGCCTAAGATCAAACAAAAATAATCTAATCTGCTTTTGACTAACTCTCTAGGGATCTTTAAAGCAACCTTTTGAGGCCGTCCAGAAGACAGGGCACACCATAGACTTTCCTGGTTTAGACTCTAGTAATAATACTTCAAGAATATCTTAAAAATAATATCTCAAGTTGTACTCAAAGTATCATGGACTCACCACTAATTTCCCTGGTTTCACTCTATTGAAATCATTCCTTAAAACAACCTCTCAAGCCGTACCAATGAAAATGGACTTACCAAAAGAGAAAATCCTTGGTTATACTCTATTGAATTATTTATAAATTAAAAAGCTAGATGGAACTAGAGGGAAATTAAGAATCCTCCAATTAGATCTTGCAGAATGATCAGAACTGGATCAAGTACCTAAGGATTAGCTCAAAATTAAATGTTACAGGATTGGGTTGAAACCAATATGGTTGCATAGGTCTTGTCTTCCTAATTGTGGCGCTGCAAAGGGTTCGAAAAATGGACACTTTATGAAGAAGTTATTGCACTTTGAATGCTGAGTGGGTCCGACGGAGCACGGAGGGGCCAACCCTCCTCCCATGGAACCTCATCATATGACCAGTGTGGGAGCTTAATGTTAACAGCACTTAAGGAGCCTAATCTCAGGTTTAATATTTAATTAAGCTTTAGTTAAATGGATTTTAATATGGTGGAGATTCTGGAGGCGCTCCCAAATTTAGGCGGACTTCCACTTTTAGTGGAGTTAACTGGCAGCTGCCCCACATTTAGTGGAGGAAATTGGGGCAAAGTTGTTTTGGTCATAAATATCTCATTATTGAACCAAATTGGATGAAATTTTAGTCAATTTTGGGTCAATTCAACCTCCTGAATACTTTGGGAGAGGTTTCAGGTCAAATGAAGGTGATATTCAGCAAATTTTTTCTTCAGGGAAGATGAAGGAGCCATCAGGGCCACCATGAGACAAATTCAGTTTAAGGCCTAACCAGGGGAGTTAGAGTCCTTTTCCAGAGTTCTAGTAGTATAAATTGGATAATTCAGATGTTATGAATATTATTAAATGGTTTTAAGAGCCTGTAGAGAATGTTTGAAGGCCGAAAAGCTTCAGTAAAGTTCGAGGGGTCATTAGTGCCAACTTTTGCCAGCAGCAGTGTAGGGCTTAGAAAGAGATGTTTAAGACCATTTACAGTGAACCAGTAGTCATTATTGTCTGAAAAAATAATTTTGAATCTATTTAAAGAGATTTAATCAAGTGTTAAAGACTTTTAGAGGTCTAGAACTTAGGAGAGAAATTTTCCTTGACCCTAGTGCCAGGGGGTGCCGATAGGTGATTGAGGCGAAACCGGAGCAGTCGGAAGCCATTTTTTATTAAAAAAATCTCTATAATGACTATTTAAGTCATTTTGGAACCAATGGAAATGGTTTCAGAATATTCTGAGAACTTCTAGATCTCAAAAAGCTGATGTGAAGTTCTGGGCAGCTTTGGGAAAACCGTGGAGAATAGCCTATTTAGGGAATGCAGTGCACAATTTGAACAATTTATCAGTTGATATTTGGTGGCTGATGTGTAATGGATACAAAAGTAGTGGTTTCACTGATAGAAACATAATTTTGAGGGATTTTGTTCCATTTAGAAACTCAGAGTAGCTTAATGCACCAACAAAAGGAATCGTATCAACAAGAGCCTAAAGCTGTTTACAAAGTTCGGACAGCCAATTGAGGGATATTTATGGTATTTTCAGTCCTTTGTATCGTTGTTGTATTAATTAGAATTAAGTAGTTACTTGTAAAAAACACTTACCATAATCCCAAAGAGCTGAGTCATGATGACAAAGCTCAAAGGAGACGTAGCCCACGAGATTTCGGGTGAACTCCTAGCTTAAAATTGCTGTTGTGTTTGAATGATAGTTTTTTGAATTATGTTTTTGTCATACATGTTAAATTACAGCAAGAAAAAATGAAGTTAAGACACATAAACAATACAAATTCATACACAACTTTCAAGTAAATAATTCCGCAAAATTGTCAAGTAAAAGCTAGATCATTTTAATTAAAACTGAGTGGTAGGTTCTTGAAATACATACAAGTTATCTAGACCATATTAAGATCAGGTTGGTATCAGAGCATAGTTTCTTGCTTGACATAGCATTTGGTTGCTTGATTGTATAGCTTGAAAGGTGTTAAACAGTGTAAAAGATTGACTGTTTTACTATTTGCAAACTGATTGTTTTTTGAGTTTGCTTGAGATTTGGGGATAGCTACTGATTAGCTAAGTCCCGGAGAGGAAAAAAAGGAATAAAATGAATGAAGGCATATTCCTTACCCCAAGGGACCTCAAGGTCACTTTTGGAACAAACCCTCTTGACAATTGTTTGTTAAGAAGCTCTTGGAGTTTGTTTGTTGTTTGGCTGCTTGAATAAGAGTTGGTATTTACAACCATTTGGTTAGAAAAGCTTTGTAATTTGTTTTGAAAAGATTTGAGAACTTTATTGAAGTTAATTTGTTCATTGACATCATAATGACAACTTCTACAAGTGAATTTTCCTCTTTCACAAGATTCTTCGATGACGATATGAAGCATGACTTTATTATATTGAAGGACATGGTACAGATTTTGTTTGAGGATAAACGAGAAAGCACTAAACTTTGTGAACTGTTTTTTGCCATGAAGGAAGAGAAGGAAGAAATTATTCAGATATTGCATGATATGGAGAGGCAACTTCGTCAAGTAGAGGCTTTTGCCAAGAAAATGCATGAGGAAAAGGTAATCCATTCTAACTTTTCTTCAGTTTCCTCTTTAGAAAGATGTGTTGGTTCTTTCGAAAAGCACATGAGAGGTATAGGGTCCAAGTTAATGATTAAAATGGGCTATGAAGCAAGGGATTAGGAAATCATGCACAAGGCATGGTTGATCCCATTTCGGTTGAAGAACGACCCAAGAATCTTGGTCTTGGTTATGTGAATTTTAATGGCAAAGATTCCAAATCCTTGAAGGCATGTGATGCTATTTCAAAGAAAACCTTTATTCCAAGTTCTAAGATGCAAATATGTCAAATTTTTTTCAAAGATGATTGCCATTGCTTTAAGCCTTTGTTGCAGCAAGAAGATGGTATACATGCAGCTTATGGCGAGCATGCAAGTTCATACAGTTTTCAAGAAAAGAGCGGTGATGTTAGTCTACAAATGAAAGCTATAGCATCTACTAGTTCATCTCCTCAAGGAGGCAAAAAGGATGAACATTCAAAGCAGTACAAGAGGTATAAATCTTCTCATGATCAATTTGATTGTGTTTATGCAAAGCATGATAATTTTGCATGCTTAAATGGTAGAAATATTTGCTGTACATATTGTGCTGGATTTAACCATGTTGTTTCGAGATGATGGATGAGGAAGAAATCATGCAGGAAGAAGATGAGGCAAAGACAACTTTCAAAGAAGGTGCATGAGTTTTGCACATTTTTCCAAAAGAGGGGGCATGTTGTCTCCCATTGTTGGACTTTGCATCCAACTAGTCGTCCAAAGCACATCCAGCAAGAGGACATAAAAATTGGCACAAGTGGAACTATGGAATCCATTATCGATGTGAAAATGGAAGATTCACATGAAAAAGAGTTGCAGCAGAAAAATTCTCCATGGAGGTGGCTTGGAAAGAAATGGATGGACTTCTTAACATAGTAAGAAATACTCCTTTGTACATATGCACATTTTGGGGTTCCTATGTTTTGGCAGATTTGGCAATACCAAAAGATAAGACAACATCAAACCGCTTTGGGATCCTAGGATCTAGCCCTCCTGGACTCGGAGAGGGATCTCTCCAATAAAACAAAGAATGATATATATTTGAAGCTCAGAATGAGATATTAGGCTAGTTATGAAGCACGAGGGATTTTAAATGATTTGGTTGGTTGGTTGCTGGATTGAGTCAGGAGATCATAGACTGAGAAGTAAAGGGAGGAAAGGAGCAAAGCAGCAGGAAGTTTCAACAAAGAGGATAGGTCAAAACTGTGCCATCCATTGGGCTATGGAGTCATGAAAGGAAAGTACTTGCATCCACTAGCCAAGGCTTCCAAAGGGCAAGTCATATAATACTAAAGTATATTTTTAGATTAGATGGTGGGATGGAACATTAAGGAAAGAAAGTGAAAGAAGGAGAGTAACCCAAATTCCGTCTATAGATCAGGTCGGAGGTCATTTAACTCCAGACCTGCTTGGACATACTCAAAGGCAGCTCTCAAAGAGGGACAAAGGGGCAGCTTGTAGATCAGACCAGAGGTCATTTAACTCCAGGTCTGCTTTAGCAACTCCAAGGGAAAACAAAGATAAGTTTAACGAAGAGATCTTAGAAAGGCCAGCTGGTCGCGCAAGGATCCTAGTGGACAGGGCTAACTCTAATCCCCAGTGTTCCCAAACCTTCCAGTTTAAATCCAACAAGAACATCTAAGAACTGATCCATCCAATTCATACATCAGAGAGCAGGCAATAACATCCGCTACACTGGTTAAATTGACTGAAATCAATTCTCAGATAACACATTTTGCAGAAAACATTGAAGGCAAGGAGAGCAGAAACATGGGGTACGTAACAAGGGTAAATCCTATGCCAGTTTTCTGATGCAAGCCCAGAAGAACAATGAACAACATGAAAATGAAATAAACAAAGTGAGGAAACATCACCAATAGTAATAGACCAGGATCTTGTGAAATGTGCTTTGATTAATTGATGCAAAACCAACCACATACACTGAGCTCAATGGTTGTTACAGTCCAGACTTTCTCCTCCCAGCCTACTACATACAAACTACTCCGCTATTCCCTCCCAAGACTATTCTAACAGTCAGAATGAATCCCCCTAACAGCAACGGCAGTAGCCAACAACCCCTTTACAATATTTTCTTCAGGATTCTTATAGGAGAAGAAGCGAAAGCAGGAGTAGATACAAATTAAATGAGTCTCATTAAGACAAAATGGTGGAGGAGGCCGAGCTCATTCTACTTAATGGTGTTGTGTTGTACTCTGTACATTGTTTGGAAGCGTCTGTCAGGTCGAGATTGACCTCTGATATGTTCTTTAAGTCCTTACGGCAGTCTGGAACTCTGCGCTACCTTCTGGAATAAATGAACTGGGTGGAAAAATATACAAGGTCTCCATGCTTCATAACTGCTGTCTGACAGTCGTAGGAACTTCTTTCAGTGTATTCATCTGTTTAAGGGCTCGAGGAGGCATGGAGATTCCTTGTGGGAAGGTGTCCTGTCTGGAGAAGAGTACTCTGCTTATATTAAACACAGATAAGACTTTGACAGTGTGCTTGAATCTTCAAACTGTGATTTGAGTCCTTTCCTTGCGGGGTTAAACATAAATTACATCAATAATAAGCATTAATCCCCTTGAATCCTTCTGTTGATCTGCTGGTAATGCTGAAATGGCCTCTCTGTGCTAAGTGCATAATAAAATGAAACTGTTACACACCGAGCAGTGGTGGCGGAGAAAATGCTTCGGAGGCCTGGGGAGTAGTGGCGGAGCAGTTTGGAGCGGTGGAAATAATGAATATGGCGGAAGAAATAGTCAGAGTGTAAAGGCCCGAAGATAAACACTTGAGCGAATTACGAAGGAGAATGGAGAAAAACAATGAAGTGGAGCCACAGATGTGGGACCCGGTGAACGAATCGCAAATCGCAAATCACGATCGGGAGATGGAGCAAGGCGGAGGACGCGATCGGAGGGAAGTGTGATGAGCGGAAAGTGTGACGGGCGGAAAGTGCGATGGCGGAAAGTGCGATGGAAGATTTGCGACGTGATAAGATCGCATCGCAAATATTTGCGGATAGATTGATCGAACGAACATGCGAAATTGCGATCATGCGATTTGCGATGTAAACAGTGGCGGGTTACATATTATATAATGTAAACTTTATAATAAATTTTATGGGGTATGAAAAAGGGGAAGTGGTTAACATGGTGGGAAAGTGGGTTTTGAGGCCCTTTCAATGGCTTTTAAGGCCTAGGAAGGGAAACGATAAGGGGATAAAGAGTGAATTAAACCAAACAAGGGGCATGGGTAGAACTTAAAGGGATTTTGGGGGGATTTTGGGGGGTAAGAAGGGAAATAGAAGGGGAGACATGAGGATGAAAACAAGGGTTTAGGGGTAATGAAGTAAGAGGGGAAAGAGGCCTTTGAGCATTTCTTCACAAATAGAGAGGCTTTATAATGGGAATCAACAGAGGGGATTTTATCAAAGGACAAAGGCACAAGGAGGCTTCAAGGATGATGTGTTTTCAAAGGAAATGCATTCCTTGAAGGCTCAACAACATTTTAGCCCCCTATTTTCTTGTCAAAAATTTATGGGGGGCTAACACACATTTTGGTTTTATGCATGTATTTCTGTTGAAAAGTTTGATGCAAGATTGCATATAAATGTGGTTTAGTTGAAGGAATTTCCTTGTTGTTGAAAAATTTCGCCATGGAGCTGTAAAAGATAAGTATGGTACTCACTTATATTGCAGCAATATCTTTTAGTTCAGCTCTTATAGGCACCCACATGTTTTTGGGATTATGTACTTGTTGGTACTTGAAAGGAAGAGTTGAAGGTGTACATGTGCATGGAAGTTGTATGTGTAAATAACGAACTATAAATACGTTCATTGTACATTGATACATGCACATGTGTTTGTCAAGATGTATCATGTTGTTTATCGACTTGTGTGGATTGTGTTGCACACTTTTTACATTGATTTTGTGTCAATTGTATAACACATTTTATGACGACTTGTTGTTGATGTCGCATGTTACATGACTTATGTTTGAGAGACCTTGGATCATTGATCAAGGCAACGATGTATAGTTTCCTTCTACAAATTTCTCGCCAGAAATTTTCTGAGAGAGTGCAAGAAAGGCAGCTCTTGACAGGAGGATAAGCACATCGAGGAAGGGAAGTGTGAATTTCTTTCTAGTTGTGGTTAAAATTCACTAGCCATGCAAGGAAAGTGTTTGGAGGCTGAAGAGAAGAGGGTGAAATACTCTCATTTGTTGTACAGATCAGTTTCAGTAGTCTAAGAGAGCTTTTGGGGTCTAAAAGATTCTCATTTGGGAGGTGTGATCAGAACTGGATCAAGGACCTAAGGATTAGCTCAAAATTAAAAGTTATAGGATTGGGTTGAAACCAATATGGTTGCATAGGTCTCATATTCCTGATTTTGGCACCATAAACGGTTCAAAAAATGGACACGGTATGAAGAAGTTATTGCACTTTGAATGCCGAGTGGGTCCGGCGGAGCACGGAGGGGCCAACCCTCCTCCCATGGAACCTCATCATATGACCAGTGTGGGAGCTTAATGTTAAGAGTGCTTAAGGAGCCTAATATCAGGATTAATAATTAATTAAGCTTCAGTTAAGTGGAGTTTAATATGGAAAATATTCTGGAGGTGCTCCCAAATTTAGGCGGACTTCCACTTTTAGTGGAGTTAACTGACAGTTGCCTCACATTTAGTGGAGGAAATTGGGGCAAAGTTGTTTTGGTCATAAATATCTCATTATTGAACCAAATTGGATGAAATTTTAGTTAATTTTAGGTCTCTTCGACCTCCTTAAGACTTTGGGAGATGTTTCAGGTCGAATGGAGGTGATTGTCAGCATCTTTTGATTCAGGGAAGATGAAGAAGCCATCAGGGCCACCATGAGACAAATTCAGTTTGAGGCGTAACTAGGGGAGTTAGAGTCCTTTTCCAGAGTTCCAATAGTATAAATTGGATAATTTAGATGTTATGAATCTTATGAAATGGTTTTCAGAGCCTGTATAGAATTTTTGAAGGCCGAAAATCTTTAGTAAAGTTTGAGGGGTCATTAGTGCCAACTTTTTCTAGAAACAGTGCAAGGCTTAGAAAGAGTTGTTTGAGACCATTTGCAGTGAACCAGTGGTAATTATTGGTTGAAAAAATCATTTTGAATATATTTACAGAGGTTTCAACAAGTTTTAAATACTTTTAGAGGTCGAAAACTCAACAGAGAAGTTTTCCTTGACCCTAGTGCCAAGGGGTGCCGATAGGTGATTTAGGCAAAACCGGAGCAGCCGGAGGGAATTTTTGATGAACCAAAACCCTATATTGACTATTTTAGTCATTTTGGAACCAATGGAAGTGGTTTCAGAACATTTTGAGAATTTCAAGATCTTGAAAAGCTGATGTGAAGTTCTGGGCAATCCTGGGTAAACCGTGGAGGATAGCCTATTTGGGGAATACAGTGCTAAATTTGAGAAATTTATCAGTTGGTATTTGGTGGCTGATGTGTATTGGATACAACAGTAGTGTTTTTAGTGATAGAAATAGAATTCTGAGGGATTTTGTGCCATTTAGAAGCTCATAGTAGCTTAGTGCACCGACAGAAGGAACTGTATCAACAAGAGCCTAAAGCTATTTACAAAGTTCGGACAGCCAATTGAGGGATATTTATGGTATTTTCAGTCCTTTGGATCATTTTTGTATTCATTGGAATTAATTATTTAATTTGTAAAAAACCTTACCATAATCCCAAATAGCCGAGTCAAGATGACCAAGCTCAAAGGAGACATAGCCCACGAGATTTCAGGTGAACTCCTAGATTAAAATTATTGTTGTGTTTGAATGATTATTTGATGCATTATGTTGCTGTCATATATGTTAAATTACAGCAAGAAAAATGAAGTGAAGACACATAAATGTAAAGAAAATTCACATTAATTAGCTATTTGGGGGAAATTCCGATACTTGGTTCCGACGCTTTTGACCAAATGTCGGAAATTTCCCCAATTTTTTTCAATCCCGCCCGAAACCGTCGCTATACCGACGTTTATAGAAAAGTGTCGCAATACCGACACTTATACAAAGTGTCACAATTGCGACGTTTGGAGGAAGACGTCGCAATTGCGACACTATGCCTGTGCTGCCGCTATTGCTACGATCGTTTCCAAACGTCGCAAGTGCGACACAATGTCTAAGTGTCGCAATTGCGACGTTTGGAGGCATCCATTGCAATATTGACGCTTTGTCCGCCGTCGGTATAACGACACTTATATGCATGCTACATAAAAATACAAAACATATGTACTATAAAAATGAATTTATTAAAAATCACAGCTTTTATATCTGTGTGTCATTCATTATAATCCGTCTCATCTGCATTACGCCCCTCGGCTCTTGCGGAATAGCATTCGCCCTGAGCTCTTGCAGAACAGCATTTTCCCTCAACATTTTCCCTCAGCTCTTGCAGAACAGCATTCGCACTCAGCATTTGTCCTCAGCTCTTGCAGAACAGCATTCGCGCTCAGCATTTGTCCTCAGCTCTTGTAGAACAGCATTCGCCCTCGGCTCTTGCAGAACAGCATTCGCCCTCAGCATTCGCCCTGAGCTCTTGCAGAACAGCATTCGCCCTCAGCATTCGCCTGAGCTCTTACAGAACAGCATTCATCCTCAGCGTTCGCCCTCAACTCTTGCAGAACAGCATTCGCCCTCAGCTCTTGCAAAATGGTAAGTTCTTACTGCAGGCCCTTCCTCCTATAGTAGGGTTGACACTATTTGGGGTTTTTTGGTCAATTCCATTGGATTGTGTTAGGCTGTAGGGTTCTCTCTAGATTTCAAGAATCAAGATTCAATACCCTCTATTATTTTCATCACCCAATACAAGATTTAAATTTTTCCCAAAGAAACACTTATTAATTTGGCAGCCATTATTTCTCCCTGCTTTAAAAACCCTACATTTAAATGAAAACAAGCATTGCATTTCAACTACAAAAATTTATTAGTGTTCCCTCGGCATTCACCCTCGGCTCTTGCGAGAACAACATATAGAACGACATTCGCCCTCGGCTCTTGCGAAACGGCATTCACCCTTAGCATTCGCCTCGATGGCACGAACGACATTCGCCCTCGACGTGCATGCAGGCTCTTGTGGGAACAAAATTAAGCCCTCGGCATTCACCCTTGATGTTATAGCATCATTTTTCACCCTCATGTAATTCATGATTGTCTCTCGGCCTTGGGGAACCCATTCCCACGGACTTGACTCATTCATAAAAAACAGTGTTTAAAATCCTCTGTGGTGTGTGAACTTTTCCACGTATGCCATTAAAATCATTAAAAAATATATTAAAATCCCTATTTTCGAGGCTGGGTTGATGGTTATTCCTGTAATTCAACCACCCCAGCCCGTGGCCAACTGTTTCCAATAGATTGAAACTACTTTGAGGGAGTATAAAAGCCCCTCATATGCATGGCCTAAGGGAGGGAGAAAATTATAGACATTATACTCTGTTGGAGCCCAATTCAAGTCTGATTTCCCGTGCCTCCTGCACTTCCCAGATTTTTACAGGAAACCCTTGTTTCCTGGAGATGTTCATCAGCTTATATGTCATCTCGTGTGCACAAGTCTTGAAAGAATCCTAGTGAGGCAAGGGCGGGACAGATCCGGACGATGGTCTGTTCGAAGATCGTGGAAGGATTCAGGTGATCTCTCCACCTTTCTATTATTGTACATGTTGTTCGTAATGAAGAAGAACCATCTTGTTCCTGAATTCACGTGTTAATATCTGCTTGCATATGTGAAAAGATTGTTAATTAAGCATTTATTATTGTTTATATGATGTTTCACATGGATTACATTGACATTTAGGAAAGATATATGTTGTACAACTAGATTTCCGTGCATGTCTCTTCTTGATTTCCAGGTTGAAGAGGAAGAAGGGTTGCTGGGGGTTTGGACCCCGCGGGATCTACATCAAACGTAGGATCTACGGGTGAGTTCTACAATCTATAATATCTAGTTTTTAGCATACAAGTGTGGTTGTGTGAGTCCTTCTTGAATAGCATGCCCTGATCTGTGGAGGTTTTTGACCCAACGACCTCTAGGGAGTTATTTCCCAAAACAGAACTGGCGACTCCGCTGGGGATTGCATTCTTGTGATTCCCCTGTTGGGTGGTTTCAGCTGTTTTAAAGGTTTCCAACAGTTTTAATCATTATTTCCAGTCCAGTTAGTTTTTTCTCAGTCAAACTAAAGACCTGGTTCTTTAGCCAGGCTTGATCATTTTTATTTTTCATTATTTACCTTTCCATATGCTAGTTTGCCTATACACAGGCGCATATACACGCAGGTTTTGTCAAAAGGAGTCGCATATACGCGTTTTTCCTTTGCCACAGTCGTGTATGCACACTTGTTGCAAAAATGCTAAGTAGCGTATGCCTGGGCAAATTTTGAAATTTTTTATTTCTTGAATTTTTGGTCTTGTCTGCCTGTAGTGACCTGTCTCTGCAGTGTCCTTTTAGTCTCTGGATTGTGATGAAGGTGGCTATTAGTCTTTTTCTCTCTTGTTTGGTTGAAGACTGGCTCATTTGGAAAATCTTGTTTTTTTAGTGCTCGCACTTCTGGTTCGAGTACCAAGATCTCTTTCTGGGGATTCTTGGCTGTTCTGCTTAATCAGGATAGAGAGCTTCTACTCATATGCTCTTTCCTAACTTTATTTATTGCTTTGCACTTTAATTTTTGCCTACTTTTCGGTTGGTTTTCTTGATTTCATTTGACTAGGTCTTGTTGCAACTTTTGAAGAGTCATTTTTGGGTCTTTGAAGTTTTGTTTGTTGCAAGATTGTGCTATTCTTTTGGGCTGATTTATTGAGTTTCTTGTCTTCCTTTTGCTCATATAAATCTTGCTACTAAGTGGCACTATAAGATTTAGAGCATTTTTGTTGAAGTTTTGCTTGAAATTAAGAGATTGTTTGGCTTGGGAATTAGATAGTTCTTCTTGGTCTCTTTGAAATCTTCTTTTTATAAAATTCAAAAGCTCAAAAACATTTTGTTTTGCCATTGCCTTTGTTTTTCATTTTTGTTTTGGTTTCTTTCCATCTTTTGAAGCCTTGTTGAGATTTCTTACCTTCGATTTCTGACTTGATTTGGGAAGGGAATTTTCATTGGTTTCTTTCTCTTATTTCGAGTATATTTTGGTGTCTTTATACTCAGAGTTTCTGATTTGGGAACTAGCTTTGTGGACAATCAGAAAAGTGATAGAACTAGGGGATTCTTGGGAATTTCTCTTTGCTTTGTTAGATTTTGCATCTTAGAATTGGCATGCTCTTAGTAATTTGCATTAGGTGCACTTGAACATTTGTAGTCTTTTTCATAAATTTTGCGAGTGTGAGGTTTGATATCTGAAAAGAAAAAATAGTCTCGTAGAACCTGTGTAGAAATTTATTTTCATCGAAAGGCAATTACCGCATCTACATGTAGTTTGTTTTTCATTAATTTCTTTTCTGCGTCATAAAACATCACGAGTTTCATTTCCATATTCCCTTGACTTAATATAACAGCCAACTAAAATAAGCGCAATAATTTAAAAACAACTAGCAAGTTTTTTATTAAGTGTCATACATCAACTAGCTAGGTTGTAGGGCCTTGGATTAGGTGAGTGGAGAGTTAAATCTCCAAGGCCGCTCAAACTAAAACATAGAAGTTTATTAAATGAGTGAAATCCAACACCGTTAGGTGGACTAGGAAAGCTCTCCTCCAGAGAGTCAAACGCGAGGGGAAGTGAAGGTTGAGAAGAGAGATACCCCCTCTCTGATTTACTGGATCTTGCCTTAATACCGTTCCGCCCGGCTGCTGACACGGATTGGTACCCTTAGTTTCCATTCCTAGGTACCACACAGGTGACTGCAGGGGGAATACCCGTGGTACCTGAGTCAAACGTTGTATCACTTCCAATAGTACTTCTGGAGGGTGCCCTGGCGAAGCTTGGGTACTTGCACCGGAAAAGGCTATTGTTAGGAGGTCAGCGTAACTGTTTTTGTTACCTTCACTAGTAGGCCTGGGCTGTAATTATCCCAGACTACTTTTGGGAGGTCCTATTTTTCGCTTTCTCATATTTTGGTGTCCGGTCCTAATCACCCGGAGCGGAAATACCTAAAGGCTGCTTGCTTGGTTGCATCTTAGGGATTTTTGTCGTGAGTGCTCTTTGCTCCTAGCTTGCTTAGCTTTATACTTTTTTGAGTCTAATTATTCTGTTAAAGTGGTTGATCAAGTGCCTCGTCGATCGAGGAGAGTTCGGGGGTTATCTCCCGAAAGTGTTGAGCCTTCTTCAAGAAGGCGTAGGAGTAATATAGCAGGTGAATATCACCTAGTGGTATACGGCCTTGTGGAGAGATCTTACAAGAGGCTTGAAGGTTTTAGTTGGTTCCAATGTTGGTTCGAAAGGAGTGCTTTTTCTCACCATGAGTCTTATTTCATGAGAAGAAGAAGTAGAGTAAAAGTAGAGGAAGTGTTGTGGATAATTTTGTCACCCTCTAAAACAGCCTAAATTGCCATAGACCGGTGCCTAGGACATCTTAATATAGCAAGGAGTCCTTTATAGTTTGGGTTGTGAGTCCAAGGGACTCACTTACTATCTCTTGTTTTAAACAAGGAAATTGAAATAGATTGAATTGGTCCCGATTCTCTTTCAGTGGCTGATACACAGATAGGAATAAAGTAAAGACATCAGGTAAAACTTCAGCATGATAGTATCAGACAGCTAAGAGACCGCTTTACTGTAAAGAGGGCCGATTCAAGTAATATATTACAGAAATCAAATATCAAGGAGTGCGGGCAGGAAGGAAACATGAGAAGATATTATTGACCAAAGGGCGCATCAATTTACGAATCCTTAAGCCATTAATATAGCAGAAGTTATGAAAGGAGTGAACATGGAACAACATATCACTTCTAGGCCTATTTAAAGCACTTGACCAATTCCAGAAAGGGCACCATTTAAGATGAATCCTTACTGCAAATTAGTGAGCCACTCGCATTCTAGAACATGATACAAGAAGAAAGTTTGCATGAAAAAGGATGATATATTAACACATGAGAGAAATTACATACTGCAATATACCAGAGACCAGAATCCTCAATACAATCATAACCCCTCCTCACTGAGACCCAACGGGCTCTGAAACCTCATACAGAAATGCCACAAGATGTATACAATAGTCTTCTCGCTGCACAGCTTGCTTACAGAAATCTGGAACCTTCACAATGTCTTGCTTTTCAGTATTTATAGAGAAGACCGAAACTTCTGGAGGGAGAGGTAGGTATCCACACTTATTGATCTAATTTGAATAAGAAAGGCGGGGAGCATTCGCGCCTCCTTCATGAATGACTAGCTATAAATGAATATACCTAACATTCTGTCTAAAGAAATAAATGCTGAAGATAAAAATCCCCTCATGTACAGGGAAAAAACAATAAAATATACACATCGGGATGCTTCCGGCTGAAGGCAAATCTGCTACCATGAGAGCTCTGAGAAAATCTTCCTTTCAGTACTGTACGCTTAGCTTTTGATTCTGAACTGGAGCCCCGAGCCTTAAATGCGAGATGAACTTTTCTGGAGGGTTCCGGGCATTTGTATCTGTGTTTTCTTTAATTCTGGTCACTTCTTGGACCTACCCTCCGCTTCTCCCTTAAACTTCATCCACAGAACACGTCCTTCATGGGCCCTCGACATTTGTAACAGCAGCAGTTTAAAATATCTTCCTGCAATTCCGTAACCTGCAAAACCCTCAAAATTATTAGAGAAATGGACACATACGAAGGCGTGAATGATGGAGGTGGAAAATGGGGAAGATGAGAAGGATGCGAACGGAGGAAGAAGACACTTAGGGTAATGGAATGGAGACGATGGAGATTTTCGTGAATGAGCGAAATGTGACACAGTATGGTCGCGGAAGAAGAATAGCGGTGGATTATGAGTTAAACATATAGAAACGCGCGTATATATATATATATATATATATCGGCACGAGGACATAATATGGATGTACGGGGGAGAGACACATAGGTACATGGGAGACTAGCGGGGGAGACGACGTGGCGGGTAGGTTGATGGGCGGAGGCATGAAACGGTGACACGGTGGCGGACTGTGGGACGTGGCGGTACACAGCAATGGACGGACGGCTTAATTGTATCTCCGCCGTCGGATGGAGATCTAGAGATCCGACGGTCTGCGTGAACCCCGCTGACCGGCCATCGTTGGAAGTTTAACGCGCGGGGGACGGGCGGTTTCCTGCCCGTACCAAGGACACGTGGCATTGCTCGAGTGGGATCGCTAGCCCCGCGGTAAATACCGCCAGTCGACAAGAGTGGTGCGGGGGAGAACCGCCGGTTTTGCTGTGCGCCGGGGCCAGAGGTAGGGCCCTTACTCCTGACGATCTCTGCGCCGTTGATTGAACTTTGATCGGACGGCTGTGACGGCGCCCGGGACTTAAATGATAGGCCCCCTTTTCTCCCAGCCCGTGGTCCTGTAGCTCGGGTCACATGAAAATCAAGGCGGGAGGGGCCAAGGTTTAAGGGGCTTCGGCCCGATATATGAAATATACAATTTAAAACGTTCTGAAGCAGATTTTCGGGCGGAGATGGTAGAATTAAACGGGGCCCGGGGGTTTTTGCTCTCAAAAACACTAGAAATGGATTTTAGCAAAGGTGGTGGCCGAATTTTAAATGGGGAAGGGGATAGCCTGAGGAAGTATCTCAGCTTTCTGAATCACCTCCATCTCCTCTTCCTCCTGATTATCCGTTTGTTGTTGA
>CM076575.1:1123049527-1123057027 GCA_034641835.2 Pinus albicaulis
CGCTCGGCGGGATGTAAGGTAGTTTTGGCTGGTACCCAATGGGACAGTTGTTGATGCTTCTGGTGGCGGTCGATGAATATATTTAGCTGGTACCCATTATCGACATCCTGATGTTTAGTTTTGGTGGCTATTACTGTATATTTGTCTATGCTGGTACCCATTTGATAACAATTTGTCGGCTTTTGGTGGCTACTACTCTTATATCTGGGCTGTAGTTATCTTTTGGTCTTTAAGCGAGGGTTTAGGCTCCGGTGTCGTCTGTATCGGTGTTTTCTTGTGGAATTGTTCGGATCAGGGCTATAGTGGTATTTGCACTCTTCTGTAGATTATATTTGGACCATGGATGCTATAGTTTTATGGATACGACGCATGGTTTTGGGGTATTTGCTGGAACCCAATGGGGACACTTGTTGATGCTTATGGTGGTTTTTGATATTAGTATCAAGCTGGAACCCAGTCGACATCCAGATGTCTGTTTTTGGTGGCTTTTGATATTTATCTAAGCTGAACCCATTCGACGACAATTTGTTGGGTTGTTGGTGGCTATTACTCCTACCACTGTGCGTTTGTTTTTCAGTGGACTCCACCCGAGGATTTTGCTATGTTATTGAGTTGTTCAGGCGTATGCATCCATATGGCGCCTGTTTTTGATGATTGGTTGGAGATCTTCAGGATAGCAGTATTGGCTTCTATTGCGTTCATTATTTTGAGATCCATCTACTACTCTCTTGAGGCTAATTGACTTCGTGGATATCAAAGTATGGTCATAGAAGTTTATGAATTGATGACAGGTTACTCGCCCCGAATGGCGAAATCTACTTGTCGCTGAAGTGGGTAGTATATGTTCTATTTTGAACCTTTTCTTAGCTGTGGGGATAGGGAGTTCGCTCACATTGGTCATAGGGATGGTCATCTGGCTGGCTAGGGTAATTTGAATGTATGACGACGGGTCTGGGTTATTAATACCACAAACGAGACGTCAAGCTAACCCTCTATGCTACTGCCGGGACATTATGGCAAATTTCAAATAAGTTGGTGGTCCTGTTATGATAGTTATTGACCCGGCTGGATATCGATGGGCAAATGTACATTCCCATTAATTATGGATATTGGGATCGCCATTCTCTTCGTCCTGACCCTTCCTCGATTATGTCGATAGTATTTTATATCCCATATCACACTGTCCGTGGATTTGGAATTAAATTCGGCTGTGACCATATTCAGCTATTCTAAGGAACAACGGTCGATTTTGTTCTGCCCAAGGTTCCTACTCTGGAGTTCACTAGGACAATTTGGCGGTGGTTGCTGACGGAATTGGCCTCGATTGCACCGTCTCACATCATATCTCAATTAATCCATTACGTCTCCAGGCCATGGATGTATTGGAGTCCGATCCCTCAAAGTTCTCACTACATTTGGAGCACAAGGAATGTGGCACCGACCCGATTGATGACCAGATAATACAGGCTTCTGTGTTTCTCCCACATAACTATCAACACTGTAAGGGGCGGGCTAAAAGGAATCGTCGCCGGAGTGGCAAGAAACTCCATCCTTTCAAGCATAACATGGACATCAGAGTGGTAAATCTGGACTATGAAGACCTCTGTGTTCGTGTTACTAGTCTGGAGCGGCGGGCGATTATAGGTCGTTGGATGTTTCCTGATGCTGGTGAGATGGACACGGCGGGATGGATTAAAACTCAGTGGTTTCCTATCATAGGATATGCTCCCAAGATCAGTATGCTTTTAAATGGTTGGTTTAGTGTCCACTTCATGGACGATAATGACATGTACAAGATCATTTCTCGGATGTGGGTAAGAGGCAGAAGTTTTCTCCAGCTGATACCATGGTTTCTTGGTTTTAATCCGGTCATGGAGGCTCCAAGAAGTAAGATTATATGGGTCAAATTGCCAGGCTTGCCCCTTGAATTCTGGACTCTCAAAGCGTTGGCTGCCATAGGGGATACCATCGGGAGCACTAAATATATTGACCCAAGTATTATGGGTTCTCCTGACAAAAGAGTCGCATGGTTACTGGTTGAAGTGGAATATGGGGGTGGTCTCATTGGGGATGTGGACCTTCGTTGGGGCGAGAGGCGACACCTACAACGTGTGGACTACTAGGGAGTCCCCTTTCGATGTCTGGTCTGTCATAAAACGGGCCACCTCAAAGAACAATGCCCTTTTCGTCCATTGTCTCATCAACGTAATTCGGTTCGGGAGGTGGATGCTCAACGGAACTCAAACAGGAGGCCCCAGCCGCGCGCAAATGCTCCATACAGACATGCTCCAGGTAATTCCAACCCCTCTGAGGTCATTTCTCTTCCTTCTGATCAAGAAAGGTCGAATTGTGTGGACCTGTCTAACCCCGAACGAGTCTCTGATTCCTTACCCCAAGTCCACTCACTCCACCACTCCCATATTCGCGTCATGCCACAAGTCAACTCGTCCCCACCCACGGAATCGGATCATATGTCTCCATATATCCCTAATCCTGTCACTTACTCTCAGCAACCGCGTCCTACAACAAACGGTGTGATCTCTCCCACTGACCCTCGGCATGAAATGGGGGGCACCTCATCCTTTGTCCTTGAGAAGGCTCATGGCCGGCCATCTGTTTCTCCTACTCCACTATTTGTCAATGTCCATGACATTCATCACGACTCCACCTCGGTCATGGGGGAACCATCCACGGTCAGATCTGCCAACGTGGATGCTGGGAACTTTGGTGAAGCCGACCTTCCCTCCCTATATGACGACCATGACTCGCCTAGAAATTCGGTCGGTAGCGATATCGACTCCATTTTGGGAAATCCGAATTTGGATCTGGCGGCACTTACCATTTTCGACAGACCCCCAAAACTCGATTCCAATCAGGGCTCTGCATCATCTGTCCCTAAAATTTCCATCCAAAAAATTGAAAAATCTTTCAAAGGGAAGATGAAATCAGTTGCATTATTTTCTGAGGGAGATGATGATCTCACGGAGATTCCTATCACCATGGTTGAAGCTGACAAGAGGAACACAAGGGCGCTTAGAGCAGGCTACCCGGATTCGGTTCCCTCATGAATCAAATAATATCATGGAACATACGGGGGTTTGGCAATGCCTCCAAGACTCATTGCCTTCGCGATTTTTTTAGATCTGTAGACTCATTTATTATTCTCTGTTAAGAAACTCTTTGCGATCGGATGAAAGCCCTGTCGACATGTCTCAGCATCAAACCGGGATGGCATGGCTCTGCAGTGGATGCTATCGGCCTCTCGGGGGGTACAATTGCCATATGGGACCCTTCCCGTGCTAAGTTTAGGGCTTATAAGTTTTTTGGGGGCATATTACTGTCCGGGGAGATCCGTGGGGTTGTTGGAATATACAACATTATCAATCTATATGCTCCATACCAATACCGTGCTGATTTCTAGAAACGTATGCTGGACTCTGGAATTCTCTCTCTGCAGAACCTGATTATTATGGGAGATACAAACTTCACTCTCTTTGCTGACGAAATCTGGGGTTCGACTGCCAGGATGGACTCTCTAGCTTCCTACCTGCAAAATCTAGTCTATGATCAACATATTATGGATATCAGACCTCTGCCTATTATGCTTACGTGGTCCAACAACAGGGTTGGCGCCTCTTATATTGCCAAACGGATTGATAGGACTTTGATTAAGGAGGGACTTATGCAGACTTTTAAGGAGCCTAGATCGGCTATTCACATAACTGAGGTATCGGACCACATGCCGATATCGTTTTCATGGAAGTCCGACTGTGGCAAAAAAGGTGTGGCCTTCAAGTTCAATCGGGCTTGGCTACGAGAGGCAGATTATATCAATTTGATTCGTGATATCTGGACGGAGGACCCTGCTGATATTGAATTAATAGTTTGGGACAATATGCAGGCCAAGATGACCAGGATAAAGGATGCTACTAAGAGTTGGGAGTCGGCTAAGAAATCGGCATTGAAGGCTGAGCTTTTTGATATTACACAAAAGATCTGCGCCATTTATTCTGATATGACGTCCTCCCCTCCATCCGAAGATACATTCTCTCTTCTTCGCGACTTGGGAAAGAGGAAAAAAGAAATCTTGCTCATGGAGGAGATAACGTGGAAATTAAAGAGCAGGATTACTTGGTTATGGGAAGGCGACCAGAACACCAAGTTTTTCCATAAATCGGCCTCAGACAGACGGAATCGTAACGCCATATGGAGGATCTTGAAGCTGGATGGCACATATGCTATTACAAATGCGGAGATCCAGGCCGAGGCTTTCCGCCATTTTTCCCAATTCTATCAGATACAGTCAGACATCAACAGGGACAATCAATCTTGGGTGCTCAACCATGTCCAGAGGATGTTCGATCAGGACGATATCGATGCCCTCAACTGCACCATCACGCGGGAGGAAGTAAATGCCACTCTCAAATCCTTCGCATCCGACAGGTGCTCGGGTCCGGATGGCTGGACAGCTGAATTTTATCTATTTTTCTTTGATCTCATGGGCAACCTCATCACTGAGGTGGTGGAGCAGACGCGCGTTACGGGCAATATTCCGGCTTCCTACAACTCCACGTTCATAGCACTTATCCCTAAGTCGACAGTGCCCTCTACATTTGGGGATTTTCGGCCCATTTCATTGTGTAATCTGATATATAAAATATCATCAAAGATCATTGCAACCAGATTCAAGGTCACCCTCCAACAACACATCTCTCTGGAACAATATGGGTTTTTGGAGGGCCGATCTATACACGATGCAATTGCTGTGGCCCAGGAGGTATTGCATTCCATGCACTGTGACAGGACTGAGGCGCTGGTCATGAAAGTAGATCTGATGAAGGCCTATGATTCCATTGATTGGGCGTATGTGCGTCTCCTTCTACTACGAATTGGACTACCGATCCCCATTATCCGCTGGTTTATGTCTTGCATTAATTCGGTCAGTTATGCAGTGCTTATTAATGGAATTCCTACAAACTTCTTCAGGGCAGGTCGTGGTTTACGTCAGGGGTGTGCATTTTCTCCAATGTTATTTATTTTAATCATGGATGGATTCAGCAGAATGATGCATAGGGCTGAGCAAAATGGTTTTATATCTGGGTTCCATTTCTCTCCAGCTATCAAAACCTCACACTCACTATTTGTCGATGACTTGCTGCTATTTGGTATATTGAACAGGAATAAATGGTTCTACGTTCATTTCATGTTCACTAAATTTGGTACTGCTACTGGCCTCCTCATTAACCACCATAAATCCATCCTCATCTATGAATATGGAAACATGGAGGAGATTGCTTTCATTGCTGCGTTCCTGGGAGTTGAACATAGACATGCCTCGGAGGGTCTAAAATACCTGGGGGTTTTTATCAGACCCTGCAAGTACAGGAACCGTGATTGGAGATGGCTCGTGGACCGATACCGGATCCGGATTGGGAAATGGACTCACAGATGGTT
Organism: Pinus albicaulis; assembly: GCA_034641835.2. Classification (NCBI taxonomy): domain Eukaryota; kingdom Viridiplantae; phylum Streptophyta; class Pinopsida; order Pinales; family Pinaceae; genus Pinus; species Pinus albicaulis. Next base: position 1,123,054,982 of record CM076575.1, read on the forward strand.
ATCCCTTGGGGGTCGGCTCGTTATGGTCCAGGCTGTTCTTACGCAGCTTTTGGTATACTGGGCTCACATTTTCTTTTTGCCTCAACAGATCATCGACGAGATCAACAGCATCTCCGCGCACTTCTTATGGGGGGGGTGACCAATCTGATCACAAATATCATCTGGTGAAATGGAAATTAATTTGCAGGGACAAAGCTCATGACGGATGGGGTATTTTGGACCTTCGCTCATTTAACTATGCGCTCCTTGTCAAGACAATGTGGCGGGCGTTGACCGGACAGGGTATATGTAATAAGATCATCTCTGCTAAGTATATCACGGGGGCGCCTTTGAGACTGCTCATGGGCCATACTTTTCATATTCCTTTTCACATATCGGCTATATGGAGAAGTCTGTGCAAAGTAATCGAGTTGGTGGCGTCTCGCCTCACATGGCGTTTCGGTGATGGGCGGAATATTCCACTTGGGACAGATTTGATACTTGGAGCTCATATTGACAGTTCTCTCCCGCCTGATACCATTCACAGACTGGCACAAAATGGCTTTTTCTTTCTGTCGCAGGCTATCCATTATTGGACCTTTGCCGCTCCTGTCTATAAATCGGCTGATATGCTACTTCTAGATGGCCACGATGCTGAGGCATGGACCAATTACTCTCGGTCGCTTAGTGTTGCGGGTCTATGTTATGATGCTGGGGGGGATTGCATTACATGGGACGGCGCTCTCAAGGGGGGAGCTGTCATTGTTCGTGACATGTACTGCAGCATTCATATTCCACAGTATTATGACAACTTATCCACCACTTTTCATCATTTCTGGGGTCATCAGATACCTACAAAAATTATTCTATTCGCATGGCTTGTTTGGAAAGGGAAGATCTTGACTTGGGATAACCTCCTCAAGCGTGGGCATCATGGACCCAGTCGATGCTCTTTTTGTCTTTCAGCGGAAGAATCTATCGCTCATATCTTCTTTAGCTGCCCAGTCATCATCCGACTATGGCGATTATTCAGCGTTTTCTTTATGGCCCCGGATTGGTCTCCATCAGATTTCATATCAGTGGCGGAAATATGGGGGAATTTGAAAGGAAAATACAAACACCTTCCCTTTTATTTCATATGGGAGGTTTGGCTTGCTCGAAATCGCCACATTTTCCAGAATGCTCCATTTATCATTGCTAATACGTACTATGCTATTGTTAAATGGATTGATGAAAGGCCTCAGCTACAGGATAAGGTGGTGGACAGATCTATTCGTCTGAGACCCCATGAGATTTCTATTCCAGCATTCTTTTTCGATGGAGCATGTGCTGATGGGACCATTGGTTGTGGGGCTTGGGTTAAGTTATCCAAGGAGGAACGCATTCACTACTTCTGGAATGGCGGAACAGGTACAAACAATTTGGCTGAGATTATGGCCATCTGGGGAGCTTTCCTTGCTGCATGTCACTTAAACCTTCCTCACCTATCATTTTATGGCGATTCCAAAATGATTATTGATGGGGTGATGGGTAATATTACACTGACCAATGTTAGCATACAGGGCTGGTTAAATAGAGCTAAAAGCTTATGGAACAGGTTGAATCGACCTCCTATCCATCACATATTCAGAGAGAACAATTGCAGGGCAGATGGTTTATCCAAAAAGGGCGTCAGGGCTGATTATGGAAGCATTCATATGATCCATTATAGAAAGGGCTCTGTTATATGGCAGAACTCTATCCCTATCCCATGATTTCTATTATCATACAGGGTTCTAAATTTTTTTTTTTGTAATTACTTCTCACTTTTTGTATGCGCTCCAGTTCTTATCCACGCTGTCGACCACGATGGCGGATTTACTGTTCACATAGGGTTCTTTTTTCATAACACTACATCATTAAACCCTTTTCCAAGCGAGCCTGGATGATTATTAACAAGCGAGCGAGATCAACACAAGCGAGCCTGCTCATTTGCTACTTCAAGGATGGTTATTATTCAAGCGAGCGAGAATAACACAAGCGAGCCTGCTCAATTGCTAATTCAAGGTTGGTACGGGATTATACAAT
>CM076575.1:1123059527-1123331881 GCA_034641835.2 Pinus albicaulis
TGGATTGTGTTCCCCACATTACTAGTATGCTCTCAGTTCATCACAAGTGATGAGTGGATTGTGGTGTGTCACAAGTAAGGTGGATACAAATCCATATTTTCTATAAAAAAACGATACATGCAGAAATTCTAAATTTCTGCTAGTTTCATATCAGAGTTCCACAAAACAAAGTCCCATTATCCAGAGTATCAGAAGGGAATCAAATATCTAAAATTTTCTAAAAGTTGACTTATTAAAAAGTTCCAGGTTTTTGGACTTTTAGATAAAGAGGAGACTTATAGATCCTCAATGTTCCATCTTAAGGATCCACCAAAAATTTAACAAATAAAAGACCCTTAATTTGGCATTTTGGTCTCAAATAATGGCTTTTCCTGACCGTTGACAAAGGAAGATTCCAACTAGTTCATGTTTTGTGGTACCAAGGTAGATTTTTCCGATATCTAGACATCTCAAGTATCGTGCATATGGATTTAAATTTTTGCTAATTCATAGATTAAAAGAAATTATGGATTCTCAATATTTCGAAGATGGGAAATAACTCAAAAAATGATAGAAATGAGCAAAATGGAAAATGATAGAAAGAAAGAAAATTTGGAAATTTTAGTGCTTAAATGATAAATCCAACCATTCAAATTCTATCTATTAATAGGAAAGGAGCAGGAAATATTTTATAGATCACGCGGGGAAATATCAAAGAGATAGGAGGTTCAAATAGGCATTAGTTTGGAGATTAGTCACAATGATCGAGGAACATAACACACACTATTAGGACCGTGCCTCTACTCACTAAATCAAGTATGTCTTTCCACAAATTTCTATTTACGGTCCCATTCCCATGCCTTACATAAAGATATTTTTATGCGGAAAGACGTTCTCTCTGTGGGCTTGGGGTGAGAAGACACTGTTCACCCCAACCAATAGGAGATTTATATTTTTTTCCTCCTCACTGCAATTAAAAACTAACACATGGAAATATTCTCTGAGTTGAATGATCTGTGGTGGCCCTCGATTTTTATCGAATTTTGCTTAATTAAATACACTTAATTTCCATACTATCCATCCATATACACCTTATTTTGACCAATTTATGCATATTTAGGTACATAAATTATGTTTTGCAATTTTTAGATGTTTTTACAAGAAATGGATTTTAAGTGCATTTTTGGACAGGACTAAAAATTCCTATAATAGCTACATTGAAGTCATACTTGCAGGAAACCTAGGCATGAGTTAAGCACATATTTAGAAAGCTTGGGAACCAAGGATGGATGTGTACCTATTGGTTCATTCAAACCGAGCTAAAAAAAGCCCGGTCAAAGCTGGTCAAACATGACCTGTCATTCAGGAAATCCCTAGGAAATAGGCCAAATTTAGTATTTTATGGGATTTTCCAGATTTTGAGTGATTGGATGGATGAGCTCGACCAAGATAGATGGGATAAGGATAGACATGGATGTTAGAGACATTTTAGTTAATTTTGTTTCATATTTTTCTATTTAAGCCAAGAACATGAAGGCATGAACATGTAGAATTTGTATGATTTCACTTTGATATTTCTGAACTTCATGAGTTAATTGAAGAACCAGTTATATATTCTTTATGATGTTTTATATGGTGAATGCTTGATTGATTTTCAGTAGCTGGGAAGTACTTTCAGTGTGTGAGGCAAGGGTGGAGGGCCCCCACACCGAGTTAAGTGCGCTTTCCAGTTAATTTAGTTGAAATTTTATGAACTACTTTTTCTTCATGTTTAAATCAATTAATTAGGCATATGATGATATGTTATGTTTGATGATGAATCTTAATCTTAATTATAATCTTCTTATGAAGGGTCAAATCATTTTTTAAGTTAAACTCTCCTTCTATCTGATCAGAGAATAGAAACTAGAATTCATCTTTCTTGCTTTTGTTTAAAAATGATTTTCTAAATTTCCAATTTTCATACAATGAAATTGATGATGAATGAATTTATAAATAAGGACAACAAGAACCTCCTTAGTTAGGAGCATCTTCTATTAGTCTTTTATGCATCTTAAGTTATTGTTCATTAGTGATTTTTTATTTATGTTCATGAAGTATTATTGTAGAGAAGGTCAACCTAGTTCTCCTTTGTTAAGAGCTTCTTCTTCTGCTTATTACATATTGAATTAGAAATTATTTAGTTAAGTTTTATATTTGTAATATGCATTTCCTTCAAATTCAATAATTCATCTTCTAAAATTGACTGTAATTGAAATCCATATATTTTGGCCATGCTTCCAAGTTTTACAAACCTAGATTGATTATTAAATACTTGTATTAAGTTTACCCAGTAAACTGACCCAACATTTATGCCATCATTTCCAGGGAAGCATATTTCAAAGTGCTCAAATAGGAAGATAAAAAACAAAAGCAAAAACAAAAATACATCAAAAACAACAAAAACATAGTTTTTATTTTAAGTTATGTTTCTTTATGCCTAGAGATAGGGATCAGAAAGGTAGATTCATTAAAAAAAAAAAAACCCAACAATCAAATCATCCATAGGGGCAAGACCATCATGACTAACAACACCAGTTGCTGGGAGACCTACTCTAGAGGAGTTAGAGGAAAAATAAATATCGAGACAAAGATTAACTCTAATTGAAAGACAAACCTTGTTGGCCTTGGAGGTAAAAAGAAAGCAATCACCAAAATAAACTCCTTTCATTGGAATACAAAAGGAAACAATAAAACCAATTGTTGAACAATTAGAACAACCTGTCCTTGAACAAATTAAGAGAGTTGAGGAAAAAAAAAACCTCATATTGAAACATTAAAAATTTCTAAACAGGAAATGACCGAAGAAGGAAAAGGATCTAATATACCACTCATGACTCCTGAACAGAGACTTGAATATGAGAGACAACAGAAGGAATGGAAAATAAAAAGAGAGGAAGAAAGGAGATTAGAAGCAGAGAGAAAGAGAGAGGAAGACAGAAGAATAGAAGCACACAGAATAAGAGAGGAAGAAGCAAAAAGAGAAAATTATAGTTAAAGACTACATGATAACAAACAAGAAAATGATAATAATCAGGAAGCTACTTTTGGCTTCCCAATATTAGACACAAGAGTAATACTATGAGAAGAAGTGAAAATGAAAAGTATTCCACCTTCTGTATTGCTCAACTTTTATGGAATTTCAACAAAAGATCCTGACTCATTTATGTTCGAATTTGATATCTTATGTAGAAATTATGGATACATAGATGACACACATAAGCTTCGTCTCTTTCCTGCTAATTTGAAAGCATCAGCATTAAAATGGTTTATGGGTTTAGGAGAACATACCATTTCTTCTTGGGATGATATGAAGAGAATTTTTCTTAAAAAGTATGAAGCCTACTAAAGGGCTAGAGACTCAAAATAAGATATTTTTAGAGTGACACAACAAGAAGATGAAAGTTTGGAGGAGTACTTAGAAATATTTCTTTACAATCTACAAAAATCCAAACAACATTCTCTGAATCCCGATACCATCCGCACAATTTTTCTTAAGGTTATCAGAGATGAATATTTAGATATTCTCAATGTGATGGGCAAAGGAGATATCTCAAAACTACCATTTGATTAGATTGCTGGACTTTGTCAAAATATTCTTGGGGAAGATCAAAAAGTGGAAAAAGGATGTCACATCAAGATCTTCCAAATCTGCAACAAGTGGAGTAACAAGGGAAGAAATAGGAATTTTATTAGAAAATTTTCAAACTGGTCTTTTAAGCACTTTGCAAACACAAGTTGATGTCTTAAAGGAAAATAAGAAGAAAGAAGAACAAGATCAAATCTTAGCAATATTTTTTCCAAAGTGTAGGAAGAAACATCTACTTCAAGAATGTCCTTTGGAAGGTATATAAGTATGTGGACTTTGTACAGAGAATCATGCAACTGAAAACTGTCTAAAATTGAGAGAATTGCAAATGGAAGAGTATAAGGGATAGATTCTCTTTACTATATGGCACCAAGGAGACCTTGGAAACCAAGGATGCCTCAAAAATTCCCTCAACAAAATCCCCAGAATTATCAATATCCTCCTCAGAATTCATGGAATACTCCAATGCCACAACAAGCTTGGCCTCTGCAATAATATCAAAACTAGCCTACACAAGGTTAGAGAGGATATAGTTATGAAAACTAGCCACATCAATAAATGTACCCTCAACAATATGAATATTAAAATCCATACTAACAACCATACCCTCAAAAACCATTCCAATACCAAGAATTCCAGCAACATCCTCAACCACTGCCATTTCCACCACAAAATCTTGCACCAATGCTAACTCAAACTCAGCAGCTTCAACTGCCTTCTAACCAACCACCTCCTAGATCAACACAATTTCCAGCTCAGCTAGTAGCTAATCCAAGTAACAAAGTGGATAAACCAGCATACAATGTGGAATAAGCAACATACTTTCTTACATATTCTATTCTTCCCATACAAGATGTCCACTTAAGGTCTGGGAAAGTGTTACAAAAAGATTTTCCACCAATAATAGAAGAAAAAACTCAAAAAATCATCCAGAAAATCAAATTCAGAAAGGAAAAGCTATTATGACTCAAACACCACCCTATCCAGAGAGGTTAGTACAACAGAAAATTCCAATGTATCTGCCTGAATTTGATATTTTGGATGAATTGAATAATTCTTATGTTAAAACTCCTTTGTTACAGGAAATAAAATATATTCCAATTTATGCAAAAACAATAAAGGAGTTATGCATCAAGAAAACTGGCAGAAGGAAAAGAGATCCACCCACAATCTAGGTTATTGGTAGATCAGCTAGTCTCATGTCTACAAAAACAACAATTGAAAAAGATATTGACCTTGGGATCCCTATGGTTACCATCTTCATCAATATTTTTTCAGTTCCAAACACTTTAATAGATTTGGGAGTAGCTATAAATGTTATGACTATAGATACTATGAAAATTTTGATCTTGAAAAATATTAGACCTACTACTACAATTTTAGAGCTTGCAGATAGATATAAAGTTGTACCAGAAGGAATATTAGAAGATATCATTGTCTCTCTAGATTCATGGGAGTATCCTGTAGACTTCCTCATTTTTCAGCCAAAAAAAAATTTAGGAGGCCATCCTTTAATTCTAGGCAAACCATGGTTAGCCACAACAGATGCCTTCATTGGATGCAGATCAAGAAGTATGATTATTACACATAGGGATGAAAGGAAACACGTTACACTCTATCCTCCAGCACAATATCCTTATTTACTATCATGGCTTGATGAAGAAGAAAAATAGGAAACTCAATCCATTCTCGGTATTAATTAAGTCGATAATTTTATAGAAGAAGAAGAAAATGAGGATCTATTAGACCTTTTCATCTCGGAACCTGATATTTTGGAGAAGCTTAGAATAACACAATATGAAGCTACAATTCATATTTTAAATCAGTGTTTCCAGGAAAACTGTATTATTCAATCACTATAAAATTCATTTGAAAGTATTTTTCCTATTAACTCAATTACCAATTCATAGAGTAAAATCATCGAAATCAGTCTTGGAAGGAATTTGAATATTGGTAATAACTTACAATCATCACAAGAACAAGAGGTAATAACACTGTTACAGAAATACTCAAAATCTTTAGCCTGGGATTACACAGACATGCAGGGGATTCATTCAAAGACATGTATTCACCACATTTACACTGATGATCATATCAAACCAGTGAGACAACTGCAAAGAAGAATGAATTATATGAAGAAGGAAATAGTGAAAGAGGATTACAGAAATTGTTACAAGTTGGATTCATCCATCCTATTTATGATATTCAATGGGTTTCTCCCCTAGTTGTGGTGCCTAAGAAAAATGGAAAGCCGGGAATATGTGTAGACTATAAGGAGCTCAATAAAGCCAGATTAAAATATCATTTACCTTTACCATTTATTGATGAAGTACTAGATTCATTAGCTGGGAAGAAATTCTTTTCTTTTCTTGATGGATTTAGTGGATACAATAAGATTAAGATAGCATTGGAAGACCGAGATAAAAGAACATTTACTTGTCCATGGGGAACATATGCATATAATCTTTTTCCCTTTAGGTTATGTAATGCACCTACTACTTTTCAGAGAGTAGTATTTGCAATCTTTGCTGATCTAATCCATGAATGTGTAGAGGTCTACATGGATGATTTCATTGTATATGGTGGAACATTTGATGATTTTTTTTAAACCTTGAAATTTTTTTGAAAAGGTGCATAGAGACAAATCTATTTCTCAGTAATGAAATTTTTTTTATGATGTTAACTGAGGGGATAGTGTTGGGACACCATATTTATTCTTCAGGAATTAAAGTGGACCCAACAAAAATAAAATTCATTGTGAATTTAATGCTACCCACAACAAAAAAAGGAAGTCAGAAGTTTCTTTGGATATGTAGGTTATTATCGAATATTCATTGAAAATTTCAGTAAAATAGTTGTACCTCTATTCAAGTTACTTGCAAAAGATGTTGAATTCCAATGGACAAATAATTTTCAAAATGCATTTCAAATATTAAAAGAAAAATTGTCAGTTGCACCCATTCTGTGAGGACCAAATTGGTCGTTTCCATTTAATATGTCTAATGATGCATCTGACACGGCTATAGGAGCATCACTTGGATAGAAAGAGAACCAGTTTAATTATTCCATATACTTCATAAGCAAAAACTTAACACCGACGAAATTTAACTATACAATTACAGAAAAATAAATGTTAGTTGTACTGCATACAGTTAATAAGTTTAGGCATTACATAACAAGTTATCAAGTATTAATTCACACATATCATTCAACCATAAGATACTTAATAACGAAGCAATTACAAATGGCAGAATTACTAGATGGTTGTTATTGATGCAAGGATTTAACATCACTGTACAAGATCGACCAGGTAAGGATAATCAAGTAGCAGACTTTCTATCAAGGCTTCATTCACCTGGTGATCCAAATCCTGTTTCAAATAATTTCCCAGATGAAAATATATTTGTTATAACTGTTAAAACTCCATGGTTTACAGATGTATCCAATTGTTTATCATTTAGAATACTACCATCCCATTACACAAATAAATAGAAAAGAGAGAGAATTAGAGAAAGTGCTAGATATATTTGAGTCAATGGTGACCTCTTTTATACTAGTTCTGATCTATTAATAAGAAAATGTGTTAGAGAATACGAGATTCTAGATATTTTGAAAGCATTTCATGACAAGCCATGTGGTGGTCATTTTGCAGACAAGCGGACAACATACAAAGTACTCAAACTTGGCTACTACTGGCCAAAAATCTTCAAGGATCCCAAAGCCTATGTTAAGAGATGTGATAGTTGCCAAAGAACTAGAAGACTTGTGGTATAAGATGAAATTCCATTAAAGCCACAAGTACTCATATAACCATTTGAGCAATGGGCTCTAGAATTTGCGGAACCAATAAACCCACCTTCAAATGGAAAGAAGTATTTTCTAGTATGTACAAATTTTGTTACTAAGTGGGTGGAGGAAAAGGTAGTGGCAAGAGAAACAGAAGAAACAATGGTTTATTTTCTATTTGAGGAAACATTTGTAAAGTTTGGAGTTCTGAGACAAATTGTTACAGACCAGGGAGCAAAATTCACCTCCAATCTTGTAAGGGATCTTACAGAAAAGTACAAGATCAAACACAAAAAATCTATTCTGTACCATCCCCAAGAAAATGGACAAGTGGAGTCCATTAACAAAATTTTGGAGAATTTCATGAAAAAAACTATCCAAACGAATAGAAAAGACTGGTCAGAAAATTTAAGAGATGCACTATGGGCATGCAGGATCACATGGAAGAACACAACTATATTCAATCCATACCAATTGGTATATGGTAAGGAAGTCATGTTACCCATAAAATTTCAAATACATACATATAAACTTGTAGCAGAATTGGGAATGGAACTATCTAAAGCACAACAACAATGATTGATTTAATTAAATGAACTAGATGAAATAAGATAGAAATCAGTGGAACATGCATCTCTAGTGAAAGAGAAGAGAATAAAATGGCATGATCGATTCATCAAGAATAAAGTTTTTCAAAAAGGAGACTCAACACTATTATTCGACTCCAAGTTTAAATATTTCAAACCAAATTTTACGACTCATTGGCTTGGGCCATAGGAGATAGAAGAGATCTTTGACAATGGAGCAGTCAAAATAAAAACAATAGATGAAGCATCAATTTCATTTTTATTTAACGGACATAGGCTTAAAGTCTACAATAAGTCTATCAATGAAGAGGATTTTCTGAAAAGAATTTCAACAGAAACTAATATGGAAATAATGGAAGAGCATAATCATATGCCTTCCTTACTTCTAGAAGAATAATATATATATATATATATATATATATATATATATATATATATATATATATATAAAATAATAAAATATTTTTGTTGTGAAATTCCAAGAGAATGGCACAATACAAACTCGAATTCATATCGGAAAACCAACTTGTTTGGCCAATATGAATTCTCTATTTTGTTTTGTTTTTTACTTCGGTATGATTTTGAAGAATTAATCCTCCAAGAGATGCAATACTTGTGGACAAGTCTTAACATCAGCAAGGGGAAAGTTCATAATAAAACTATGCAAATAGTTTTTGCAGTTGTATTGCAGAAGGAACCTGAATTACATGACAAAAGGTACCTGAGACATCATTGAAAATATTATGCAGAAGGGACCTGAATTACATGACAGAAGCCACCTGAAACATTGTTAAAAATTACACGTTAGAAGGGACCTGGAACATTAATTACAAATTGCATAAGGGACCTGAACAACATCAGCATTCAAAGATCATGAATCAATATGAGATGCAAAAATAGGAAAGCAGAAATAAGTCTCTACATTTCAATATATCTTGGAAGAACCATCATTATGATCATGACCAGAGGACATCATCAAATAATATTGACATCAAGTATTTTATGGGAGTAGAAGTATAGTAAGTGAAATTTTTTGCTCTTAAAATCTCGATTTAAAAAAAAAGAAGAAGAAGAAGAAGAAGAAGAAGTTCCAGAAAGTGTTAAGACTAATTTAGCTTGATATGCATTCTATTAGATTTTACCTATATCCTACCTACATTTCAAAACACTACCTTCATTATCCTACCCATCATGATCATGTTCATTATAATCTTATCCCTATTCATTACCCATTTTCTACATTTACCCTCCTACACTAATCATCGTTCCATATACCATCACATTAATCCCAATCATTTTTTTTAAGTATTTGGATCAAAAATTAAAGGCTCAATATTCGAATTCTTGTTGACCTACACAAACAACAAGGTTAGTGTCATAATAGAAAATTTAATTTTAAAAATGACCATTCTATGATCATTTTAAAATTAAAATAAGCAATAAAAAGTTGAAACGTAAGCTACAAGTGTAATATGTAAATATATATCATATGAAAAAAAACTAAGGTATGGAATGAGTGGACAATGAAAATCACAAAACCTAAGTATGAAATGCAAAAACAATGCAATGAAGGACATGAATTATGATGCATATAAGTTAAGGTGTGGGAATGTAAAGCAATGAAGGTGGCTATGAATAAACAAAAAAATTATATGGAATGTGGGAAGTGGTGACAATATGTATGCAGACACCGTGGAGAAAGGACGTCATGAAAAATAGAGAAACAAAACCACGGAGGCATCTGAGTCAAGAGTTGGCATATGAGAAACGGTCAACGTATATTCAAAAACATAGTGATGTGCAACAAATCAAACCCTGTGCAATTACTGAAATCCTCTTCCATTAAAAAAAACAGACCTCTGTGTTGCACTCTCTTTCACCATCATGACCATTACCAAACTCAGAGAAAGGAATTCAACATTGTGAAAACCATAGGCACGCATTCAAACACCTTATGAAGAATGAAATTGTTGAAAAAACGCAGAAGAAGTTGTGAATAAAACGAAGAAACTTAAGCCGAGAAGGAATATCATAAGAAATAGCAAAGGAGGCGTGGAGAAATAAGAAGAGGGAACATTGATTTTAATGGATATTAGAGGCCGATATATATGTTCGTTCTCTTGATCAAGCACTCCAACAAACTGCATAAATCTTGTGGAGAGAAAAAGTAAGCACTGACTCCAGATTTTCCTCATTAATGAACAGATCTTAGGAATAAATGAAACTCAAGATTGTGTTGTTGATCAAGACTTAAAACTCCAAGTTATAAGTTCGAGTTTCTACCACTGTTTAGCTTGAATCTACCACGTATTAAACATGAGGATCCTAAGATGTCAAAGAGGATTTTTATGAATTCCTCATTCTCTAAATATGCCTCTCTATATGCATTATGGGTAAATGGATCCATGTGAATAAGAGTCCCCAAAGTTGTAATCTATGATGTGGGTGGCCTTGAAATAATGTTGTCCAACTTGTTTATGTTTCCCTTCTTATACTTCATCACCAAATGAAACTGTTGTAAAAACCCCATCCCTTGTAATGGTTGTTCTATTGCAGCATACTATGGGCTTGCAAGTACTATAACGGTTGGTGATCTGTGTGGATTACTATCTACTTTCCCATAATATAGTGATTCCACTTCTTCATAGCTTGCACCATGGCATATAGCTCCTTGTCTTAGGTAGGGTAGTTAAGAACCACACCATGAAATACTTCAAAATGGTAGAATACAAGCCTTCCTCCCTGCATCAAGGAAACTCACATAGCATACCCACTCGCATATGTCTCCACCTAAAAGGGTTCTTGCAATTTTTGTAATGCCAGAATTGGTGCTTGACTAATCTTCTTCTTTATCTCCTTGAAATACTTCTGTTGACCTTTTCCCACTAGAAAATCTTTCCACTTGTTGTTATAGCATGGAGCGGTGTTGCAACAACTAAAAATTGGGCTATGAAATTCCTCAGGTACCGTGATTCCCCAATGAAACTCCTAACCTCAAAAACATTTGTAGGCACCGATTATTTCATTATTACCTCCATATTGGAATGATATATCTTCATCTCTCCTCTGTCGATCACATACCCTAGATACACCAAATATTATTGTGCAAGATCGCACTTCTTGAGATTTTCTAGCAGCAAGTGCTTCTTCAACGTTTCCAGCGCCTGCATCAAATGAGAAATGTCCTCTTCCCATGTAGCATTATAAACCAGTATATCATCCAAATAGATAATCACAAATAAATCTATAAAAGGGCGTAGTACATCATTCATTAATCTCATAAATGTAGTTGGTGCATTATATAGGAAAAATGGCATGACTAACCACTCATACAAACCTTGTATGATTTTGAAGCCGGTCTTCCAGGTATCTTCTTCTTTGACTCAAACCTGGTGATATATTGACTTCAAGTCTAGCTTTGTCAAGTATTTTTCTTGTTGCAATTGATCCAACAGATCATTTGTCCTAGATAGAGGGTATCTTTTCTTGAGCGTGATTTTGTTCAACACATTGTAATATATTTACATCCTCCAAGTCCCATCCTTTTTTGGAAAAATGACGATGGTTGACCCACATGGTGATGTAATCGGTAGAATGAAACCCTATTCTAGCAGTTTTTGAAATTGTTTCTTCACCTCACTTGCTTTTATGAAACACTGTCTGTATAGTCCAATATTTGGCAATGGGGAGTCTGACAATAGTTGGATCTTGTGTTCCACTTCTCTCTTAGGTCATAACCCTATAGGATCTCATAACACATCCCTATATGCCTATAATAACTCCTCCAAATGTTGTTTCTATTTCTTAGTACAACCCTATAAGGATGTATTTCCTCTTATTGACTCCTCTTCAGACTCAATTTCTCATAAAAATAAAAAAACATACTCCTAGCTGGAACTAATCAATTTATTGGCTTGGTTAGCACTTACCAGTGATTTTTTTTACTTTCCTTTGTGAGTGTTAATGATGAATGATTTTCCACCCTTGGTGAATTAGTATTGGTTGGATATCCTCATGAATATTGCATCACGCATGTACATGTATGGATTCCCAAACACGGCTCCACATACATAAAGGGGAACCACATCTAGATCTACTTCTTCATTAAAATCAACACTAATAGTAAATCTAATTTTTCACTATTTAGTTACATTAAACTTTGCATCCTTTTTTACCCATCCCAGTGGATATGGTTTTGGATGATCAACAACTTCTAGCCCAAACTTCTTGACTAGATCTACTGCAATGAGATTCACCTGTGATCCTGAGTCAAACAAAGCATCATTATTTTTCTTCTTGACATTCTTCTTTATATGGAAAGGTTTCTTCATTTCTTTCTCTTCCTATTGTTGAAAGATACACATATTAACCTCCTTCTGCACTGATGTACAAACAATATTCTCATCCATGTCCAAGCTGCTTTCAACTTGGTTGCTCGAATCAGTGGCCATGTGATTCTTCTTGTTGTTATCTTTCTTCTTGTTCTTCAGTTTTAGCTTTGGATGCAACTTCCAAACTTTTTCCTCTGTATTCCCATCAATGTTGGAATGTTTGCTAGGATCATTCACTATTGTGTTGTGATTCTCATATTTTTATATTTTCCCCCTTTTTTCTTCTTCTTTCCCCCCTTAGAAGCATCATGTTTCTCCTTATGCTTCGATCCACTTGATCATGTTCTCTTCAAGTCTGTGTTCTTTAGGTATTGTGTATGTACAGAAGCCTCATCTGTCGATTAGGGATTGAACAACATCACTTTCTCATGAAGATGGTGGTGCAGATCCCAAAAATATTTGAGGAGTACATATGGTTTCTTTGGATAGATACCAACCATTATATCCTCTTTCTAAATTTTGTGGTGTACTCTTGCACGATTTGGCCCGAATTTTTCCTGAATTAATGCCATCAGATCCACTGGTCCTTCACATACCCCATGGGATAAAATTGTGACTTAGTGAGGGTTTTGAAATTATCCCACTCAGTCACTGGAGGTTTCCATGCGGCTCTCCCACCAAGTCAGTGCATGGCCCTCTAATTTCAGTCGCGTGAATGAAATCTTTTTCCCTTCCTCGATTTTATGGATGATGAAATAAACTTCCAGTTGTTGCAACCAGTGGTTCATCTTTAGAGCTTTTATCTCTCTGTGATACGACTTGATATCGATTTTTTCTTCCATTTTAATCATATACTGGTTCATGACACTTGAATCGAGTTGACCTTTTCTATATTATTTCTTAGAATGGTTCTATGTTTCTTGTTGATATCCAAATCACCCTTTTGAATTTTCCTCTTCATTTGAATACCCATATTCTCCAAATATACCTAGCTTATTTCTCAAGGCCTCTATGAGGAGGTTTACATTGTGGTTTATGTTTGCGACTTGTTGCTCTATCTGTGAAAACCTAGCCTCTGCAGGATCATGAGGGTCATTTACAAATTCGTCGAATATGGTTAGGGTTTTACGATTTTTTACCCCGCTAACCTAGATCCCCTGAAAATATCCAAAAATACCCAAAGAAACATGATCTGATACCAATATGATCTGTAAATTTTTGTGGATATTCCACTAGACAATTCATCACAACAAATATGATAACATTGTTTTATAAATATGAAATTCTACACTATTACAGTTTTATTAAATTAATATATTTGTATATTTTGTTGCAATTAGTGCATGCATGCAAATGGAAATTACTCGGAAAATGTAGAACGAAAAAGTGAAAATTTCACACACATATAAGACATAATATATGCTTTGAGAAACCCTTTCAGGAGAAAACCCAACTAGAAGGTGAGTTTGCTTCACTGTCTTTCTCTGTGTGGAAATATGGTTGCAGGTACAAAGAAGTATGGCCTGTGGCCCGTGGGCTGCTATGGTGCACAAATCCTCTTTGTGCGCTCTACCCCTTATCCCTCTTGGCTATTTTTGCTCATCCATAGAACAAATGCGCCTCTTCCTCCTAGTAGCCTGGTTATAACACAACCCAATAGCCTACTAGTGGTTACATTTGAATACATCAAATCTTAACTAGAGTTAAAATATAAACTATTCTAGAGTCTTTTACACAATAATCACATACCTATCCCCATTTTCCATGGATAATGGGGGCTGACACGACATCCTCTCGAGTTATAGGTGTGGAAACAGGAAGGTCAACTTCTAAGAGACATACATTTTGCATATAGACTCTAATCAACGTACGTCTTTTGTTGTTGGAAATATATATGTGTGTAGAACATATTAAAAATGTGTTACATTAAAGTAGAAAATTTTTACCCCAAAAATCATCATTTGATGCCTCAAAACGATCCCAAAAGGTTTTAGACCTTGTTTTGCCAAACTGGGTCCCATCGGTAAAAATAGTCTCATGAGCTGATTCCTCCACTTTTTCCACTCCAAATGCATTGATATGGATGAAAAATAATATAATGATACAATATCGATCAATTTCTTCTTACATAAGAATATCACTGGAAAAACAATGAGTTGTCAAACCCTAGAGCCCAAAAATCACCAACAATAAATTGACTTACTTTACCTCAATTTTAATTTAATTATTTAATTTAAATTGTATGTTATTTGACGCAGTCAAAATTTTTACAGAATGAGACAAGAAATTACAACATTTCTTTCATATTGGGCTAGAGAATGCCTCTCAACGCAATTAACTATGTTTTTAACCTCAAATTTAACATTTTTTTTTCCAAGTTGTGTGAGCCATGAGATAACTACATGCATAAAGGTGAATGAATGAAGATGGGTTACACTTTTTGGCCAAATGTGGTGATGAAATTTCAAAATTTTACCCTTTTATCGAATTAAACCCTAAAAAATCATATAAGCATTGTGAATTTTGATTTGGAGTAAAAAGACAATTTATGGAGAACTATGTTGTTTTCCTAATGATATTTCTTGCAAAAAAAAATTAGTGTTGTATAATTTGTCAATTTTCCATTAAATGAAACGTTTTTCCTTGCAAATTTTTTCACATATTAAGAGGTGTGTGTGTTCACGTAGCATAAATTATTCTAATTTATGCATGAACTGAGATAACTAAGTTATGCATATTAAAAAAAAATATTTTTTATGCACAATTATATTTTTAAATTTTTTTAAAGTTGGAGAAGTAATATTTCAATTACATTTTGTAGACACATGTATTCACATAGGATTTTTTCCTACTATTTAAATAATTCAAAAACTAAGAGTACCCTTTTGAAGAGAACTCATGAAGATATTTGTATTTTTTGAAGTTTTTGAATTTTGCATATTTTATGTTATTGATTTTTTATTCAGCCCCTTTGAAACCGTCCAATAAAATTTCAAACATTATGTTTAAAAGAAATTAGATGAAAAATATCATATGAATTCAAACTCATATGTCATTGGATAGATGTTTCCTTCACGAACCCAACATGATCAACTCCATCACTTAAGGAAAAATTCTGCTTGAAGTTTGCTAGGGTACAAAATGTTGTTGCAGAGAAATCTGCAGAAGGGGAACTAAAACTCTATTTTATAGGCCCTCAACAACTTGATCAAGCGCTTAAGGTAAAATTTGAAATATCTCAATTGAGTGTGTAACATAACCACCCACAATCGAGCTCTTGACATGGTTAACCAATAGCTCGATTGACCCCTTTGAACCATAAACCCTCCATTGTGTTTTCAACGTGAAGTTTAAAAATATCGAGCTCCTATGTAACTATGGGTTACATAGAACTCGATTGAGAGTTTATTTTTAAGGCTTCAAATATCTCTATCGAGCTTCTTTTTTCTCCCTCAAACTCACATGCTTGCTAAAAAGTGTAACTCATTTTCATGCATTCACCCTTAACCTTTGGCTTGAGAAACTGCAACCTAGGGGCATCTAAGCCATCAAATTCACCTAGGGATAACACCCGGCCTCAGCCACACCAAACCTTAACATGGTTGGATTTTTCCCCATGGAGTTTCGAACCCATGACCTTCACATCATGGAGTGCCTCAGCAGTACACCCCTTCACTGTATATTATATGCCTCGTGGGAGCTTTCAATTTAACATTTTAAAATTATATTTTATAATAAATTTTTTTCTTTAACATTTTATACATCAAATCATATGAATTCGAGTTTAAGGATTAGGATTTAAGAGTTGGTAATTAATATTTATAATTGAAGGTTAAGGATCAAATTTTTGGGTGTTCAAAATATACAAATCATGTTAAGGTTAGGGATATGGGTTAAATGTGTCAATGCATCTCTCATGTTAATTTAGGTGCACTATTCATTAGGTGTGTTGCTTATGTGTGGAGGTGTGTGGGTTATTCCATAATTTAGGTTTAGGTGTATCAAGTCCACTTTCATTACTTTTGAAATAATAAGACAAATATAGATGAAAAATTTGATCACGGAAGTGTCAATATCAACCTATTTAAAGTACAAAAAAGAATTTTGAAAATGGTAATATTGGTTTTCAAAAGTGTGAATTCCAATTTCAAAAGCATGAACTTATATCAATTTTGAATCTAAAATTTGTGAGTTTGGTTCCAAAAGTATAAATTTTGATTTAAAAAATGTGAATTTTTATTTCAAAAATGTTAACTTTTATTTTGAAATAGTGAAATTTTATTTTAAAATAATGAGGTTTGATTGCAAAACTACATACTTTCGAATCCAAGAGTGCCAATTTCATTTTTGTGATCATAAATTTTTTATTTGAGAAGTTTTAATTTTATTACTTCATCACATACCTCTCTTATATATAAAATATGTATAAATAAATTAAATTTACAAATGAAATTAACTTATTTTTGACATGATCAAATTTACAATGAGTTGCTTGGTTTTCTAGTTATAGTGTTTTTAACATGATCAAATGTCCAATATGATTTTCAGGGTTCAAAACTACAACTATGCTTCTTTCCCTATTTCTTAAATACTCAAGTATCCTATTTCAAACTTTGAAAGACATTGTCAAAATTTGAATTCAAATAAAAAATAAAAAATAAAAACTTGTTTTCAAATGATACTTTATTTTATGTTGTTTATTTTACATCCCATATGTTTGCATGCAATTTTGTTAGTGATTTAAAGTTAAAAATGGGTATGTAATCAAACAATTATTCTAAATTAGTTTACCTATTCCATCATTGAATATAAAAAACTTTGAAATTTTGTGGGGCTAGATTTAAATTCCAATCAAACAATCAATGTAAAAGACAAACTATATATCATTTATGCCTCTTGACATAGTTTAGTTCAAATAATAGAAGTGCAATAATCATGGCCTACTATAAAATGATTTTCCAATAAGAATAAATGGTTTAAAACAAAACACCGATTAAATCATGTAGTAACATTATAAGTGTTATCACTAAAATTTTGTGCACTCCAATGCACCAACCACAACACTGAACACTAAAAAATGGCTTATGAAAATGCACTAGTGATTGTTTGAAAACATCAAAAATCAAGAAAAGCTAAAGGTTCCTAAGGTTTCCATTTACAAATTCAAACCACACAAACTCATCTAAGCAATTTTGCAAGAATCAACGCAGGTGTTTCTTCAATAGTCGTACAAACCAATAAAAGTGACATCTTAGTAGTCCACGAGCCAAATCAACTTAAATGGGCAACCACTAAGTGAAATGAGTAAGGGAGCTCAATCTAAAGCCACTACATCACTACAACACTGAGGTGGAGTTAAGGAATCTCCAAAAGACTCCCCTTGTCTCCCACAAGCTCACTCAAAGATCAAATCACAGCAATGAGCCGAGATGAGGAAACATGCGAGCTTGGGCCTATGAATGATTAAGGTGGCTCCATAGACAGACACAGGACAAATACGGCTAAAAAATAAAAGTATTTGGATTGCTTTCAAACCAAGACCAGAGCGTAGATCTCGTCGTCCTAGTCGCAGCGGTGTGAACGGTTCGTCAAACTGAGCTCGTATGTGAAAGTTAGAGCCAGTCAAAATTTCGGGTTGACTTGGTGACTGGGTAGGCTTAAGGAAGGCACAATTTCACACTTTTTTGGTCACCGGATTCTGGGAAAATTTGCGGGGTCGTTAAAAATCACTCCTATGGCTAAGAATCATAATTTTGAAAACGACTATGGTTTTGAATAAAACAAAAAAAATAAAAATTTTGGGTCGCAAACCACCAACCCTGCCACCCACCACGACAACCATAAACAATGCTATATATATGTTTTAAACATATCATATCCAGTGCCACCGAGGGTTGAACCCGCCCGGCCCACGTGGGTCGACCCCCGAGCGGGTGGCACCACTTTCAAAGCAAACATATATCATATATGATATGCATATTAAAAAAAAACAACAGAGGTGGTTGGGGCAGGCTGCTCGATGTAGGTCTGACCCCCCAAAACAATATAATTTTTTTTTTTTTAAATGTTAACATGCCAAGTACAGTGGGGTTGGAACCCTGACCTTCGCCAAATTAACTCTGCCCACAACTGTTAGGCCAACGACCTACTTTGGTAACTCAGCCCAAATTTTTAATATTTAAACTCATATTTCTCATATGCGCCCAGGCCAGGAAGAGTAGGAGCGAGCATGGAAATTGAGATGGCGGAACCATGAGCTTTGAAATTTTCCCAGGGAGGTAAATTTTCTCCATGTCAGAATATAGTTAAGTTTACAATCATTTTTCATGGTTTTTCGCAGGGAACACAATATTGGCGAGGTTAGATTCGCCTTTTGAGTTGTAGATTTCCAGTCCACCCATAGAGCAACGACGTGGAAGAATCTAGGGGGAATCTAAAAGATTCATTTTTGCCCCAAATTTTCACTTTCTCAGAATTCAGCAAATGGACAGTCGTTTTTGCATTATTCGACACCACAAATCTGATAGTGCATTCAGATTTTTCATTTGAGATTTATATTTTCGGTCACTTTTTGAAGTGAAGTTGCAGGTGTCAGTTTTCAGCAAGTGAGCAATCGATTTCACACCTTTCGACACCACGATTGTGATGGTTATTTCAGATCCTGCAGCAATAGTAGCCATTCTTCAGCCATATTCAACATGAGGTATATGATGAGTTGATTTCATGTACTTATTTGTCCCTAAGATGCTTAGTGTTGTACAGATCCCTATTGATGTATGAGTCGTGGGATCTTGTCTTGTTTTGTTATTGATGTACTTTCTATCATGGACTTGTATTATGTTTGAGATCCCTTGATGCCATATTGGCGGGATACTCATGTATGTTGTTGAGATCCCTTGATGCCATATTGGCGGGATACTCATGTATGTTGTTGAGATCCCTTGTTTGCCATGACTGGCAGGATGCTCATAGTCTTTATGTGTGAAGCTATTTTCATACTGATAGGAGTCCTTTTTATGCATGAGAGTTCCACAGTGGAACATCTCATAGAGAGGTCTAGCCACTCCTGCCTGAGAGAATTTTCCTTGTATGTCAGAGAAGCACATCCATGTACATCTTATTCTTATAGCACTTAATGCAGCAACCTACACCATCTTGACACCGAGGCCCGGAGATGTAGTCCCTCTTGGACAAACTCCGTTATCAAATGACGTGTTCTTATGATTGTTGATCTTGACATGTTATGTTCCTCTTCTTTACAAAATGCAGTTGTTCATTTATGTTCATTGGTGCTTTAATTAATGCAATTACAACACATTAGCTGAAGTTAAAGGTCTTGGTTAAGGGTATCAAGAATTTACCCTGGATCAAGTGGTATCAGAGCAGTACTTCTTACTGATTGGATTGTAGGCGTGAACTATTGAACGTTCGCTGAGTTGAGCCATGGAGAATGTCAAGGACATGTAGGAAACCATGATCAAGGTATCCGAGAAAGTGGGCATGTTGTACGAGGCTTATGAAAAAAAATCAGTGGAGAACGATGAATTGAAGACACTCCTATAGGAAGAAAAGGAGGACAAACATCAATTGCAGCTTCAGTTGCAAGCCACGACAGAGGCGTGGGAAGAATTGAAGTGCAACAACAAAATTATTCAAGCAAATCATGATGAATTGAAGGCATTCCTACATGAAGAAAGGAGGAGAAGCAGCAGTTTCAGCTTCAACTACAAGCCGCGACAAAGGCCTTGGAGGAAGCGAAGCACAACAAAGGCTTACGAAAGCCTTCCTCATTTGTTTCCCAATCGAAAACTAAGTTAAACAGTGTTGATTTTTCTCCAGTTTCTTCACATGATATAATTTCGGTTGGAAGTGTGGAGATACCCATCACAGGTAACGGCATGAGACTGCTCACCAAGATCGGGTACAGAGGAGGAGGACTTGGCGTTCGTGACCAAGGCATAACCGAACCATTCGAGGTTGTGCAGCGACCTCGTTATGCAGGTTTGGGGTACAATGAAGAAGGATGTTTGAAGGACATCAAAGGAAAACAGATATATATGAACTCTCCAGGTAAGAGGAATTATGGGGACACTTCACCATCGTTCCATGGCAGTGCATGTTGCAGTGAAAGAGCTGAGGTGAGCTCCCATCACCATGATCACACCAGAGACCACCATAGAAGGTATAATAAATCTAATTATTCCAGAGTGCATTTTGATTATAAGAATGCTGATAACAATGGTCATAAATCATGGCATCGCAAAACGTGTCATTTTTGTGGTTTAAATAACCATGTGATTTCCAAGTGTTGGAAAAGGATGGCAACATAAAGGAGGGTGAGGCGTGAAAAGCCTTCTCCCCAATAGGAAAAGAAATCAGTTAAGCATGTTTGGAGGAGAAAAAACTTTTGCACTCATTGCAACTAAAGTGGCCATCAAAGAGCCACGTACTTGAGACTCCATCTAGAGGAGCGCCTTAAAGACAAAGCGCTTGTGCATACACTAGTCGAAAGAGCTGATCGACAAGTAGGTTCGCCACAGGGAAATGATCCACTCACTTTGATAAGTGAGATATGGTTCTTCTAGATTTTTTTTCCCTAGAGATGTTAGCTTCTCATGTCCATGTTTGTAAATCATTTTTCGCATTTTAATTGTGAAAGTGATGATGTGTTTTCCATCACTTGTTTAAGCGACAATGATATTTGTTGCCCCTGTTTTATAAGTCATGTGTTGCATTTCTTTGATGTAAAAGTGATGAGGTGTTTTCCATCACTTCGAAATGCGACGATGATTTTGTTTGCCTTGTTTTATGAGTCATATGATACATTTCTTTCATGTAAAAGTGATGAGGTGTTTTCCATCACTTTGAAATGCGACGATGATGTCTTGTCTTATAATGATAGTTAGGGTATGATTCCATTTTGATGTAAAATTGACCACCGAGTACATCTTATAAACTCATGGAAAGTATGGGAATATTTGGGTCATATATTGGTCAATTTGAGCAGGTATTTGCAGGAAATTGTACTACAAGTTTGTAGGGGATCGTGTCAGTTCATCACTTATGGCTCCGAAGGACGCAGGTGAAGGAGAAGGAAGGGTGAATTTTTCAGGATGCTTGTGGTGCATACATAACACATAGTAGTGCAGATTCTTTTGATGCTTTTGGAGGACCAAAAGCTCCTCAGTGGGGAGGATTGATCCAGGTGGCTCCAGAGATAGACATGGGACAAAGAGGGCTCAAAAATCAAATTATTTGGATTACTCTCAAACCAAGACCAAAGCGTAGATATCGGTGTCTTGATCATAGCGGTGTGAACAGTTCATCAAACCGAGCTCGTATGCGAACATTAGAGCCAGTCAAAGTTTCAGGTTGACTTGGTGACTGGGAAGGCTTAAGGAAGGCACAATTTCGCAACTTTTCCGACTGTCGAATTCTGGCCAAATCTGGCCGGATTCCGAGAAAATTTGTGGGGTCATTAAAAAGCACCCCTATAGCTAAGAATCAGAATTTTTTAAAACAATTATGGTTTTGAATAAAATAAAATTAAAATTAAAATTTTGGGTGGCGGGCCACCAACCCTGCCACCCACCACAAAAACCATAAACAATGTTATATATATATATTTTAAACATATCATATCCGGTGTCGGCAGGGGTCAAACCCGCTCAGCCCACGTGGGCAAGCCCTCGAGCGGGCGACAACACTTTCAAACCAAACATATACTATATACGATATGCATATTAAAACACAACGACGAAGGTGGTTGGGGCGGGCTGCCCGATGCGGGTCTAGCCCCCCAAAAAATATAAAATTTGTTTTTTTAAACATTAACGTGCCAAGTACGGTGGGGTCGGTGGGGTTGGAACCCTGACCTCTGCCAAATTAACTCCGCCCACAACCGTTAGGCCAACGACCTACTTTGGTAACTCAACCCAACTTTTTAATATTTAAACCTGTCTTTCTCATATGCACCTAAGCCAAGCAGAGCAGGGGTGCGCATGAAAATCGAGACGGTGGAACCATGAGCAGGCTCAGAAATAGGGAGTCGAACCATGAGCTTTGAAGTTTTCACGGGGAGGTAAATTTTCTCCATGTCGGAATGTAGTCAATTTTACAGTCATTTTTCACGGTTTTTCATAAGGAATGCAATGGTGAGGCCAGATTCACCTTTTGATCTGCAGATTTCTAGTCCACCCATAGAGCAGCCACGTGGAGGAATCTAGGGGGAATCTAAAAGATTCTTTTTTGCCCCAGATTTTCATTTTCTCAGAATTCAGCAAATGGAAAGTCATTTTTGCACTATTCGACACCACAAATATGATGGCGCATTCAGATTTTTCATCTGGGATTTATATTTTTCGATCACTTTTTGAAGTGAAGTTACAGGTGTCAATTTTCAGCAAGTGAGTAGTCGATTTCACACCTTTTGACGCCATGATTGTGATGGTGATTTCAGATCCAGCAGCAACGGTAGTTATTCTTCAGTCATCTTCAACATGAGATATATGATGAGTTGATTTCATGTACTTCTTTGTCCTTGAGATGCTTAGTGTTGTACATATCCCTATTGATGTATGAGTCGTGGGATCTTGTCTTGTTCTGTTATTAATGTACTTTTTGTCATGGACTTGTATTATGTTTGAGATCCCTTGATGCCATATTGGTGGGATACTCATGTATGTTGTTGAGATCTCTTGATGCCATATTGGCGGGATACTCATGTATGTTGTTGATATCCCTTGTTTTTCATGATTGGCGGAATACTCATTGTCTTTATGTGTGAAGCTATTTTCATGCTGATAGGAGTCCTTTTTATGCATGAGAGTTTCATAGTGGAACCTCTCGTAGAGAGGTCTAGCCACTCCTTCGTGAGGTAATTTTCCTTTTATGTCAGAGAATGACATCCATGTACATCTTCTTCTTACATCACTTAATGCAGTGGCCTACACCATCTTAACACCGAGGCCCGAAGATGTAGTCCCTCCTAGACGAACTCTGTTATCAAACGACGTGTTCTTATGATTACTGATCTTGACATATTATGTTTTTCTTCTTTACAGCATGAATTTGTTCATTTATGTTCATTAATGCTTTAATTAATGCAATTCTACCACATCAACCGAAGTTAAAGGTCTTGGTTAAGGGTATCAAGAATTTACCCTGGATCAATAAATATTATTGAATTTGGGACCATTAGAGAAAATAAGTTCAAAGCAATGTTATGCTTCCAAATTGTCTCAGAATTGGCATAGCTTTGTGTTTATAGATTTCACCATTAGAGAGCTCTCAAGGAACTTCTTGAGGAAATATCATTCTTGCAAAGAGGGAGAAAATGGACCTTCATTTTGGAGATTCATAGGGTCCATTTCCCTTTCAATTCTCTTTAGTGTCTCTAGGATAATGTTCTAACTTTTTTCATCAAGAAATAAAGAGATTTAGTGTATTCATAGGGTCCATTTCCCTTTCAACTCCCTTTAGTGTCTCTGGGATATTGTTCTAACTTTTTTCATCAAGAAATAAAGAGATTTTTGACTTTCTACCTCCATTTTTTGTTTTCTTTGTTCTAACATTGTAACTCATTGTCTTCTAATTGTTAATTGGTTTGTGTGTTTTATTCCTTAACCATTTACTTGTTGATTCTATACAAATAATAACAATCTTATAATAAAGTGAATTCTGATACATTCTTACTCTAAAACCCACACAACACTAAGTATTCAAATTTTCCATGTTTCAATTTATTGCTTATAATAATGGAAACAAAAAGCATCATTTTACGATGAGATCAGTAATTTGTCCTTACCAATCCAATGTTCACCCTTCTTACTACTTATTATTGATCATAATTGACCCAAAAAAAAAAAATAACAACAACAATAATAATAATGATAATAATAATAATAATTGTGGTAAAGTTTTTAATGACAAAGAACAACAATCTTATAATAAAGTGAATTTTGATACATTCTTACTCCAAAACCCACACAACATTAAGTATTCAAATTTTCCATATTTCAATTTATTGCTAATAATGGAATAAATAAACATCATGTTACGATGAGACTAGTAGTTTGTTCTTACCAATCCAATTTTCACCTTTCTTACTTATTACCAATCATAATTGACAAAAAATGATAATGTCGTAAAGTTTTTAATGACAAAACAAACCTTTAACAAGAGAAGCTGCAGAGTAGCAAGTCCCTGTCATGGCTGAATAGTAGCATATTCCATCATTTTACAATGGGATTGACTGTGTTGCAGAGCCCGCCCCATCCAACAAGAAAGACCAAATATAGCAGCAGTATTTCCAATAGGTGATGATGTAGAAGTTGCAGGCTAGAGTGCACATCTCTTTACTTGTTTCTACTTTCTAAGGTTGCAGCTTCGAGACTAAAACTATCCCTATCATCATTTACAATCATTTGTTGTAAAGTTCTCTCTAGGTCAACAATTCCTCCTACTAAAATGAAGGTGGAAACAAACTAATTTTTATGTTTTTATAAAGAATATACATTGCAAGCAAAATCTATATAGGAAGCATCCAGATTGTGTTTAAATACCATAAAAAGTATCCAATACACTGGACATCTACACTCATATAGTTTATTATTTCCCCAATATTGTGACCCTTCCGAGCTTGACTTGATAGATGAAAGCCTTTCTTATATATATGCGTTGTGAGGGCTGGTCACAGGTGCATTCCAATCTGCCTTGCCCCAAAAATCCATTGCCTTTTTGATATAGTTTCAACAAGCTTTGCACCAAAACAAACACAGGCTAGCATATAGCCTTTATGTGTAGAAATTTGGTTTCTAGTAAAAAATTTTACAAGGGACCGAGCCTAGAAATGTGACAAGGCGAAATATACTCGCTTTGGCATATGGCGATTCTAGCTTTGTATCTGCATGCTTCACTGTAGTGGAACCCACAAGCAGTTCTTGGAAGTGATTGTGTTATCTCTCTTCACCTGTTGGTTTTCAGCAAACCTAAATATCACCCATTGGTTTAAAAAAAATCAAAATTTGTGGTAGATTTAATATGTGTAACATACAACAAATCAAACAAGTGTCATTCAAAAATTGTGTTATTTTTCACTTTTCTAACATTCTGGATTTTTTTTACAAGTAATTTTGGAAGGAAACATAAATATGTTATATATGTTGGGACTCCAGGAAATTTCCTACAATTCCTTGCTTCATCATCTATAGTTATTTTTTCTTTGTCAGCTGTTCTTTTGCTTATCATAATCTGATATTCCTTTCTTATGATAATATGATATATGAATTATTGTTAGCTTTTCGCCTGCCTATGGTTTTCGTAATTGCTATTTGAGGATGTTGTTATATGAGCATGAATATTTTAAGAAGTGGTTGTGTTATCTCTTTGGTCTTAGGCTAGCTTAAATATAATTTTTTTCACATCTGAAAAACAAAGTATGTGGTAACCGAGATCTGATTAACCTACAACAAAAGGAGTGCAGTTCAAAAATTTCATTTTCTTTCACATTAATGCCATTCTCTTTATTTCCTCTCTATTACAATGCATTTTGGTAGGAACACTGCTGCTGTTCAATTGCAGCATCCTTCAGGACAAGAGAGGGATTGCTTTTGACAATGACTCTCCAACTCCCATGTTACTGAAATCAAAAGCTACATCTCCATTACCTCCATCGAAAATAGTCTTTGAGAATATAATTGAAAAACACTCCATTATCTCCATCGAAGAAAATAGTCCTTGAGAATACAATTGAAAAACACTCCATTAACTCCATCGAAAATAGTCCTTGAGAATACATTTGAAAAACAAACGTCAACTCAGAGGAACTGAATAGAATGCAAATGAAGGGATGAATAAAGATATTTGATGAGACAGGCCATTCCTATGAGTGAAAGTGTTAATCTGATAAGCAGAAGAATCAACAAAATAAAGTTTGGAGTAAGTTCGCTTTGAGATAGTTGTTGTGTATAAATTTGTTTTCATTGAACACATGTTAACTAAAATTATACTACATTCGCCACTTGTTGAAATCTCTTATTCCAGTAATTAATAACCACATAAATAAAAATATGTAGGCTTTTTCCTACTCATTATTTTTTATAGTTGCAACAAATTTTGGTTGCTCCTCAGAGCTTCATTTCCCTCTTTGCAACATCTCCAATAATATATATATATATATATATATATATATATATATATATATATATATATATATATATATATATTCATTACCTTAATCAACAAAGCATACATTAAAATTATGGTGATGCCTCCCAGAAATTCATTTGACTATATAAATTTAACATATACACTCATTAATGTATGTTAAATCACACATTTGGTATTGAACTTGTTAGTTCTTTTACAGTTGCATGTTCTATTGATTACTGGTTATGGAAATTTCGATTTGGACACTTGCATTTTTCCAGTTTAAGATTGTTGCAGCAGAAACAAATGGTTAGAGGTTTACCTCCCATCAAAGAACCTACTAGCACTTGTGAGTGTTGCATCTTGGCAAAGCAACACCGTGAAAGTTTTCCGAAAGGAGTTTCTTACAAAGAAAAGAAACCACTTGAGTTGGTGCATATCAACTTATGTGGACCTATGAGGACACAGTCGATTGGTGGAAGCTGTTACTTCCTCACTTTTATTGATGACTATAGCAGAAAGACTTGGGTTTAATTTTTGAAGCAGAAGTCTGAAACTTTTGCAAAGTTAAAAGAGCTCAAAGCCTTAGTGGAGAACCAAATTGATTGATAGATCAAGGCATTGAGATCAGAGCGTGGTGGAGAATATGATTCGAAGGCATTCCATGAGTACTACAAACAACATGGAATCAGAAGACAATTTACAACCAGATACACATCGTAGCAGAATGGTGTAGCAGAGGGAAGGAACCGAACAATCATGAACATGATAAGGAGCATGTTGAAAGCAAGACACTTTTCGAATGAGTATTGGGCAGAAGCAGTTGCATGTGTTGTTTATGTGATAAATAGATCGCCTGCAAAGAGTGTGATGAATAGAGTTCCAAAAGAAGCATGGTCAAGAATTTCATGCAGTGTATCTCATTTCATAGTTTTTGGATGTGTAGGCTATGCACATGTGCCTAAGAAAATAAGAGGCAAATTAAATGATCAAAGTGAAAAATTCATATTTACTGGTTATAGTGAGCAGTCAAAAGCTTACAAATTGTATAACCCTGTCACCAAGAACACAATCATTAGCAGAGATGTTGTGTTCAAATAACAAGAGTCATGGAATGGGACTGTAGACAAACCAATAGATGCACAAGAACCATTGATGGAAGAGGATGATGTAGCAGAAGAGGAGCAGCAAGAATCAAGAGAGAATACACCAAACAGAGTCACACCAACAAGGACTCCAAGATTTTCAGAGCAGCATGGATCTTCAAGCATATCAATAGACCATAATTCTCTAAGCAAGGAATTAGGTAATGAATCAAGCAATGGTAAGAAAAGTATGGGAGTTCTAAAATATATTTATGATGATTTGGATGTTAATTCAAATTTTGCATTTTTTGCATTCCAACCTTCTTCATTTGAAGAAGCAATCAGAGATGAAAAGTGGGTGCAAGCCCCAGATGAAGGGATTTGGTTGATTTACCAAACGATAAAATTCTCATTGACCTGTGAAGGGGGTGTGCAAGACAAAGGTGAATGAGAAAGGTGATACTGACAGATTTAAAGCAAGACTTGTAGCAAAAGGATTCTCGCAGCAATCGAGAATAGACTTTGGGGAAACATTTTCTCCGGTAGCCAGATTGGATACTGTAAGAGTAGTTCTAGCAACAACAACTCAGAACAAGTGGAAAGTATATTAGATGGATGTCAAATTAGCCTTCTTGAATGGAATTCTAGAAGAAGAAATTTATGTGCAGCAGCCTCCAGGTTATGAGGTTGAAGGTAAAGAAGATAAATTTTACAGATTGAAGAAAGCGCGCTATGGACTGAAGCAAGCACCTAGAGCATGGAATAGAAAAATTGACAACTAATTGATTAAGAATGGATTTTGCAGAAGCAACATTGAGCCTACCTTATACACAAAGGTAAATGAGCATGGACATATTTTGATTGTTTGCCTATATGTTGATGATATGATTTTTACACGTGATCTTGAGTTAGCTGAATTTAAAGCAGCCATGATGAAATAGTTTGAGATGACAAATCTTGGTCTCATGAAATATTTTCTTGGCATTGAAGTTGAGCAATCTGAAAAAGGAATTTTTATTTGCAAAAATAAGTATGCTAGAGATTTGTTGAAAATATTTAGGATGGACAGTTGCAAACCTGTACCTACACCAGTTGCAACAGGTAAAAAGTTAAGCAAGGATGATGAAGGGGCAGATTTCAATCCAAATCTATTCAAAATATTGGTTGGTAGTCTCATGTATCTCACAGCTACAAGACCAGATATTATGCAGGGAGTGAGTTTGATTTCCAGATTTATGGAGACTACAAAAGACACACATTGGAGTGTTGGAAAAATAGTTCTGAGATACATAGCAGGAACTAGAGATTATGGAATAATGTATGCAAGTACAGAAAATATAGATTTGATTGTATTCACAGATATTGAATTTGTAGGAATTTTGGATGATCGGAAGAGCACATCTGGTTATGTGTTCCATATTGGTTTAGGAGTGATAGTATGGGCATCTAAGAAGAAGCCTATTGTGACACTATCATCAGCAAAAGCATAATATGTAGCAACAACTTCAGCAGCATGTCAAGCAGTATGGTTAAGAAGAGTATTGTATGGACTCAAGCAGCAATAGCAAGGATCAACATCGATATACTGTGACAACACATCAGCAATTGCACTATCCAAGAATAGTGTGTTTCATCAAAAGAGAAAGCATATTGATACTAGATATCACTTTATTCGAGAACTTGTGAGCAATGGAGAAGTTCACTTGAAGCCTTGTAAATCAAGTGATCAATTGGTTGATATCTTTACAAATCCATTAGCAGTAGATTTGTTTGAGTTTCAAAAAATAAACTTGGGTGTTGTAAGCCTAGCTGAAACATAGAGTAGCAGGCATTTTTGAGTTGTCATGAGTTATGTATTAGTTTAGCAATCTTAATTAAAGGGGGAGTGTTAAAATATGTAATTACCTCCCGCATGCATTCTTAGACAATCAGTTAAGTGAATTAGTTGCGCTGAGTGATAGATAAATTTGGTAAGTGAGTTAGAGAGTCAGTTAAGTGAGTGATGGTAAAGTTGAGTTATGTGAGAGTGTGTGCATGTCAATTAGGTTAAATACCCTTCACCAGGTTCATTGTATTTAGATTGTGATTTAGAGTGATTGAAGATTAATTGAAGAGTCACAACTCATTGTTTCTTGTGTGAAATACTTGTGTTATTTGTGTGTTTATATCCTCTTCCTATCCAACAAAACCATCTCTCGGGACATGTGATGTAGGTTCTCGATCTAAACATTCAATCGATGTAGCGTTAATTTTTTTTGCTAAGGTTACGTGTTAAGAATAGGTTAAAATATTTTATTCATAAGGCAGGTTGTATAACCATTGCAGGAGTTATGCAAATTTTTATTGTGGGCTTAAAAAATCGACTACTCCTAATATTTCAAACGTGAACTAACATCACTCCAAGTGGCATACTTGCGTTTCAAGATTGAATGCTAATCGACGGTAAGGTTGTGCTTTGGGATCACTGATAGATCCACGGTTGTGAGAAGTTGGGGGTAGATTTGACTGTGGATATGGAGCGTAGGGCATGGATATGGAGCATATGGAATTAGAGGTTAACTACCCATCCTCCGCTAGGTCCCAAAATTCTCATTTTGTTCACTACTTCCTCAGTGTACTGTTATGTAGCACTGCATTGTTCTTGCACTGATTCAACTTGTAAACCCTCAAAATAGCCATCTAGAGTGCTGTGGAATTTGATTTAACCCTTTTTATATGCAATTAAGTTATTTTAGTTATTTATCAAAGGCCGCTTCAAATTTCTTTTCTGGTTCTTTCATTCCCATGCACAGAACACGACAATTCCATCCACTATTTTTGTTTAACAAGATTATGTTCTTACTGATGTTGCACAGAAAAAGAGCTAGGGTTGAACCATGGTTTTGTTTATTCATTCTCTCAGCCTCAGGATTCACCATGGATACAGGGAATTATTGAGGTAATACTCTCATACTAGTTAGTCTTTGAAGTACATGAAGAACGTTTCTTCACTCTCACTCTTGTTAGCTTCATAGGCCAGGTTACTTTGTGAGCAACATTAATCCACAAACGAGAGAAGCACGTCAACTTCATTAAGTCTCCACATTTTTCTTAAGGGTTTACAAGTGTGAATTTGTTGTAAATATGATCTCAAGGCTTTTATTTTAGAGATCTCTTCAAGTCAGAATTTCTCGTTCTGGGTGGAAACCATAACAGTTCAGATTTTCAACGACCAAACCATGTAATTTTGCTTTGTCTTTCTTGGATATTTCACAATTTTACTTCTAACAGTTTAGGTTTTCATTTCTAGCCCTGGAAAGGACATTACTCTTTTTGTCTGGTTTAAATACTTTCCTTATACTATGAATTTTCTTTCAAACTGAAGTGAAAGTGTGAAAGCATGAAAGCGTGATGGTATTGGCAATTCCCTTGAAGGTAGCATTTGTAGAATGTTTGTGGAATTTTTTCTTCTGTTTTTAATGTAACATGTTACTCACTTAATTTAGTTTGGGTTATTTCTCCAGTTTAATACAGAAGCGCTGATAGTGTTACTGCTTATGTTTGTTGTCTGTTCCATTATTTTGATATAGAATATTTATTCCTTGTAACATAATATTTTGTAACATAATGTCTCTTCATTTATTTTGATACATAATCTTTATTCCTTGTAACATAATATTTAGTAGTGTAGAAAAAACTGCAGAAAAAACTGTAGTGTAAGAAAAAATTGAAATTGTTCTTACACTGAAACTGCACATTTGCACTACATTGTTGCTTGTAACAGATTGGTTAGCACTGCAAAAAATTTTGAAAATGACATTTGCGTTGTTGCATCTCCTTGACTTTGTCTCTATATTCCTTGTAATCGAATATTTAGCAGTGTAAAAAAAACTATACATTACCTCTGCTTCCATTGCATCACTTCACTCAGGCTCGTCTACTCCCCTCTACTCGAGTTTTTCAAACCCTGTAAAACCCAGCTTCGAGTGTTTCAAACCCTATAAAACCTGGCTTCTGCATCACCGCAGGGATTGTGGATGACAACATCACAACAGGGATTGTGGATCATCGCAGCAACGAAATCAACAATCGTAATCAACATTTCAAACGTGGTAACAAAATTCACTTAGCATCGTCGTAACAAAATTCATTCGGCACCGCTGATTGTTCTACACAACTGTCAATATTACCAACCACGTGTAATCACAGAACCAAAGCCAGCACTTGCCCAACAACCACATGATGTTTCACACAAATGTCAATATTACCAACCACGTGTAATCATAGAACCAGAGCCAACACTTTCCCAACAACCATATGAACAATTAGACATTTAATTTAAAATTTATAAAGTGTAACATTACTGGAATCTGAAAAAACAACTTCACAACATGTTTTTTAAACCAAAGTTTTCGATACAAAATGTGCATTTCGGCCTCGAAAAGAGGCCAAATAAGACCTCAAAGGTTTTGAAACATTTGATTCGTCAACTGAAACATTCCTTTGTGTTTAATAGATTGACGAAAAAGTGAAAAAAACATCTACATTAAAACTTAGGTTAAGTTTAATTTAAGCATGTAATTTCTTTTTAGAAGGTTCATATTCCAAAGAATTTCGATTACAAGAATCCCTGCTGTCCCTTTGGACAAAGACTAATAATTTTTCTTTTGTAATAGCATCTAATAGAAAATTATGTTGAGTATTTGTAAAGTTATGCTCCAAGTTTCAATCGCATAGTGAGAATCATCATAAGGATTTATTTTATTTTATTTTTTAAAACTCAAATGGTTTGTTTGTCATAATATAATAATAGAAATAATCCTCCTCTTAAGTTGTCACACTTTAAATAGACCCATCATTATAATTGAAATGTGATAGACCTATTGGTTCTCAACATTAAATTCTAATTTATTAAATCATATATAACTCTTAAAAATATTTAAGAGGATAATTTCTTTCATAGATTTATTGTATTTTTATTGGTCCCTCGCTTTCGGCACTGCAGGGACTCTAGCGTTCGCTAGAGTATTGACGGACTATTAATTTGTTCTTTGACCGAATAATTTTCGTGGTTATCAAAACTTAACGAAACTTTCCATTGGAAATTTTGCTTCACCCAAATTTTAAACAAAATTTCCAATTCGACCAGTTTCCAATTCCAACTCTTATTGGAAACTTCACGTGGGCCAAGACAACTTTAGATACGCAAAAAAATTTATCCAACGTCTAGATAGAAGATACATTGGATATCCCATTAATACATGCACATTCACACTCTTATCCAAAGTTAAAATTTATACATGCACATTCATACTCTTATCCAAAGTTTAATAAATTTTAACACGTAAAAGGGCACTGGTTGCACTTCCTATTATTTCCCATTATTTGTCATATTTGTTGATACCAGGTATTGTACACATGTCTTATTTTCAGGGTATATATCACACTGCCCGTTATTTCCCTATATCACACCTCCCTCTTTCTCTTAATGTAGAAATAATTCATAATTCATTCCCCTCCTGCCTCTTCATGCATAAGAAAACCTAGAAAATGTGTCGCAGTGGTTGACCAGAGGCTGCAAGCTTCCACAGAAAGGAGGAGAAAAAGAGACAACATGCTCTGATACCAATATGATATACTTTACCTGTCAAGGCATTAAATTAGGGATAGCTTACTCTATTACAGTGTAATTACAAAGGCATATGTGTATAACAGAGTTGTGTATATACGTATTTACAGTTGAGCTGTAGAGGAACTGCGAATTACAGTACGTACCTAGAGCTTAGCCGAAGATACCATACTAGCACATTTCGGTCAGACGGAAGGGGACATAATGAATCATAGTTACCAAATTCGGCCGCATGGCGGGTTTTTATTTCGATGATTGAGCTCTTTCTACCGATATTCGGTACAGAATTTGATCTTGCCTTTGCTACGTCACTGTTACTAATTTAATGAAGTTTTAATTACAAAGATTTCTCCATATATTGTCATTAATGAAGTGGTGTCGATTTTCTATGAGGACGGATGTGATTTTCCCAAAATTACATTGCACGAATAGTTGCGCTGCTCCTCATCTGATTTTGTTGGACAGAGTTATTAGTGTCTATAGTACAGATTCATATCTATATTCATTCATTGATTTCACAGTAAAAGCTTAATCACTGAGTGATGCGCGCCAGAGAAAGAGAAGATTTAAGAAACAGTGGCAGATTCGGCAGATTCATATTACAGCATTAATTATTTCAGATGTATCGTAAATTCATAGGTTGAGATGGCCGAGTTGGTCTAAGGCGCCAGATTAAGGTTCTGGTCCGAAAGGGCGTGGGTTCAAATCCCACTCTCAACAGGTCACATTGAAAATATGTTTTCACGTGACAAGTGTTTTCTATCTCTCAGCATCTAAGATTATAAAAATGGGGCATTTTGAGAATCGAATTCGGGACTTATTTTTCTATTATTAGACATTTTATCTCTTCTTCTAATAACTCTTTTTCTATTCATTCAAAAAATAGGCAGGAGGCATTCGAGAATCGAACTCGGGACCTCGGTTTCTATTACATTCCGCATTTCATCTCTTATTTTTCTATTATTAAATATATTATTCAACATTTCTCGGGAACCTCGTTTATTACATTTCTTCCACTAATAACTTTGAAAAGGATAACGGGGCATTTAAACGAACTCGGAACCTCGTTTATTACATTTCTTCTGCTAATAACTTTGAAAAGGATAACGGGGCAGCATTTAACCGAACTCGGGAACCTCGTTTATTACATCTCTTCTGCTAATAACTTTGAAAAGGATAACGGGGCAGCATTTAATCGAACTCGGGAACCTCTTTTATTCCATCTCTTCTGCTAATAACTTTGAAAAGGATAACCGGGGCATTTAATCGAACTCGGGAACCTCTTTTATTCCATCTCTTCTGCTAATAACTTTGAGAAGGATAACGAGGCATTTGATCGAACTCGGGAATCTCTTTTTCGATTATTCGACACATTTAAACTCGTCTGCTAATAACTATCAAACGGATATAGGCGGGGCATTCCGAGAATCGAACTCGGGACCTCTCGCACCCAAAGCGAGAATCATACCACTAGACCAAATGCCCTTTCATACAAAGACTCTTAACTGGAGCCTTACTCTGGTAGGGTTTTCAAATTTGACAAATTGACTGAGAAAATTGAAATTCGCGTCCGCCTTATCAAGAGTGACAATAGTTCACGAATTTGAAGTCCCGCCTCCTCATTTGGGGATAAGAATTTGAAAATGCTTGTCCCGCTGGGCCGTCCTAACAATTTGATAAAAACACCAAAACAGATGCCAGCGTCATCGATATCATCTTCGTTTGGTAAATTTACCTAAATACCAGTTTACATAGGTAATTTAATTAGATGGTCGATGTTACTTTAAAAGTTGGATTAAGAACAACTCTCTTTTTAGCACAATATTTAATTAGATGGTCGGTGTTATTTTAAAAGTTGGATTAAGAACAACTCTTTTTTTGGCACAATATTTGAATCATGAGTATCACCTTTTTGGTAGGGGTTGTGAAAAAAGGCCAACTTCACAAATTCAATGCATATGGCAACTAATGTAAATGGTAACTATGTAGAAATGTATGCATCTTTCACCATAATGTTTTTGTCATGCTCTTAATGCATACCAATTTTGAAGTCTTATGGGAAAAGAAATAAGAAGAACCTATAGAAGATGAATATTTGTAGGTTTGCATCAAGGGAAATGAAAGGAGGGGGTGGAGATGAAGAAGAAAAAAGCTGATGAAGGAAGTGTAGGTTTGTAATGTTTGAATGAGGTTGTTATCACTTAAAAATCGCTCGCTAACTATATAGATAATTAATAGAAGATACACTTAATCAACATAATAAAGGTTCCATAAGGCTTTTAACCATCAACCTAAAAGCAATTGCTTAAAGATTACAATTTGGGTTTTTATTAATTTGCGAAAAATCACCAATTAGGATTTGCATGGATTTGTGTGACCATTCCTTCAATAATTGATTGCTTATTAAATAATGACATGAGGATACATAAAAATCCTATGAGGACCAAAGAACAATTTTTTCCTAATTGTATTTTAAATCCCACACACTTGAGGGAGGTAGTTACAGCCCTGAAAGGACTCCTCATGTTCCCCCAAGCATGAGTATCACACAATGGAATCTCCACCCATCCAAAGAAACAGTAGTCATGAGAGCCTTGGAATTCCTTATAAATAACACCCTTGCGATAGACAAGAGAAGCACTGAAGCACTGCAAGGTTATGTTGTGAAAATCAATTTGACATTCACCGTAGTTTTAAAAGCTTGATAATAATTTCTTTGCAAATTGTGAGCATCCACCATTAGAACTCCTCACTACTTCTCCTGGATGAAGCTAGAAAAAAAGGAGAAAGGAGAACCTTCCATTGGATGATAGCAAAGGGCTCACCTAGCCAAACAATTTCCTTTTTGTCTCTTTGCAAACCATGTCTCCATTCTTTCTTAATAAATAATTCATTGCTTCCCATTTCACATTTTGTTTTGTGTTCTTGTGTATTTTTCATGTACTTGTTCATTAATGATTGAATGTAGCATTGTTTAACTCTACTATGTTTCTCTTTAATTCAAACCATTTTTATGGACTTGTATAGGTAGCATCAACCTATTCAAAAAGTGGAATTTGGTCCAATCATTTAACAAACTTCATGCCACATAATGGAAAATTCATTGACTTCTTTTCTCACTTCTGCTACAAGTTGGGAACTTTCCTCTACTTAAATTTCATCTTAATATTTACTAGAGACTTGCACTAATATGAAAATTCCCTCAAGTGTCTTTTTTTTTGACGAAATTATGTCTTTTCATTACGTAGAAAATCCACGTGACTATCAAAGAAATATACAGCTAGATTTTGAAAGTCTTTGTTTGCAAGTTGGCGAACTCCTGAGATTTTCAGACAACCACGTGCACATATTATCCTTTTTGTAATTTGTGTAAAATTCTTCCTCTTTTTTTTGAGTAAAGAGGAAACTATAATAATTTTCCCCTACTCATTAATAATTTGTAGGTTTTATAGGCTTTTAGAGAAATCAAACCACTTAAAAGGAACCAATTTCTTTTTACCACATGGTTGGCCTCAATACTTGCATTTTAGTTGAAGTTGTCAATTTGGGACTTGAAGTGACATTCCTTTTACAAGTGTGTTTTTCCTCTCGCACTCATAGTGTTCTAATGGAATAAAAAAGGACTTGAGACCATCTTTATCTCCCTTAGAATTAGTAGAAATATCATCTAGCTTAAATAAGAGGAAGTAAGTGTCATGCTTTATTTTTTTTTAAGGAACAATATCCCATAAATTGATTAATTGATCAAGTAAGGATCACATGATATCCACATCTTATAACTTCTTAAAGTTTGTGATCTTCATATATCACCTTGCACACACTGCTCTCACACACAAACAAACCTCTTTCAAATATTCCTTGAAAAAGTATGCACTTCCCTTTTCACTTACTTGTAGTGATATGAGGGAATCATAAAGTTCAGTTTGATCCTTAAGGAGTTTGGAATTTATCACACTCTAAGTGGATGAGTTTGGTCCATCCTCCCAACTCAAATCCATCTTAAAAGCAACTCTAACTTAACCAACTAATATTCCCCTTCATGGGATCAAAAAAGAAATTTTGTAGTCTAAGGTAGGAGTTTGGGAATATGCATCCAAATAATCCCCCCTTTGTTGTTTTTCATCTAAAACATAAATAGTTATCATTTAGGGAACTTTAAATCCTCCACAACTCAACGTTAAAAAGGTTAGTGATGAGAAGAAACCCATGAAGGGATTAAGGATTAGACCTACAATATTGTAGAACTCCTTAAGTCTTCCAACTCTTGGTAGGGGTTCCAAATCTATGGTTGAAACGTAGAAGTTGAGGTTCTCTCACCTGCACTTGCTGAAGGTAGATGAGTGATAAAAAATTAGGGCATTCGCCTAAGCTGGCAGTTGTGGGAAGTAAATGCACCTTGAGGAAATTTTAAATAGCTATTAGAAGAGTCTTTAACCACTCCAAGACGTGCCCTAGTACCCTTGATTATAACTTTCCTTTCAACCGTTGTTAGTTTTCTTCTGATGGAATCAACCCCCAGTGTCAAAAACCTATGGAAGGAAAATTGCTTTTTGAGTGGAAGGGTGGTGGAAGGATGCTAGGTCTTTTAGAGTTTCATGCACCATTGCACTTTTTCACCACCCTTGAAAAGTTGTTTGATAAAAAAATGTAAACATTATTAAAGTAAAGAATCATATCATATTTCTTTTCTTTTATGTTTTGATTCACTCATTAAAATACACTTGAAAACCTCCCTCAACTTTCACACACCTCATTGAGAATTATAGGGGACCATCCTGCATCTCATCATTCTAGTCACGTGCAAGGTCTTCCACCTTTGGTAGGAGGTGTTCCTAGAATTGCATATTTTCCTGCTCAATATTCACCTTAGCAATGACCATGTGATTTGACCTTGTTAGTCTCATCAATTTTAGGTGTGACTTTGCTTGGTACCACCATACATCAAGTCAATCCTTCCTCACATAGTCAACAGGCTCAAGGAATGGTGACTCCCACTCCTAAATTATCATTTGTGGCTTCTTTGAACCTTTATATCTTACAAAGCTAACAAATGATCCCATAGCCCATGATGATAGCTGGCCACCAATGTTAACCAAATTACCTTTATATATTCCAAAATTTTAGGGTAAGCCATGAGAGGGCCCTACAACCCGCAATATGAAATTTCATTTATGTGCTAATTAAATAGTATCATAGAAGACTCAGTTCACTGAAGTCTTTTTCAATGCACCTAAATTAGACCCACAACTAGATGGTATGTCAATGTAAAGTTAGGGGCTTATAAAAATTTCCAATCCTTTCCCAAGTCATTCCAAACATTTTTTTGGTAATTGGTTTATCATGATATGGGATTGAAATTACTTTTGCAATTTAGACAAACCTCCTTAACCCATATTGTGGAACACATTCATGAATGACACCGATGTTGTAACATTTGCAAGAATGAAATTCCCCTTGAAATTCTCTTATATTTTATTCCTCAAGTCTGTCTTACCAATAGTATCAAATGATGTCACAACCACTATGACTCGGAGTAAGGAATAAATTATCACTAAGGATAAAAAATTCAAGCCAATTTGTGTATAATTGTGATACTTTCATATGG
Source organism: Pinus albicaulis (assembly GCA_034641835.2). Taxonomy (NCBI): domain Eukaryota; kingdom Viridiplantae; phylum Streptophyta; class Pinopsida; order Pinales; family Pinaceae; genus Pinus; species Pinus albicaulis. The sequence continues at coordinate 1,123,098,285 of CM076575.1, forward strand.
TTACCCCTGGTGCTCCACACCCTCAACCTTTAAACCAAGTGAATTAAGGGGCACCAAACATAGCTAATGGGATTATTGGGTACATATCCCAAGATAACCCACAAACAGGGAACCAAACTCCTTTTGTAAACCATGTTCATGGAAAAATTTAGGGGCCAATCCCCAAATTTCCAAATATGTTTGAGGCACCACTCACACCTACACCCATGATAGGATGGTATTACCAAAACCCTCCTACTACACCCAATTCCCCTCCCATACAGGGCATCTATTATAGTACTGTTGTAGTCTAATTTGACCTTCTTTAAATTGGGTTATCTCTACAAATTCTATCTCATGTGGACCCTCATCCTATAATTCCTAATCATATTTTGTTACTTAAAATATATCTGCATCATGCTAATTTACCCCTCACAATTGACCTATACCTCAATTATTTAAAGTCTCTAATCATAATCACTGCCCCCCAAAACATATACTTTAGTCTTTTGTTATATCAATTTTGCAAAGTGGGTTTTCGATCTATATAAATTTTATTATTCTAAGGCTCTAACACTTATCCTCATTAAATTCATTCTTATATAAAAATGGGTGATAGCATAGATTTGGGTTACACTTTTTGGCAAGAGAGGACATGTTTAGGTGGAAAAAATAGGTCTCGATTGAGCAATTTAAGTGCTCGATCGATCCATTATTAAGCACTCAATCAAGCTCCTTGAGCGCTAAAAAATAACTTGATCGAGGGTTAAAAGCAAACCCTCAATCGAGCTTTAGGGCTCGATCGAGCATTATGGCTCAATCAAAACTCTTTTTTTCTATTAAAATTTCTGCCCGCGGACTGCACACACCATTTTGCACAAACAACGAGAGAAGTAATAGCTTGATTGAACATTTTTTAGTGGCTCGACTGAGAGTATTGGAGCTCAATCGAGAAATAGGAGCATGGTGTGATCCAACCAACCTCGCCAGAAACCACACCAACATCGAAGAGGCTCAAACGAAGGTAGGTATTCTATCATTTTTTTTTGCATAATTAAATAAATTAATTTGAAAAAACAATACTTACCATACAAAAACCATGAAACCTCAAAAAACCATCAAAGAAACCCTTCAAATAACTTAGAAAACCACAAAACCAACCTAGAAGACCACAAAAAATCATAAAAAATACTCTTCAAAACATCTTAGAAAACCACAAAAAACAACCTAGAAAACCACAAAAAACAACTTAGAAAACAAAAAAAAACAACATCGAAAATGCTTCGAAACCACCAAAAAAAGTATAACTTAAGTTTAATTTTTATTTTTATTTTTTGGTAGTTGTAAGGGTAACATGTTTTATTTATTAGAAACACATTTTTTATTTTGAATGGTAAAAATGATATTTTCAAATTATTTTAGGTTTTAAAGTTTTCGTTAGGAATTTTGTGAAATAATTTTTCAAACATTTGTTATTTTTTGTTATTTAAAACTCATTCTATTTTTCTAACAAATTTCACTGAAAATATACCCCAAAAAATTCCAAAACATAAAACAAGGAAACTATAACCAATAAATAAGTAAACTAGTGAGCTTGAGATTGACATGATGAATATGGTTGCTGATGGTGAACCTCTATTTATTAAATAAGAAATTTTATTTTATTTTATTATTTTAAATTCAAATTAATTTATATTTTAAATATTTGTTTAATAATAAATATAGTATGATTACTTTTAAAAAAAAAATATTAATTTTTAAAATTAAAAAGAACATTTTGTTATATATATATAACATAGTGTTACTATATATAACAAAATATTTAACTTAGTTATATAATATTTAACTATATATAATTATAACATAACATATACATAACTTATAACATAACTATATTTAACTATTATTTAATTATAAAATCACATTCTCTCTCACACACACACATCATAGTTTTATACACAATTTCTTTACAGTTCATAATATAAATATATAACTATATAATTATAAACATAATTATATATATTTAGCTATTTTAAAGTTATAACATTGCATAATTATATATTATAGTTCTATAACTATTTAGTTTATAACATAAAGTTATTTAACATAACACACACACACACATAACATAGCATGTAACATAACTATAACTATTTCACAATTATGTAACTATATAATTATTTAATTATAACTATGTATATTTAACTATTCTAATGTTATAATATCACATAACTATATATTATAGTTCTATATATATGGTTTATAATGTAACATAGTTCTATAACTATTAACATAACATGTTATTTAACACACACACACACACACACATAACACATAGTGTAACTTGTATTGTGCATAATTATAACATAATATAACTATAACATGTAACATAGCATTTAACTATTTAAAATATAGTGTGTGTGTGTGTGTATTTCAACAATGCATCTTTGATAGATACATTAAATCCATCATAGAAAGTGCATTTGGTTCATTGAATAAATTTTTTTTCATTATTTTCTAATTTGTAACATATTGTTTCATTATGTAGTGTGTTGTACAAGAAACATTGTCTTCATGTGCTTGTACCTAGTACACGTCATGTGTCAAAGTCAAAAATTAAGAACTTAAAGTCTATTGGAGTATTTGGCTGGCATGAAATGTTATTAGTTTTGTAAATATATTTATTTCAATTTTTTACATATATATTTACATTTTATGCCCTATGAATAGAGTGCATTATTTAGAAATGGGAAAAAGTATGAAGGTAGATTTGATCACTTCTTTCGATTGTGTTTACATAGAACTCAATACTTTGGTTGATAAATTATAAAAAAATGGACTCTAAAGTTTAGGACTTCAGTTTAGATTATTCTGTTTGAGTTTATAAATGGTTTTTAAGTCAAAAAATATTTCTTGGATTAGTTTGTATGTATTATATGCAATAGTTTAGTCAACATTTTTTTCTTGGATTAGTTTATATGTATTATATGTAATATGTAGAGGAATCCCATATACACGCCCCAACTACAGGCCATCATAGTGCGAGGGGATCTATTATACATGGTTGGGCTCATGATAGATCATGTAGCCCACTTAGAGTGCACGTTCCACTCATAGATCTTGCCTTTGACGCCAGTCGGAGTGTCTGGAGCAATGTTTCTGTCTCTGTTGATGATCATGCTAACTCCAATGGACCTTATTCAGCTATTTCAAATACCTCCTACATTTGTAAATCCTCTTTAAAATTTAAGTGCTTATGTTTTGAAATTGTCTTTAATTTTTAAATTGTCTTCAACTGATGTCTTTGAATTTAATGTATACATTAGTATGCTTCTAGTTTGTTAATTATATACGTTAAATTATGTTTATGATTTTCAGACACTTATCAGGCCAAAGTTGAGGATCACTGTGCAACATCTATCCCTTCGTGGGACGATGCTACAACTCATATGACATTGGAGGATGTCATGACCCGACATACGTGGTTCACACAAGAGCTATGTAACATCCTTTCCAGTTCACCTAATGGTCATAGTTTGTCTTTGATGATGGATAACATTGATAGGTTAATCAAGACATAATGAAGGTGGGACCCATAGAGCCATCTCCTATAGTCCATACAAAGGATCAAGAGGCATGAGGTTAGAGGTCCACATACTTGGGAGATGGTGAAAGAGGCCACCAAGAACATGTTTGTGGGGAGTTGTTTGACATCCCTCCAGATATCCCTACTAAATATAGAGGTTCATTTCCACTGAAATATTTTTGGAATGTTGATGCAACCCCTTTTGTGTCACGGGCGTCAACGGCTTAAAACATTGCAATATTATATCACGTGTGTTCATATTGGGGTAATTTTTTTTAGAAAAACCCAAAAACATTATATTGGACATATAACTATGGGTTAGAGGTTTTTTTTTTATTATATAGGAAATATAAATATTTTAGGGTATTTATTATTTATTTATTTGGCCAAATGGCTTGTTGTGCGGGGATGTCAAAAATAAAAAGAGCGCGCCCGACAGTTTTGCCATTGGAGCACATTCCATTGCAGAGAACCATTGCCAATCGATTCAGATTCAGTAGAGGCCGCCATTGGCATTCGATTAATCAGAGATTCAGAAGAGGTCAAGGTCGGCCATTGGAGCACGTTTGATTCAATAGAGGTTCATTGCCATTCGATTCAGCAGAGATTCAATAGGCCACACCATTTCCATTCGATTCAGCAGAGATTCAGTAGAGGCCGACCATTGCCATTCGATTTAGCAGAGGTGGACAGGCATTGTAGACCTCAGAGGCAGACGGGCACCTTTGCAGACAACAGAGGTGGACGAATTAGGGTTTAGACAGGCGGCAGATGAATTTGAGATTCACAAACCAACTCTCTTGTCTCTACTATAGCTACTGGTGATATCCGCTGGTGAGTCGAAGGTTTCAAGCTATGCATGTAATTACACCAGAGGTGTGCCGGTGGATATGGCGGTGGGTGTGTGGAGAGTCTGGCCACTTTACCAGGGCTTTCTCATGCTTTAGGTTTTGCAAAATCTCGGAGGAAGGGGAGGCGTAAGATATGAAAATGGCGCAGAAGACAGGGTTTGCAAATCTTGGTTGTAAATGAAAAGATTTCCATTCATCGGACCAAGCAGAGGGCGAAACCCCAAATTGTTCTCTACACTTGCACTCTCATGGAGGCCCAAGATTCTGGTGAGATTATGAGCATGTGGATGAAGCCAATTTTTCCTTGGACAGTTTAAATACGGGACAACCCCTGAGGATTCAGCGTGCAAGCCTCATTTCCCTGCTTTCGATTTTCAGTACTACGCAGCAGAGGCGCCTTCTCAGAACACAAGGGTAAGCATTATATTATTTTAAATTGGCATTGATTTGCTTGTTGTTTTAGCTAATTGCCTCGTGATCGAATCTGAGGGATGGGTTTTGTACAGGGTCTACCCAGGGGTTGTAAACAATGCAATTATAAACAGACCCATTTTGAGTTTTTCATGAATTTCAAGAACGTATGATGTAATTACAAATAGGATGTGATTGTAAACAGTAGTAACAAAGCACATTATATCTGTCTGGATTCTTCCTTAAGTGTTTAAGCATCCAATGCAAATATATTTTTAGCAATAACCAAGATTAGTATATTTATTTGGGTTCTTAATGTATATATGGATTTCTTTCTTTTTTTACCTAAAAACACATGATATAATTGTAAAAGCATATTTGTAGTTGAGATTTTTCGAGTGCACATGATGTGATTGTACAATGTAAAACATCAATGACAAATGGCATTTTACCCATTTGGGTTTTTGCCTAAGTTTTTAAGCATCTAATGCAAATAGAGTTTCCGCAGTAGCAAAAAACATTATACCCTTTTTGGTTGATAACATTTCAATCTAGTTTTTATCTTTTTCATTCTTTTGAAAGCACGGGCTGTAATTGTAAATAACAAAGTAGAAGGATATTCCTAGTTGTCTTTTTTTTGAAAGCATAGGATGCAATCGTAAACATCATTAACAAATAACATTATAGCCATTTGGGTTCTTCCTTAAGTGCTCAAAATCTAATGTAAATAGAGTTTCAGGAGTAACCAAAAATAATATACCTATTTGGGTTCATAATGTTTCTGTTGAGTTTTCATTTTTTTGAAAACACAAGATATGATTGCAAAGGACAGTATAAACACATATTCCTAGTAGGTTTTTTGAAAGCATAGGATGTGATTGTAAAAGCAGTAGCAAAGAACATTATTCCTATTTGGGTTCTTCCTCAAGTTTTTAAGAATATAATGTAAATAGATTTGTTGCTGTAATTCAAGACATTATTCCAGTTTGGGTTCATAATATTTCTATCACGTTTTTTCATAACTTTTGAAAACACAGGATATAATTGAAAATAGCAGGATAAAGCATATGCGTAGTTGGTTTCTTGTATGTTTTTCGAAAGCACGGAATGTGATTGTAAATAGCAGTAACAAAGAAATTTATACCCATTTGGGTTCTTCCATAACATTTCAAACATCTACGCAATTTATAAACAAAGCAAAAAAATGGCTAATATATTAGCTTTTAAAGCTATGGCAGGTTTCGATTTGAGAGTGCTTATATTTTGAGTATTTTTGTCATTTTTGACACAGGATTTGCACATAGAAATCTGAAGGCACAGTACGATTATCGTATGTTTTTTGAATGCATAGAATATGACTGTCAATAGAAGTAAAGAAGTAATTATGCACAGTCAGGTTCTTCCTTTAAATTTTCAAGTATCTGATGCAGTTTTGAAACAGGGTTAAAAAACACTAACCTATTCTGTTTTGCTCATATTCCTTTAAGCTACATTCTACATTAGTTTGTGAGAGTTCTTACGTTTTGAGATTTCTCATCATTTTTTTCAAAAGCACCTGATGTGATGCAATTTTGAAACAGGTCCAAAAACCTAAACTCTTCTGTTTTGTGTGAAAATTTCTGAACCTAAGTTACAGAAACCCTACTAAAATCTTCTGGTTTAATTCTCCTACTTGTCTGATTTAATTAACAAGTTATTTTTCTGAATTATTTAGCAAAAAAATCAAATTAAATACTATTGCAGCCTACACATTCATACAAATCATTTACTGAAGCATAACGCACATATGACAAAGGACACAGTATTTTTTCGATAATGTCCTCGGAAAAACTCAATGCGGGAAAACCAGTGCAGCAGATCTTAGAGTCTTTGTTTATTAAGCAGAATATCTAAATACAATCAAGGGCACCAGTAGTGGTTTTCCAAACAGAGAAATCACGACATATGTACCTCTATCACTCGGAGATATAGAATATGGCTGATTCAGCTGAGGCTTCACACCTTCTGAATCACTGAATATGAGCCTTTTCTAGCCCATTGGAAAGATCCCCTCAGCCACATAGTGTGTGTGACTAATAAACACTGACTTAACGTGTGTGAAAAACCTACGTATGTGAGGCTTTAGCTTAGCCACCGCAAAATCCAAAAAAAAACTGGCCGAAATTTCAAACAAATAGGATGACGTGGAAAATGACTTCCGTTGAGGAAAAAAAACAAGGTTATAATTTTGACACATGGAAATGCAATGTGGCAAATTAAATAGTAAAATTTGTAGACTTAATGCCACGTGGCCAATTGAAAAATCCCACATGTTAATAGATTGATGGTGTCGTAGTGAAAGCACGGTCACATGGAACTTGTTGGGAGTCTTGAAGAGCATTTCGGAGACGGTTGTTGCAGTCATAGCATGGTCACATGGAACCTTTTGTTAGTCCTTGAAGGGAATTTCTTGTCTAAAGAATTGTGTGAGCCTGAATTCTTTAAATTTTGGTGACCCATGTAGCACTCCAGAAGCATTGAGAAGCTTTGGAAAAGTTGTGGAAGATAACCTCTCAAATGTTATAAAAGTCAACTGGGTGAGGAAAATGGTAGTGCAGTAGCACTCGCTCAGTGGATTTCCTCTTTGCCTTTCTAGAATAAAAAATTCGTCTCAGTTAAGCGAGTATTAACCTGTTTTACAATGTTAGTTAATGGTTTCTTGGCAGAAATGAAGTATTCTTTCAACAGAATTTAGAGGCTATATAGAAGCTAAACTAAATTTTGGTGTATGTTTCAGTGGATTGATCAATCTTGCTATTTTTTAGGTAGGAAGAAAATTTGTTTTTTTGGTTAAAAAGTTAGGATATTGAGGGTATCACTTGACTGCTTCCAATTTTAGCAGAATTTAGGGGCATTTTGTGGGATGATTTTCACTGTACTTTTAAGCTTGCGAGAACTGAAAATTTTGCAATCTATTGGAAAAATTATGTTCAAATTTTTCTAAATTTTTTGATTCGGTGTTTGGTTGTATATTTATCCTTTTAATACTTCCATATATTTTTCCCAAAATTGCTCTACATTGGTGGGTAGTGTAAAGCAATGTTCCGCTAACTTTCTAGGAGGTAGGAGCAGGGGAATGTTTCATTGGGAGAATTTTAGGAAACATTATAGAGGACCAATATCAATTCCATTTCTAGAGGTTTGAGAGGGATTGAAAACCATTTCTGTATCTTTCTATTCAAATAGGTCAACGAAAGAGGGATTGACAACCATTTCTGTATCTTTCTACTCAAATAGGTCAATGAGCCTCACTAATGCGAGCTCAAGTAATGTTTACATCCTTCATTTCTTTCTTGTTTTTCAATTCAAATAGATAGATGGATAGATAGATGGATTTTGCTGCGTTGGTCTTGGGGTGACATAGGGCTAGAGGGAAAGGGTCCATGGTTTGCACGTTTAGATGTGTCATGTTGTGTATCATGCAACCCATGACTTTTGAAGGGTGATGAGGAAGCTCTCTCATCACATAAGTTATAAAATTAAAGTCATGGAGATGAAATTACCTAACTTGATTCTTCCTTGAAGTTGAGCAAACAACATCAAACATAATATAAAAAAACAATCTTACAATGAATGCCTATAAACTCAATGTATATCCTTCAAAGTAGCAAAAATATTTATTTTTCATAGTTTGAAATCTAACAATCCATGTAATCAATCAATGACACATTTTACCCCTCATAAGTTCACATTCATCATGTACCCTTACATGTAGCACAAAATGTTTCACATCTCCTCCTGGCTAGTTTAAATGTAATTTACTTCATATAAGATAAGAAAATCATTCATTGCATGAGTGAAATACTTCATATAATACTCCTCTTCTTCAAACAAATGCAAATGCAGAATCCCCTTCTAGTTTAGTTTCCTAGTTTGTCATGGTCACGTTGTAACAAGTTCCTGAAACAAAAAGATCGCTACAAAAGTACGAACGCCCAAAAACCAAACAACGGTTTTAACATAGAGCATACCTATTTAAACACATCCCCGGTCTCTGAAATTAAACAACATCATTGTCTTCTTCCTGCCTTTTCTTCTGATATTTCTCTAGGAGTTCAACCCTTTCACGCTCTACTTCCTTCTCGAAAGCTACTTCCTCCTGTAATTGCCTTAGTTTGATTTCCCTTCTCCTTTTGTCATGTGTTTTAATAAGTTCTTTCCTCACCCTTTCGTATTCTTCATAATCTTTCAAACTGGTTTCAATTATCAATTTTCTTCTTGCAATCTCTTCATCAATTTTGATCCTTTGTTCTTGTTGTTCATCATTCACAACTTGTGTATCCTTTGGGAGCTTAGCAGAGTCAACTTCAAGTTGGTGGAAATGGTCTAAGTGTACCTTCTTGAAATCCTCCTACATCTTTTCCAACTGTAATTCTCCTTTTACAACATCTTCATTTAGCTGATCAATTTGCTGTCTATAAATTTGCTCCAAATAGTCCATCTCTTTCTTGAATTCCTTGTGTTGCTCTGTAGCCCTCTATCTAATAATCTTAATTTCAGCTTCTTTGAAAGCCAGCAATTCTCATTGAAGGTTGCTCAACATCACCTTTTCCACAGGAAGGGGATGACTAATAGTTGTATGGTATCCCATATGCCTTTTCTTATTGTCTAATCATCCACTTGTCACATAAAATAAACACTTTCCAATGATTGGAAGAGTACTCTAACTTCTATTCCCAGAACCTTTGAGTGACCTTACACCCCCGTAACGCAGTTACGATGTGTGAAACTAGAATGGTGCAGTCTGTTCTTAACTGCAAGACTGTTATTGAGATTTGAGAAGAAGCAACCATGCACCCTTAATTAAAAAAATACAGAGCTTTAATTGAAATTTGAGAGGAAGGTCCATGGGATAACCCGATGTTTTCTTCCGTAAGCAATTTCTGGGAGTTTTTGGTCGATGGTCTATCTATTAAGATATCTTCTTTGAGATTTATAAGTTTTATTTTTTCACATTTTCTGTTGTTTTGTCATTCTCTCATTATCTGGAATTTTTAGTTGCTTTACAAATTTTTATGCTTCCTCCTTTATGGTTTTTCATGTGTGTGACATTTAAAGTTAAAAATTTTGATCACTTGATCATGAGTTTTAATAGTGCATACTCATCCACCAACCCATTAGAGCTTCTCGATCTTGTTTTAGGCTAGCACAAATTCTTTTTCTCCCTTATGTGTTGAAGGTTAACATGGATTATTTTGACAATAGTATGGAAAGCATCCATTTAGTTTTTATGTGAGATATGTGATTGTCGAGCTGTTACACTATTATTACATGTTGTGTTCCACTTTTCTTTAAGTTGCTTGGACTAATCAATATTTTTGTTCCTGACATTATCTCTTAAGAACCAGCTTCCACTTCAATTAAAAATCCTCCTATTTGAATCTCTGTCTAAACCACCATCAGCAAGATCTGATTATTATCCCCACTTATTCGTTGCTTGATTGCTTAGTTCGTGTCCCTTATCAATCCTTTTGATTATAGTTATTAACACCTGGATTAAAACAAACATGAGGTTTTCAAATTTTGAATTTATTCTTCTTCTATACCTAGTGAGTTCCTACCTATAACCTTTTTCCCACATGTCAGTTTATCTTCAAGTAGATAGTAATGTTCTTTTGGACAAAACTATGGCATTCTTCTTGTATGCTTTGTCAAATTGTTCTGTTTTCATGAAACTAATATCCCTTTGTTTTTGGGTCATGATTTTTGTCTTAAGCAAATAAGCATAAATAAGCATTCCATGAGAACATATTCCAGACCAAGCTTTTTGTCTACAACCCACCATAAAAGTTAAAACATGTCACTTGTAAAAAGGGCTTCCAACTACTCCAAACAAAATTTTGTATGATACTATGAAGTGGTTATATGCTTGAAAAAAAGGTGGGGATGAGGGATCATGAAGCACGTTAGTTAAGAAGTGTCATAATGTCATTATATTTAAAAATCTTAATTTTCATTCAAGCACAGACTATTGGGGTGGCTTATGTTCCACCATGGATTTGCTGTCAAGACTAGATTTCAAAAATGTTATGTTGCAAAAGCAACTACGTACAGTGTTGTGAGACTCAGCAGGGACTTGTGACTCTTATCAAGTCTCTTCAGAAACAAGTACTTCAGGCTAAATTCGTCTGAAATGAAATTTGGCAAAACTTGAAATTTTCCACGTTTTGAGTTCTTTTTTATATTTTTCTCTATTTGCTGAGTTTCAGCTAGTCTTGAACTGAGTTGTGCCAAGTCTTGAGCTGGCCGAGGTTTTACTGAGTTTGAATCTCACAACCTTGGATGCATGAATGCTTTGTAGTAGGGATGAAATCACCGAGCATGTCTTTTGATGATCCCCATCAGTGAAGACTTTTTGGGGATGGTTTTAAGCTGAATTTAATCATTGTACTTCCCTAATTTCCTGGAAATGTCCTCTCCTTTGGAACACATGGATGATTAGGGACAGCTGCAAAATCTGTATTGTACATTTTTCGCTGCATTATATTGATTTTCTATGAAAAATCAGTATATAGCTACATTTCATAAGGAGCCATCCTATATTAACTGAGGGGAATTGAAACTTTTTAAGCATGAATTGGCTTTGCTTGTTTAAACCAAATTCATTTTTTCCATAAAGATATTGACTTTCTTCTTGGTGGGATACAAGCTCATATGCTAGCACTTTTTAGGATGGGGATTTCCTTGTAATCCAGTTGTTAGATTGTTGTAAGTCTCTTTGTACGATGATGCAACTCTTTATTCCATGGACTAATTAATATATAATGCATTTTTCAAAAAAATCCAGAACATGATGTTGATCATGAACAACTTTGAATAGGGCAGGCTGTTGAACCAGCCAACTCAATTGGTTGCATACAAAAAATAGTTTGCAGGAGCCACAAACAACAACATGGCTAGCGTAGCCCAAAAAAAGTGTTTCCTGCTTATCGAGCATACTTACGTGTAGCTTATAAAGATGTTTTACACAAAGCTAAACAAAATGTCAGAAGATGGTGAGTTGTTACTAAATGGTTTTCTCAAATCAAAATGGATTAGAGATGCGAGCACACACAAAAAGCACTTCTGACTAATATTTCGATTTGGGCACAAGTATGATTTCGTGGTTGAATAAGAAACACATAGTAATTTCCCCTGATTTGAAAAAACCAAAATATTAAATATACGGCAACCTCTGCAACTAGTTGTGAAGCTAATTGGCTTCCCATGTGTGTATCGGAGTTTCCATATTAAGATGTTGGGGCCCATTATCGTTTGTTGTGATAATTAGAGTTATATATGGTTCTATAAGAAATTAGAATCCAAGCTTCAATGACTAATCCAAACACATTCAGATCAGGTGTCATTTCCTGAGAGATAGAGCACACAGGACAGTTGTCACCTCACATTACATTTCTATGGATTCACAGTTGGTCAATAGTCTAAGTTCTAAGAAATCCCCTAGCAAAGGAAAACCAAAACATTGATAGACAAGCTTGTTTTGATGGAAAAGATATTCCTCGCAAAAATGGAATATTAGCTTTTTGTTGCTCTGAGCCTATTCTCCAAATAATTTTCTTCATCTCGTAAAAGTTAGGATTTCCTTTTTTTAGGAGCTTCTATTTGTACACTATTAATGATTAGTCATTAGTCATTATGTTTTTAATTTTTGTCTTTAATTTCCTTCTATTTTTTATTGTCTATGCTTAGCTATTCTATCTTTACATTTAGTTGATTGTTTGACTAGTGATTAGGCATTAGTCAGTTATTTGCATTTAATAATGAATTGAGCACTTTAATTAGATAGAATATTCTATCTACTGGTACATCTCACTATTGATACGCAAGTGTGCCTTATTTAGAGAGAAAAAGTCAAATTTGCACCAATTCGCTTGATGCATGTCAATGAAACTTCAGTGAGACAATCTCTCACATGGGACAACCTTTCTAGTATAACCAATGTGTCAATTTAGGATATTTAAGTGAGTATTTTTTTATCTTCTTTATTATCTTCTGGTTGTTTTCTTCTACCACTTGGTCACCTGACATGAGCACATGGCAAGTTGAACTCACCCATGTTGAGAACCTACCTTCAAGGGTGTTTCTCTTGTTTTATATCATTGTAATCACTCACTTGAAGTTAATTATATGTAATTGTTGTTATAGATTTCAATCATCCTGGTTTTTATTTTCTGAATTAGCATTTTTCAGATCTAGATTCTAAACTACGTTACTTCACCTATTGATCTGAAAATCATATTTTCTATGGTTTTAGCCTTTGAAAAATATTATGTGTTGATTTGTGTTTCATAAGATCTTAGATGTAGGTTAGATATGAATATCATGAACAGAAATTTTAAAACAAAATGAATAGCATGATTAAATACTAAATAGGATGGTCTTATAGGATAAACAAAATTCAAACAGAACAGCCTACAAAGATAAAGTCAACTTGGAAATGTTTAATCTTAGATCATTTTTCAAAAACCTACTCCAAGCTCCAATGGTGTTGAAAGTACAGGAGACATGATACTGTTGTCAACAAGTACTAATGCACCATGTGCATGTGCTATTTCCGAAATTGTCTGAGAAAAACATATATACAATAATTAGAGTAAAAATAGCTGGATTGAAATCAAGCTATATTATCCACACATCATTAATTCATGAGAAATTACAAATTCTGGCTTCAAAAAAACTATCCAAATGCTAACACCCAATTTAATGACCAATAAATAATTGGAGTATTTCTCAATTTTTGAATGCTCTGATGTAACAAGATTGTAACAGTATGAGTCAAGAAAATGAGAGGAGTGGACATAAAAATTGGGTTTCTAATGGCCATAGAGAAATTTCTATGTGCAAAATATTATCTGTCATTTCCATATTATGGAATTCAGAACCATTAACCATATAAACCTTCCTATGTTGTCAAAATAATGCCATGATGAAGTCCCTGGCCATGAATATCATCACGTGCCCAATTACCAATTTTTAATGGCCATCACCAATTTTCAATAGCTATGGATGTCTGAACTAGTAATAAAATCTGATGGCAATCAGGCCTTCATATGAAACAATATGAATTAATTGTGCACATTATTAAATTTCAAATAGAATGTTATTGCTAGCCTAGGCTTTTAGCCCTAGATTCAGTGAGTGGTAACTTTCTTATCTTCAAATGGGTGAAAAATAAGATTAATAGAATGGAATGTTCAAAGTTCAAACACCCAGGCATTGGATAAGCTAATGAACAATTTTGGTGTCTAAAATCCAAACATATCTGTTTTTTATAGTTGCTAGTGCTAGTGGCAGCTACACTTGTAGTCTATCCATTTGGTAAAAAATGCCCTGCATAATTTTATAGTCAAAGAAAGCATATTATTCCAAATAGAAATTTAAAACATTTAAATATTTGCAAATGCATTCATATAGGAGAAAACAACATAGTGGATTGGAACGTTCATTAAATCGACGTCAATTTCAAGAAACATTCATTAAAACTAGAGACAGAGATATAGGTCAATTTCAAGAAAATCTGGAAAGAGATTCGAAGAAGGGCTCTATAGAAATGACAGGTAGGATGGAATTGAATGACCTGCACCACCATCAAAAATAAGGGCAGCACCTCTGTGCCTTTCATTTGTATGTTGTTTGGCATATTTTAAATTTTAATAGTATTTTTCTATGACAAACATAGTTTTATTTCCAATTCCTAATGATGAACAGAAGTCTTTTAAATAGTGATAATTGGAATGCTAACAAGCATGGAGCTACATTTAAGCCCTAATATTTTCCGACCCAAAAACAAAATCAGCAGCACTTCAAATAACCAATATGAAAGGTGGCATGCAGTTTCCACAAAGGCTTAAGGTCTTTCTCTTTGTTTGTTATAAAAAATAAAGATAATTACTCTGTGGCTTCAATTTACAGTCATGAATACTTCAGTTTCACAGGTACGGGATGAAATGCTTTCCATTAGTCACTACGGAATGTATGCAGTTGTAAGTTGTGTTTTGACATGAATTCAGGCAAGTAACATTGAATTTGAAAACCCCAAATGGACTTAAACATCAAAGATACAGAGTTTGTAGTATTAGTATGATACAGAGTTTGGAATATTTGGGTTCTTTTGTCCTATGTAATGACATGGTATCTGAGCTCTCTCTGACCAAGTCAGATCACACTTTAAAAAAGGGACAAGTGGAGTGTATGGCATCTAATTAAGATTATTTGAATTTTCAGAACATATAATCGAAGACAGAGATCTTAAAAGACTATGTAGCATTGTTCATAATTCATGGATCCAAAATTTAGAATATTGATGTGTGAATTTTCAGAAGTATATATTCATTCTTGTTCGAAGACAAAGATCTTAAAAGACTATGTAGCATTGTTCAGAATTCACAAAATTGTAGTCATAGTTTTCCGAAGGACATAATTATGCTTAAGTAATGGTTTTGCAACCTTGGTTTAGCATAAACCTGTAGTAATCTGACAAATATTTAGAATCATATGCCTACTATGGATTTATATATATGTGGAGTTGATTGGAATTAATACTTTAGATTGCATGCACACGATTCAACCCCTTTCATGTTACTGATATCATGGGTGTCTTCTCTATCATGACTAGAACATTGAATCTTTAAAGGAGTTTCGATTTATGATTATAGTGAGACCTTTATTTAATACATATTTGAAGCTTGACCAAGGTGGCATCTGCTCAAGGAAAATATGAAGCTAATCAATTAGACTTGAGGAATCATCACACTAAAAGAGTAGCTTTCATTGACACATGGAAAACAGAGAATAGTAGGTAAGTTTCCTCATATGCATTTGACCAATATTTGATACTAGTTGACCAGAGAATTTAAGTTTGTCTAAACAATGATGCAAAAATATAGAATTCTTGAAGAGAAGAAAAAATGGAGTTATTTAACATGACTTGGGTTCATCAATGTGTTCATAAAGAGACTAATATACTCTAAACACACTCTAAAGGTACTGAGCAGAATTGCAAGATTGTTCCTTTGAGCATGGTTGTCTTGAGAATTTTATATGGAAGATTTGCTTGATATCATATGATTGACAGTGAATGATGACAACATAGATCTTAATGATATATGATAGTGTCTCTTATGGTTAAATAGTGACAGTTCACTACAGTAGATAGGTTGGAGCGGATGTGATAGTGGTAGTAACAAAAGCAGTGGTTGTTGACATTGATTTTAGACGCAGTGGTAGCTATAAATATGACACTACTTACCAAATTTAACCAGTGCATTCTATTGGGCAAGAAAATTGTTCTTTTAATTCAGAGCAACGAATTTGACTCTCATATTAATTGTAAATCCATTACATATAATATCTTATTTAAGGAAACAAGTAGGTTTTTCAACCTATACACGTGTCAAATACTGAAATGGAAATACTGGCTAATACAGACACTTGGATTCAAAATATTGAAAATCATCCAAGGAAGTTATGACCGAGGCAATACAAATGGAAGTAAACTCAATTCAAGAGAATCCATTTCATGCAATTGAAGAAACAGGGCAAGTTATTGGCGAAATGACAACTATTTCGGGTAGCAACCCTTAGTTGAGTTTATTACAGAGAAAAGAAAGTGAAATAAACCCTAGTGAGGCAGATCGCATCGTGAAAGGAAAAAGTGATGATGATGTTTAAATTCTCACATATATATGCGATGCATGATAATGCAGGAGAGGGGGGTAATCCATGTTGAAATATGTAACTAGGTTCGGTCTTCATAATGACATATGTAATCATGATTTTATGTATTTGATGTAAAGAGAAACATAAATGTATTATTATTAAATTCTTGAGGCATGGGTTTCATGCTCAAGAGAAATTTATGTTTAGGTCAATCACCCGTTGAGTGCTTCTAGGACTTGTCATTTGGTCTACAAGTCAGTTGAGTCATTGTCATGTATGGAAGACTCTTTTTGGCATGTTACATATTGTAAAGAAAATTTATTTGAGTCAAATCTAGAGTCAAAGACCCTCCAAGGCCTTGTCATAGTGCAAAGAACAAGTCGACCTCTATGAGAGGATAAGTCAACCTAAAGCTAGCAATTCGACCTAGAGAAATACCTATATATAAGAAAGACTTCGATCTCACTTGAAGGACTTACTCCACGTTAATGAACAAGCCTTAAAGTATACAATTGTATAAGATTTTGATGTATTGAGTTGTCTAGCTAGATGAAAATAAGTCTTGAGTCTATTTGTGTATCGTAGATAGCTTGTTCTGAAGCTTATTAACAAATTTAATTTCAGTTGGTTGCTGCAAGATTTGATTCTTGAGGTAGTATGGTTGAGCATGGTGATTGATCATTTAATATCGTCACGATGTCTCGACACCTTTGTTGACATCAGAGAACCTTGATTTGAAAATGAAATTTATAGTATTCTTGTGGATAGATAAAAATGAGGCTGTCAAGGGAAGTAATCTATAGACTGTGACCTATGTGTTAGTGAGTGACCCCGTTTCACATTTTTATACTAATCTTTAATGACAACATTACGGATCTTGATTTTTTCACAATAACCTTGGCATCTGTATAGCAGCAATCTTCTCTGTGACATGGTGACAATGATCCCCTTTTGTGAACATTGTTGAAGATTCATCTTGCGGTTGTTGAGTATATTTTTTACAGTATTTATGACTAAAGATTCATCTTGAGGTTGTTGAGTGTAGTAGTTACAGTAATTATGACTACATCTCGAGTGCTTCCAAATAGGCCTTGAAATTTATGGTACCATTTCGAAAACACATTCTTGTCTTAAGCTAATGAATATTGGGATTATTAATTCTTCTCCAATCCAACCAAGATAGTGTTGTGACCCCATAGATCCCTCCAAATGTGAAATCCCATCTTTTAAAGATGCTTACTAAAAAAATTGGGGGTGGACCTACCTAGCATGTTGATGTTGGGAAGGTTCATAAAAAATAGCCACATAATACCATCCGTTTGAACTTGGAGGAAACTCTCTACAATGCTTGCACTTTTTTTTTTTATAATCCTGAAAACAAGAAATCTAGTGGTAAGAGCTCTTTAAATTACATTACCAAGGTTAAAAACCATTATTGCCATCCACATGGGTCGTTTCGAAATGATGTCTTAATAAAATATACCATGGGGCTCTCATTAAAACACTTAAATTAAAAACAACAGAGAACAATGTTTTTTTTTTTTCATTAAAGCAAAGGGAGGGTCTCATAACTCATCCTTACCTTGCCTTTTCTTCTCTATATAACTCTTTTAAACATTAACTTTTGTTGTTCCACCTTAATAAGACACTAGTTTGAGTACATGAGGTTGTAGTTGGATTTTTGAACAAGAAGCTTTCAAAGGGAAGAGGGTCT
The DNA here is from genome assembly GCA_034641835.2 of Pinus albicaulis. Classification (NCBI taxonomy): domain Eukaryota; kingdom Viridiplantae; phylum Streptophyta; class Pinopsida; order Pinales; family Pinaceae; genus Pinus; species Pinus albicaulis. Next base: position 1,123,116,523 of record CM076575.1, read on the forward strand.
AGACTTGTGATTGAACACCTTATTTGGTGCAAACATATTCATAAAGATTGATCAATTGATTTTTCATCATCATATAGATCAATTTATATGTCATTTTATAGACATGCACATAATCAATCTTCCTAAAACATGGTTGATCTTTATATGACTTAGACCATTAAATGCCACAAATCATAGTGAGTTGTGCTTGAGTGGGGATTGAGTAATCACATTATGGGAATACTAATATACATCTCTTATGTATATCACAAGAAGAAAGGTGAATTGTAGAATGCATGTGGGGTCATAAGAGAGGCATCATGTCATTATGTTAAGGATATAAATATAAAGGGGTGTAAAAAATGTTAATAAAAAAATAGATACCTACAATATCTAGTGAAAGTAGGGGTTTTTTTAATTGGGAAAATGCAATGGGTTAGTATTGGTAGGGGGTTAAATAAAGTGATTTTTAGAGGTATTTTCCAATATGTAGTCAAATTAATGGTATTGTTTAGTATGCCATGAATGTGCTATGCCATAGGTTAATTGAGTGATGCCCATGTGGACACTATGCACAAAGGAAAGTTTTTTTGAAATAGTGACCCCTTACGGCGTAATAAATGAATGTATAAATTAATAAAACATAATCAACAAATAAATGTATAACCATAATTAAACATAATCAACAAAAAATAATGTGCTCGTTATCATTGAATTACCAACCTCTTGTATTATAATATTAAGTTTAAGATTTATACCCAAATTTTATTTAAATGGATAAACTAGTTATTCATGCCTGCGTGATCAATAAAATATCTATTTTAAGACTTAAGCTTTCCCTTATGGATAATTAGTAAAAGTATTAACACTTGCATGCATATATGTAATCACCTCCTAAACACACATTTTTAAAATCTAAACATGTATAAGCACAAAAGGTGTTAACCCTTGTTAACTTATTAAAAAGTGTTAGAAATTGTATTTATATCTCTATATATATATATATATATATATATATATAAACATGTTGTTTCCACTCCAAAACATACCCATGTTAAATACCACCAACTAGAAGGTTCATATATTAATTTTGGCGGAAATTCCGACACTTGGTTCCGACACTTTTGACCAAATGTCGGAAATTTCCCCAAATTTTTTCAACTTTGTCAAATCCCCCGCCCGAAACCACGTTATACCGACGTTTAGAGACAAGAAACAAAAGAATACCGACACTTAGACAAGGTGTCGAATATAACGTTGGGAGGAATCCGTCGCAATACCGACATTATGCCCCAAAGCATCGCTATTGCGACGCGTTTCCTCCAAATGTCGAAATTGCATTAATTTACCTGCGGTCGCAACCGCGTTTGAGTAGCCGTCAAAATAGCACGTTGGGGCATAGTGTCGCAAATTACAACGTTTGCCTCCAAACGTTGTAATTACAACACTATGCCCCAAAGCGTCGCTATTGTGACTTCCGCTTGCAAAAATCAAATGTAAAAATCAAATGCCCGCTCATTTGAAATGCAAAAATCAAATGTAAAATCGAGGAATGAAACTCGCTTGCTATGATGACAAGTCGAGGAATCAGTATCGAAAGCCAAGGTCCCGGTCTCACTCAACTAAGGGGTGAAATAAGTACGTGTCCCAGGTAGAAATCAAACACAAGGTCATCACTGTCCTCGGACCTGGAGGAGTTTGGCGGATATCTTTCAATGACATGGGTTGTGTTTTGCAACGCACTCCGATGATTGTCCCCGGCTTCTGGGTGAAATAGAGTTACCATAGAAAAGGGTATGGTTTATGTAATAAACAATGAGGTAATGGACAACTTGGTAGCATCATGGATAAGAAAATATAAATATCAAAAGAACCGATCACGTTTTCGACCGTAACCTCAATTTTCTTTCCTATAAACATTGGGCAAAGTACCTGCCACTGGAGCTCATGGTACCCATGATATGATGAGTGTGGGAGCTCTTAATTCGTGTTATATTCTTTCATGTGCCTACTAGGGACTGGGCTCATTCATCTACCGTCACTACACCGTAAAGGACAAACTCATGCAAGTGCACAAGTTTGGAGTATCAAGAAATTTGAGGCTGAGGTACTGAGTAAAATAAGAAACACATTGATATGAGTTCATCCAATTGAAGATGGGATAGATCAACTGTTTCACACTCTGAAATGTACTACAGATGCAGATCCAAAAAAATCTACAACTTTATAATTCGTATTACAGGTGCAGATTCAAAAAAATTGCAATTTTATAACTCGAAAATTGCCAGATACTACAGGAACAATAGGGAGGTGGCTTCTTTCAGATACAATTTATAGGCACCATCCTCGATGGTCTTCTGTCAATGTGATATGCTGCATACCCTCATATCCCTCTCCAGGTACTCTGTTTCTATATACAGATCGGATGTTGAATGTGTTTTTATTTTGGTTATCAAGCGAGCCTGCTGTTCTTAATTAAACACATGGAATGATAATATTATCGCTGCAAAATTTCACTCAACGAGCTTGACAGTAATCAATATGAATGGTCTCCCCTATGCTTTATATTTGGACGCTGTAGATGGTTATTGGTATCAAGCGAGCCTGATAAACTTTCAAGCGAGCCTGTAAATTACTCACATGGAATGCTGTTTTATTGGGGGCCCGCTTTTATAATATGCTGTTATCCGCACAGCGAGACTGACAACGCTCCAATAGGATCATTTCTGTCTTTCACATGACCGGTGGGTTTCCCTCTGCATACTACATAAATCGTTGCTGGTCAATGGACTTATATTGTTTATTTTTTAATGGAATGGATCAATATGGGCACCTGTTTTCTTCTGTTATTTCCCTTATCTAGTTGTATAAGCGTCTTGTATATGTTTTTCCATATGACATATTTGGATACCTCATTTTGCATAAACATGAGGTTCATACTGTAAATATAAACGATTTTACTTATCGTTGATATGGGGCATTAAAACAATTGTCGGATATGGGGCATTAAAACAATTGTCGGATTGTCCTTATCTTTTAGAGGGTGAAAACCTTATAGTTAAGTCCTTTCTGCAAGCACACTGGTAGTAATGCTACTGCTTGACTATCATTACCATTCAGAGAACAAAGACTTGTAGTCATGTCCATTTTACCTAACTAATTTCCAACTGGATTCGTGGGAAAACAATTGGGTCAACCTTTATGTCTCATAATTTTACATTGTAGACATCAACATTATTTTTTGAGGACATCGTGTTTGTCACACAAATTCAACTGTGTCTTGTGGTTCGTTCCAATATGGTAGTTGGAAAGCACTCAACCAGTTTAAAATATTTTTTTGATGGTGGTGATTAACACTTGAAAGATCCAGTCAAATTTAAGAAATTATTGAAACAAGATTAAACTTGATTTTATCTTATTAGTCGATGTGGAAATTAATTATGGACTTAGTGGTTGATCTGTGCCTTTTATTATTTATTTAATTTGGTCATCATCAAGGCATTTCTTGTTTTGGTCCAAGCTAATTAGAATAACATTTTATTTAGTCTTTGTGATCAATACAACAAGTGTGAACGCATCGAATATTGATTTAATGGTGTTGAATGGACTGATATAGAGTATTGAGCCTCAATTTATATATGCCATGATTTTGGATAAATTATGGTTTTTGATAGAGCATGGGAAACAAGTTTAAATGGTCTTTACCATGGTTTGAATTGAGGTTAGTTGCAATGCATCTTGTAGTGGGATTGAAGTATAGTGTGAAGAGCATGTATGTTCTCGTGTAGCGTAATCAAGATTGTATATGTTATATTTTATTGTTCATATCAGAGTGATGATGCAATTTGAAGAAGTCATGTATACACTAGTGCATATGAGATCTTAAAATGTGGCTGAAGCATCTTGTTCATGATAGAGTTTACTTCTATAATGAGCAAGAGACTAATAAACCGTTAGTTGTTTTGTGAATGGAAGAGAGCTAGAGTGGACTTTACTGCACAATAAGGAGATTCATCCAAACCTCCATCAAACATATCATTTAAATCCATTTGTTATAGCATCATAACGTTCTTATATGGGTCATTGGGATCATATGAATATAGCTTTGGTGTTGAAATTAAAAATTTAGATATGCATGCCAAACTTAACAGGAAAATGGAGGAAAAAAATTGATTGAACAACCTTGGAGTGCAATAAAATGTGATGACCTACATTCTGGAAGAAATAATGATGTTATTGATGCTTGTGGACTTATTTTCCCATTGTTTTCAAGTTATTAGTACATTTATCTACTCTAGTATAACATGTTGTTGCAGAATTGAAGCTCTTAATACTTTTTATCAAAGGTCATAATTCCCCCTGGTTTTGTACCATGGTGCAGAAATCAGTTCCTTAATGTCTTATGCAGTACTCCATTTCTAGAAGAATGTTGTAAAAGATATTGAATCCAGAAAGTAATCTTGTGTAAGGCAAAAATTTGACCTACTAAATTCCTAATGGTGTGTGCAGATCTGAGACAGAGTATTGAGTAAGATTGATGTGATACCATGAATTCTTGTTGATAATAGTTTATTGTTGCAGGAAGAGTATGGAAAATATTTTATTAATATCGTTGAGTCTAGCTTTGGTTGTTATAGAATGTTTATGGCCATGATAGAATTGATGTTTCTACGATGATTTGCTTATTTGGAATTAAATCATTATTGATGTTTGATCTCTTCCTTATAATTGTTTCTTGAAGATGATCATTCTCTAGCCTTATAAACAAGGTGATTATACTAAGGTAATAATTTTTTCTACTTGGAATTTGTTTGGAGATGAATTGTGCTTGATAACCCTATGTTTTTACATGTCTTCTATACCCGTTGCAAAGATATGGCATATATTTTTACAAGAAAACCTTGATGATGATACCTTGAGTTGCATCTTGGTTGAGTGTTTATAGTTTCCTTGTATATATTGATCTGATCAACACGGTCTTGGTTTTGTACCATGGTGCAGAAATCAGTTCCTTAATGTCTTATGCAGGGGAAACAAGAACATTTTTATTTCTCGTCTCGATTATTGATTTTATTTTGTATAGATGTAAAGTCATGTTGTCAGCTTTTCCTATTGCATTACCAAATCATTCATATAGATATAAATATATGCATATATGTATATTTGAAGAATGTGTTGTGGTAAGAGTAGTACAATGAATGTGAGTAGCTAACTGGTTGTTTCATTTTGTAGTTAATACCACCTGACTTCAGCAGTCTAACGAGGAAGATGCAATGGCTAGAATATGACTTTTTCCCTTGTGAAGCAAACTTGATGAATCTATGCATTGACTAGTTATTGAATTACTATCTGCAGGGAAATATCTTTGCATATATTACACAAATTTGGTTTGAAAACCTCATTTGGTGGAAAACCATTTTTATGCGATGATTATATTACTTGGATTGTGCATGAAATGATTCATGTTTACAATTTTGTCAGATATTATGACAGCTGAAGCATGAGAATATCATAGAGATGCTAGATGCATTTGAAAGTCCACAGGAGTTTTGTGTTGTGACATAATTTGCGCAGGTATTTATGATTGTATTATAGCATGTGCGTACTCTTTTATCTTTCCAGTTTGAAGTATATCAGCATTAAAATTCTGTTCCCAAAGCATTTGATATAGATCATAGACTTATAAATGATTTTGATGATAGGGTGAACTATTTGAGATTCTTGAAGATGACAAATGCCTTCCTGAAGCACAAGTTCAGGCTATTGCTAAGAAACTGGTATTTTAGTCTTTATTTTATGCATTTGTAGCTACAAGTCAATTTGTGTGTGTGTAGATTTTCTCAGTGTTTTTAGTGGTTGGATTAACGATATTTTGGATTAAGCGTGACTTCTTAAAATCTTGTTTCACTGTTTATTATTATTTTTTGAAAATCCTTAGTTTTAGGACAAACATTTCGTTCATGAATCTACCTCCCATTTGATGAGGAATGTGGGCATAAAGGGGTATTTGTGATGAAGAGTCTGCTAGGATTATATAAGTATCTTTTTGGAGTTAGGTTAGATTGAGAATTTGAGGGGAAGTTGTGTCCTGTTTGGGAAGGCTTGGACTATCTGTAGGTTTAGTCACTGCATTCGACGTCATTTATTTCGAAAGAATTCTAATTTTGTTGAATCTCAAGGATTGGTGAATTTAATGGTGAACTGATGGTGGATTTTACAAGTTTACACAAAATATACACTCAAAATGGGAGCCAACATGGCCTTCCTGTTTGTCACAAATCATTGCTTAGTGATTGCAAATATTTAGTTTTGAGCCATTTGTAAGCCTTTGGCATTATATACACTCCTTAGTATTGTATTCACTTTGGATGATTCATTATAAGTAAGTTTTTGATGCATTGCTTGGTACTATTGATAGCTTATAAAAATTAGATTTTGACAAGGTATTTTCTGAAATTAGAGCTAAGCAATTTTTGGTTGCTTAATGATGTGAAGAATATATCTCCTAGGGCATACTTTGGCCTCATGACAAGGTTGAGGTTCCCTTTTATTTTTGGATCTTTATGTTTTTAGTATAATAAAAAAGAAAATTGTTTCAAAGTTCAAAGTTCAAACGCACACACATATAAGGTAAGCATCTTGTGGGGTATGCTTACCTGAAGTGCCCTCCACTGTCTTTGGCATATTTAGAATCATTAGAATCAACATCCGCTACCCTTAATCCATCAGCATTCCCATCAATTTCTGAAATCAATTATCAACTTCAGTTTATACCTACCCTTCCCCTCCAACTTATCACTCCTACTTCTCCATCAACAGCTCCTCTTTCTACAGATTCGCCCCATGAGGCTATGTTTACAGAACAAATTTGTAAAGTGAAAATTCTGTCAATCTAATATTATTTTATGATAAACTGTACGTTTATCTATCCATGGGCGTTCTTGACAACAAAGTTACAAACTTCATTATGAGTTGTCCTGTACTGTTCCTCTTGTATACAACTTTATGGGTTATTTGAGGGCCTCTCTGATGATATGCAAATAATTGTGCATACTGTTGTCATTTTTTTACCATAATTTGGCCACTGTAGCTGTCCTTCAATTGTGTTGTACTAGGCATTGACATCAGAGTGCCTGAAACATGAAAAAGCCATGGAATTTTCTTGTTTCTCACTGTGTTTTAGTTCTTGTCAGTATGTGTAGTGAACTTCAATAATGTAATGACTTCACTGCTAAGGTTTAGCATCGTAGTTCTAGTGGTTAGCCTATCTTTTCTGACTTTAATGTCTATTTTTCTCCAGGAAGGGTTCTTGGTATATGAATGCAACTCTATGTGCAGCTGTAATAAAGAATGCCCAAACCGGGTGCTGCAAAAGGGAGTGCAAGTCTGAATTGAAGTATATAAAACAAAGCATAAGGTGTTATTTTGCTTTTATTGAAGTTCTAGTATTGGTAGTGCATTAGGAGCATTATTGAAATGTAATCATGGTCTAGAATGTAAATAAATTCACTTGTTAATGTCAGATGCATTTTTTCAAAAAGCAAAATCTTGGTTTCAAAATTATCAATAAACCAAGGTGCAACAAGACCCCAATTCTGTTTCAATGTTTTGGTCTGTCTTTTTGTTTGATTTTAGGGCTAGGCAGTTAGAGCTGCACAAGCAATTTCACGTGGGACAAAACATCTCCTACATAAATGTACGCACATTAAAAGGAGTTCTCTAGTCATAACTTCTCTAGCCTAGATCTACGTAACTTCATCTTATCATACAACAGCATTGTCTATATGCATAACAATAGTGTCACCTAGCTGTCAACTGGAGTATTTGAGCTGCAAGAATATCAGGGTGAACTGACCTGGTGAATGATATATTCAGGAATCCAACAATTTACTGAAGGCAAATAGTAGCAAAATTGCTAGCTGGTAGAAATCAACTAATCTGTCGAAACAGTGAGCATCCCTGTGCTCATTCTAGATAGTAAAGTGTGCTTGTGTTGTCCAAAATGGGATAGAAATTATAGCGAGTGAAACTAAATCAAAGAGAAAAATGATGTTGTGGTGTTGAGAAATGAGATTTGAAGAACTGAGATCTTCAGATCGAGATTGTGGCTTCTGTTTTCAGAATTTCACCTACATCGTGGTATTCTATTGGAATTAAGGTCTCATTAAAGCCTATGGGCTAATTGTGAATTAACATAGAGCTTTAGGCCATCGGCTAATTGTGAATTAACATAGAGCTTTAGACCCTAAGCCTACATGCATTAGGCTCCTATGTTATAATTGTACAAACATTGAATACATTAGGCTCCTATGTTATAATTGTACAAACATTGAATACATTAGGCTCCTATGTTATAATTGTACAAACACTGAACACAGTCAAGGGACTTATTTAAATGCTCCTATGTTATCACGATATATAGACACTAAATAGTGGAATTAAAAATATTCAGAAAGTGCGAACATTTTTACACTTTCTTTATCTATGAATTGGGATAGAAGGTATCCACCATGGTTTGTTGGTTATTACAGGAAGAGGGTAAAATAATATTTGGTTGGTTTCTTTTTGGTGAAGTCTTTCTACCTTAACCTTTTACTTTTTAGGAGATCTAAATCCTTAGACTGTTCATTTCTCAGCAAACAAGTCAATGGCTAACCTGGAACTTCATTTTAAGTTATGAGTGAACCCCACCACATTTCTTTAGGGAAGAACTAATAGATGGAACTTGCTGAAGGCATAACATGGATGGAATTCGATAAATAAAAATGTACTTGTAATTCTGATAATGTTTTTGAATGGAGAAAAATGAATTGTTGTTTGAGAGTTTTCTTTTTATGTAAGAGAATGTTTTCTGTGTTTGGGAGATGTTTGGGAAATAGGTTAAATTGTTATGGCTTTGACTACTTCAATCCTTAAAAGGAGATTATCAACTGATACAGGATACTCAAGTCTTACTAGTCTTACTCTCCCAGACTAGCCCTTATTGGCATAAATAAACATCATTATACCTAGCATCAAATCCTACAATGTTGTACAATTATATTTTTTTTTGCCATTAATTAAGAGACAAACCCTTGTACCCTTGGATGCCTTGTCACAGTTACACTCAGGTTGAAACATATGAGATGATGCACCGTAAAATGCCATGCCAGAGTTATACACAGGTCCTAAACAGGTTGAAGTTGGAACATTTACTTGCTTATAGAATATCTAGCTATTTTGGATTCAGACGATTGTGGATGGTTGCATTTATTGGAGAGTTATGTTCTGTCAACTTACCATTTTTTTGGTTACATCTTTTGACATCAGAGAGTCAAACTCGTTTAGATCACCTTTGGCTATGAAACCGACATTGTAAGTTATCTATTCTGTCAAATTCACCATGGACTTGAAATTGGTCTCATCCCCAAATTGGCAGCATGTTCTTCTTTTGGGATTGGACTCATAACTGTTGTTAAGTTTAGATTCTCATTTTAAGGTCTTAGTATAAGCACACTAAAGTCTCTATCAATTTAGGGTGCTAGCATAGTCAATTTATTCTAGCAAACAGGTATGTGAGACCAATTTTGTGTTTTTTTCCTCTTAGTTTGTAGTGAATGTTTGAGTCTATTACCAGAAATTTTGAAGACATTTTCCTACTTGAATCCTTTTGCCTGACATTGATTAGAATAGGTCATAGCAAATCCTTGTATTTCTTATATAATGACGTGATTAGTTCCCATTTGTGTGGCTAAACTGAACTCAAACCTTCTCTTCACCAATGAACACAACATCTTCTTATTCATTGGCATTTACTTGTTTATTAATGATGCCATATGTTAATCTCCAAAAATTCTTCAACAATCAGGTTAATGAAATATTTAACTCCTTTATGTGGTTACTTTTTTAGTTTTTTCATTTTTATTCCTGGTCAGTGTTTACTGATGCCTATACATGCTGAAAACTTAGTCTTTAGCAGATTCATATTACAAAAACTAAACCACAATGGATAGTGAGGAAAAGGTTATTTCAGCGTTGGATGTTGCTGGCATATTTACAGTTGGTGGCATGAATAGAAACAAGGTACTGTAGAAAAGAGGGTTGTAACTCGTGCTTTTACATGTGATTTGCCACAGAATCTTGGTTTGGTGTTTTGAAGTTAACAGAATAACAAGAGTCTTTGCTGATGTGTTCTATCATCTTCAATATCTGGACCATCTCAACTTCTGTGATCTGTTTTTACTTTGGATTCATGGTTGTCATTTTTAATTTTGTCTGTGATATATTTTATAGCCTTTTTCAGTTACTTTCTTGATAAAATTATATTTGAATATGGTATTGGCTTTTCTGATTGCTATCAACTTGAATACTTGAAACCTTTTTGGAAATTGCATTTTTTTTCTTTTATGAAACTAGTTTTGTAGAATTTGTAGGATTACTTTGAAAACTACCTTTCTTTTTCTTTGGAATCTGATTTAGAAGCATTATGATATTTTAAAATGATTTTTTTTATATATACATTGTCTATTGCTATATTTGCCCATGTCTAGTCGTATTGCATCCAAATTTTTTATTAATGCTTCCACGATAATATAAGAGGGCTATCCTGATTTGGTTTTCCCAAATACAGGTGCTCTGTTTACCAGTCTCCCATGTACATGATCCCATGATACATATTTACAACATCCTTAAGGAGTTATGGTGTTTTGACCCCCTGACTCTAAAATTTTCATTTATTGTTATATTGGTCACATGTTACAAACCACGAACATTTTTTTTATAACAGCAACTCATCCTTTTATGGATAGTTAACCTTGAATTAAGCTCAACCTACCCTCACATACTTAAGTGAAGAATAAGGTTCACTAGTACCTTTCCAATGCTATACAATAATCTGCATGAAGATTACATCATAAATATTCAACATAATCAATAGCCACATCCAGAAAACCCCATGCAAGGCAGGAGTATGCCCTTCTAAGGCTTGAATGTGGGTCATTGTCACAATAACTGCCATAAGTTGCTGTTAGAGCATAGCCCAGTGAACGAAAACTGCTAACATTTTTCCAACCTAACCACTAGCACTAATAGTAGTCACATGTTACAAAAATTAACACATTGTTATACATTATCATGATGTTGAACCTTGTTGTTTGCTCCTTTGACATCCCTCTTCAAACAAGAGCTAAACCAATAATGCTAAAACTCTTAATAATAAATTGCTTATCATCCGTCTTGAGCACAAATGAGACAAACTTGGAATTGATGAAAACTACTCTCCTCCTGTGATCTTTGGAACTTACCATTGGTGTTAACTCTTTGTTTGCCATTGATTTTGTATTAGAAAGTATAACACACAACTTGGTACTAGGGAAATGAACTCATCTAGGCAACCATGATTGCTATCTCTAGAACTTACTATTGGTTTACACTTTACCTGTTCGCTATTTCTCATACATTTGAAAGTATAATACAAAACAGGGTACTGGGGCTATGAACTCATATAAGCAAACTTCATTGAGCATCCCCTCAAATGTTCCTTCTTCTAACAAGCCTAGCAAAGGGGCTATCTTTTAAGTGCTAGTCATCCAAAACAATAAGTCCCTAGACCATTCATCCAAAACTTGATTTGATGTTCACATGTGGGATAGCTACCATCCAATGAGTCATCTGGATAACTAACCATGATGGTGGCTGTTTCTCTAGAAGAGCAATCTAGATGGACTACACGTCTTCAATTTATTTGCAAATATTTTTTACCAGGGGAAACTACTTTATTTTTCCTGTCTTATGGGGTACAATATTATTGTTTGGTTTTATTATTTACATCTATTGAGACGACCATAGGCCCATTACCATGATCTCTGACTAGACAAATATATTTCAACACTTGTGACCAATTTCCATACACTCCAGATACCCTTGGATATAATTGTTGCTTGTAGTGGAATGATGCATACAATTTGGTTCTTGGTTGTTGGAACCTGATGGAGGTAGGACCCACAGTCCTGGTTTTTCAAAACTTTATTGCCCAATCAATTTCACAATCTGGGCAAAGTCAACCCGTTTTCATTCAATCTGGGCAAAGTCAATCGTCGCCTCCATCCTACGGCTGGAAGGCTATCGCACTACCACTCCATCATCCGACGGTAGTCGCGCGACCCAGCTACACGGAGGTTAATTCCCCAAACACGCGCGATATAGATGGTATCACAAAACCGCTCAATTACACGTGTCCATCGCCGGAGTATATCGCGTTGTTTTTATAAAAACAACTCACCACCTTCGACCTCACGCGATACTGCCGGGTTTGGATTTAAAAACCGCCTTTACTGTTCAATGATCGCAGTTCCACTCCTTGCGTTCAGGGTTCCATCGCTCCACAGTTAAACAACCCTCGCCAATTTACAATCCTCCTTGGTTTCGGATTGTGGTACTTAACGCTGGTCCATTAATTCATGCATCGACCACGCTATGTTGTTCCAGCACGGAGGACCTCATCCACGAGAATTAGTTGCGATGCAATTACAGGGCCATAATTTATAATCTGGCGCTTGACAGAGTATTTGTCGAAAATTCCCTCCAATTATGGGTCCATCGGTTCTCCTGTATGATGTTTTAAACCAACAATATTGCCTTTGTCATGCTCCACCTGTAGTCCAACCAAGACGTCTTGACTATTTAGTCCAGAATTTTCTGCGAAGGACAAATAGGTGAAATTTATCTCTGTAATCTGCTTGTTGATGAATGCAATGCAGCAGTGTTAATTCTACTATCCCTCTTGTTGTTTAAAATAGAATTATTTCATTGCTGAGAGTATTCCTGGAGAAATAGTTAAAATGTATATCTGTAATCTGCTTCTTGATTTATGCAATGCAGCATTGTTGTAAGGACTTTGGAATGGAGAAAACTAAAGCCAAATATGCCATGGCTTGTGGATGCTGCAGTCTGTGTGCTTTTAGATTGCCTGGTATCCATTCACAATATAACTTGCGTTTAATAAATAATAACTATGCAAGGACTATTAACTGTTAGAATTAACTCTCTCATTTGTGGGTATTGGTTTTTGTTTATCTGTGAATATTAGGCAGGGGGATCCTTAACAGAATTGTGCAGATTTTGGCTCAATAGGCAATTTAACCTGCCATCGCTCGAACGATGTAGTTTGCGAATGTAGATCTGAGCCCCGTTCAAGATTTGCATCGGAATAAAATTATTGATGATGCGAGACAAGCCCTCCCAGCAACATCTGCTATCGGGCATTCAGAATATTTTCATTTTTTTTAAATTAAAAATTGAACCCGCTGTCGCACTTCCGACGCTCTATAAGCGTCGGAAGACCGACGTTACATTTAAAAAAAATTTACTATGCCGTCGGAAAAGCAACGTTTACCAACGTCGGAAGAGCGACGTTCCCAAAAACGACGTTTCCAAATGTCGGAAGAGCGACTTCTGCTCAATGTCGGTATTGCGACACTTCAAAGCGTGGTTAGCCATAACGTCGGTCTTCCGACACCATACGAGCGTCGGTATTGCGACACTTTAGAAGCGTCGTTAGCCATAACGTCGGTATTGCGACACTTCACCCGCATCGCTAGTGCGACACTTCATAAGCGTCGGTATTGCGACGCTTTTGCAAAACGTCGGAACAAGTGTCGCAATACCGACGCTTTATGGAAGCGTCGGAAGACCGACGTTATGACAAACCACGCTTTGAAGTGCCGCAAATTGTCGCTCTTACGACGACTTTCTGTGGCTAGCCAAGGCCACCCAAGAATCAATGGGTGCCCTTCCATCCTATTTTTTGGATTAATGACTAAAAAATCAGCTGGGTATTCCCATGAGTCCACAGAGACCATGATGTCTTGCACTATACCTTCCAGTCTGATAGCAGATCTGTTAGCTAGTTCTAGAAGTGTGGTTGTAGGTTCTAAAGCTGATATGCCTAGTTTTTCACAAGCTCCTATAGTTAGGATGTTAATGGCTGCCCCCACGTCAACCAATGTGTTTGGAAATGAGTGTCCAAAAATTGGCACGGTTACAATGGGGTTTCCTGGGTCTTCATATTTTACAGGTAATTCCCTACCTAACAACAAGTCAGATAGTGTTCCTACCACATGAACTATGGGTGCAACCATTGTTTTCTTAAAAAAAAAAAAAATTCCACATAATTCTTTGATTGTCTTTACATAGATGGGAATGTCTTGGATGGCCTAGAGAAGAGAAATTTTGATACAAAAGTTTCTTAATCCCCCTAGGATGTCAAAATCTGGAGTGATTATAGGTTTGGGTAAGTTTAATCTCTCAAGAAATGGAGGCGGAGTCATCCTAAGTTATTCAGGTCTTTGTTGATCAATTGTTTCCTTATCTTTTCCTGTTTCTATTATATTCGTTAGGCTAGGCTTTGTGGTGGTTTCAACTTGGGATTGAGGTGGAGTTGTGGCCTCTGTAAGTAATATGGTACGTCCTAATATTAACCTAAATTTGCTGCACTGTTTCTATTTGGCATTGGGTTTTGGATTTTCTATGATCTGAATTAGTTGAACCGGTCTGTTATTGGGATTAGGATTGGGTTTGGCTGGCAATTGAGGGCGTATGGAAGGCTGCTAGTTATGTTGAATTTGGTAGGGAGCTGGAAATTGTTGGGTTCTTGCTCCTATCGGCAGATTGGACATTCCCATAGGTCACTGATAGTTCCAATTGGTGTTTTGAGTAGGAGGGTTTGGCCATTGGTTTTGATACGGGACATTCTGCCAATAAGGGGAAGAGCAAGGGAAGTTCTGCCAATTACTCCCTGATGGAGTTTGCGTAGGCCAAGGCAGCATAGGAAACACTTGGTTTGGCCACGTTGGGAAGGGGTTTTGAGTCTACTAAGTTGTTGCAGGGTTTTGCTGGATGAACTGCGTCAACAGAAAGTATTGAGGCAGGTCTTGTGGTATGCCAGGCCGTGCTTGCCATTGCCGACGCTGATTCATTAAATAGACTGGATTTTTTTCTTCTTCTGCTTCCTTGTAGACGGATTTCAACCCGGGAAGTGAAGGACACTGGTCTGTGGTATGATCCTTAGTGCAGATAGCACAAGTCTGAACCATGTCTAAAGGACACTCCCTATGGTTGTGCTTCTTCCGACACCTTGGGAAAAAGATGGCCAGTTTGTGTTCTGCTATAGCTTGTTTCTTCTTGGCTTGTAAAACATCAAGTTGCATTGTCAAAGTACCCAGGATGTCAATTTTTAAATTTTCTAACATATTTCCAAATTCTGCTCTGGCTACATTGCCATTGGTCTGCTTAAGATCCTTCTTCATAGAATCACGCCCAACAGGTCTATTTCGTGAGCTACCTCGGGAGCATCTAATACATAAGGAAATAATCTCGTCGTATTCTTCCTGGTAAATATCTCCCTTCCCCATGATGTTAAGCATCTCAACCCATTCTTCCTTCATCCCTTTAAGCATCGTGGATTTTAAAATGTCCTTGGATAGCATGGTGTATGGGGATATTTGTAAGTTGTATTGAAATATTTCTACGCATTCCTCCAATGTTTCATTGTCTTTTGCAGACATGTTAAAGATTTCATCTTTTAGGTCTTAGGTTCGACAATAGTATTGGTATTTGGTAAGAAAAATATTCTTCATTTGGTCCCAGTTGTTTATAGTTCCCCCTCCTAATCCCTGGAACTAGCAGAGTGCAGTTCCTTTTAAGGTAGAGGGAAATAGTTTTAGTTTCTAGGGATCGGTGGTGTAGTCATATCCTCTGCATAAGACATAAAATTCAAATAGGAATGCATTAGGATCTTCTGTGGTTAACCCATGAAAGGTGGGGATGTTGTGCAAGGGAATGGCTTTCATAGGGGCATTGGCAGCATGATCAACAATAGGGTATTCTAATGTTGATGTCTGCCTCTGATTCTGATTTTGATTATTTTCCATCTGATCAAAGAGGTGCCAGAAATCTTCGGGAACTTCTTGATCTGGAGGAGAGATCATAATAGGCTTGGGGGGCGAATGTAGAGGGGGTTTTACAGCACTTCCCTGATCTAGGATCCTAAGTACTTTTGTTTCGATTACTTCTTTAGGGGACTTAGGTTATGATATTTCTATGTGAATTCCTCCACTAGTTTCTCCCCCTCCTTCTTGTAGGTTGCAAGAGCCTCCCTCTTTTGAAGGGTCAGTGCCTATATGAATGGAAGTCTGCAGGCTTTTCTCATACCCCTCTGTCTCGCACTGAATCTCGGCGTAGGCTACAGATGGTGAGGCTACTGCCTGAGGGAGTGCATTAGGACTTTGAATGGAAACAGTTCTGGGTCCTATAGATGCCTGAGATTCAACTTTCCTAATGATTTCGTCTATATATGTTTTTCTTCCAAGGATCACGGGTCCTTTGGGTTGTGAGGATGGTTGCGAATGATTTCGGATTGTTTCTATCTTTTTCTTCCTAGGCATAAAACAAGAGCACCTATCCTACGGTTCTTTGTATGACTTGCTGGTGAGCGGGCTAGAGGGCAAGCATGTTGCTTGCCAGTACGCAGGTTCTTACCTCTCGTTTTCAATACCCAATTCTTCACAGCAATGGAGAAATATGAATAAAGGAGGTGACTCTTAACACTCTCCCCGGCAACGGTGCCAAAATGTTGGTGCTGATAGAGGTGAATTTTTATTGACAACTCTAGTGCTTTCTCATTTAATTATCAACCCGAGGTAAGTCTTTTTATTCCAAGAGTGTTGGCACAATATATGCGAGTCAATTCATCTAACATATGTTCCTTGTCACGTATGAGGAATAATGTACTAACTTCCTGAGCTTGCTTATCCTACGAGGGGTGGCTTGGATAGGTTTTTAACCTAAGATTGAGCAACATGTTTTTTAATTTATCTAATGGAATTAAACAACAGTTTAACTGAACCGAACAAAAATCTAGAGAAATCAAGCAGAAATCAACTGAACAAGGATGGAATTGAATGGAACAGCAGTCTAACTAAGCTAAATAGTAATGGAATCGAATTGAATCAGCAGTCTAGCTAACTAAGCAGTAATGGAACATCATGATAACTAAGTTGAACAATAATGGAACAATAGTATGACTAAAGCGAATTAAATAAATCGTACATCAATTAATTAAGTAATTTTTCAATGGAGTTATCTTTATGACTTAATTAATCAACATTGATCGATGGTTGAATGCTTCGTTATGATAGAAGAAGAAAACAATTCATAAAGATAGATAATATTGAAATCAACTTATTCTACGATCTGTAATTCAAATGCAATAGTATTAAAATAACTAGAACTATCTATTGATAATAAAGTATTGTCGTAAGTCGGAAAATACGATTGCAATTTTCCTACTTCAAGAACGCAATTTCTAACAATCCTGAAGAAAGAGAACTGTACTTGTATTGAATGGAAATATACTTTACAACTACATCAGATTCTTAAGCATTGGTTTTGCAACTACATAGAGTATGAAAACTTGCGTGGAACTTCGAGAGGTTGGGCCCAGACCACCAGAAGCCCTAGCGCAGTAAAAAATTCAAAATATTATTGTTTAAAGCTCTATATTACATCTAATGATGTTACAAAAACACAATTAGACAGATTGTTTCTGATTTTTATATTACAGAATGAATTTCCTATCCTGTCTCCGACTCCCTTCTCATCCGTCCTTCACCCTTTTAAAGGCGATTTCAAAAATGCGAAAGTATTTTCCAAACGATAGGTCGCTACGCATGGCTGTCGTTTGAGTTCTTGGGCTCGAATTCATATGTCTGCCTTCTTTTGGTTGCTGGGAGTTACCAGGATTTCATATGCTTGCGTCCGTTGGTTGGCTTCTGTTTCCTATTGGTCCAGCCATTTTGCCTTCCTGCATGCGGAGATAAGAGAAGTCAATTTTATATTACAAAAACATCCTTTTCATCATTAGTCTAATTGTTCTTGTTTTCATAATCTTTTATTCTCTTTATTGTTAATATGAAGAGGGATTCCTCCGAAACTATAACATAATTTGAAGTACTTACAGGGTAAGAATCATACCTTAATTTGGGCCCAACAACTTATCTATGGCATGATTCTATGGCATGATTCTCCTCATAGACTAAGTAAACCTCTATGAAATTTAGTTGAAATCATTTCTAGGGTGCTTTCTGATACATCTAGGGAAAAATAAAACTAAGGCTCTTTCTGCTTCTTCTTGCTTCCTTTTGACCCGCATTATGTCCATTTGCAAAGAAAAGGTGTTCAAAATGTCACTCTTGAAGTCCTCCAACATATTTCCAATCTCATGTTTGATGGAGGTGGAATACGCAGGGGTATTGGATGTACTTTGGCCAACTATGAATTTGTTCTTGACTTCCCTGGAATGGTTCCTGAAGACATTTTTTATTGTTTCATAAGGAAGTTGGTAGATATCTCCTCCTGATAACATATTGAGGGTTTCTATCACCTCCTCTCTGATACCTCAGAGAAGTACTAGTTTAAGTGATCTGGGATCAAGAGTATAGTTGGGTCTCTTATATTTTAACTAAAAAATCTCTTCATAGTCTTCTAGGGATTCATCAGGACCTAGCGTCATCCTGAATATCTCATCCTTAGTTTCCTTGGACCTACAATAGTATATGTATTTGTTGTTGAAGGCCTTTTGCATCTCTTCCCAGGTAGTGATGTTGTTCCCAGGTAGACCCATGAACAAGTGAAAAGATACATCCTTAAGGGTGGATGGGAATATATAAATTCAAATTTTGATCATCTGAGGCATAGTCATAGGTCCTACAAATAATAACAAATTCAGACATTAATGTGTCAGCATCTTCTAAGGTAAATCCATGAAAGTGTGGAAGGGCCGAGGGGATAATGTTTTTCATATTAGTTTCCCCATATTCCTCTCTAATGGGAAAGGCTTCCTGGGTTTTAGTGTTAGTCATGGTTGAGATAGGCGAAGCAGGTTCCTCAGGTAAAATAGGATCTTCTTCTTCTCCAATAGGTTCTTCAAAATTTTCAGGAGGCTCACCTACGATGTGTTAAACCTCACATTCACTGAAGAAGAGTGAAGGTTGATTATGTGGTGATGTGGGGGTCTTAGGTAAAAAAAAATCTTGAGTATCCCTACTCCTACGAGGCATAAAAATTAGTTTTTTTTGTATTTTTTTTTCAATATTTTTGAAACAACATGAAAAAGGAAAGCATAAAATAATGCTAATACAAAATCAAAGCATCTACTAGAAACCTCCCCGACAATGTCGCCAAAAAGTGGTGAGCCTTGGTATTTCACCAAGGATGCTGCAACTCCCATAGGCTACCCTACTTTACTTTATCAACTAGAGGTTCATACAAAATTGGAGGTGACAGTGCTATATACACAGTAGATGCATTCTACTCATGTCATCCTCTTCTGAGCTTTACGAAAGGGTGCTACTTCTAGGGTTTGTAGATGAAGTCTATCACACTTCTGAAATTATGCCTAGGGATACAAATGATTCAAAGCCATGGCACTATCAAAAAGTAAATATCTATACTATAGCAAACAAGTACATCTAACTATATTGCAATGAAAGAAATCTACTTATTAGACTATGATAAGAATTGAAAGCAACCTAGGCATCTTGCATGAAGTAAATTTTTGAATTGAAATGGCATAAAGGAAACTAATATAATCACACTTTACTGGGCCAAGTGGCTAAACACACTCTACTTAATTTGTGCTTTATCTATTATGCTTTTAATCATGAAACTACTCATGACCTAACTATTCTTGAAAATGTGTTGTTTTGCAGCTAGGAGAAGAAAGTGCCAAGGTGGATCATGGAAGGCTTGAACACATGGGGGCAAGGATAGAGGTGTATGAGTGATTTTTGCAGGTTTAGAGGTTGTGGATGGTGGATGTTGGGCTTAATGAGGGGCCCATACGTTCTATTTCAAGTGCTGCTATAGTTTTCCTGTAGTGCTACAGGAAAGTCCTGAATTGCTACAAGAAATAGCCTGAGGGAAATCTGAGGACAAAAATAGGTGGAAAAAGGGTAGGGAAGGTGGATTAGTATGTGTGGAAGGTGGCCCACCCCTTGTCCAAGCTCAGAACCTCTTGGGAGGCCTTTCTTGCACCCCTAGGTTTTGCTCACGGTGTAGGGATGAAAAAACCGAAAACAAGGCTGATGGTGATTTTGATGAAAAAAGGGCCAATGAAGGATGAGAGATGTAGATGATGGTGATGTTGAAGTTATCCTTGTTTGTGCTACCTGTAACTGCAAGAAAAATACCTATTAATGCAATAGAAATGGATAAATTCATGATAAAGTCAATGGAAAATATGGCTTGAATTTGTAAAGAAAATCTACTCTAATCTACAAACAAATATCTAACACAACTTTCTAAACATATCCATGGAATCACAGAAACTAATCTCATCAGAAAGAGATCAGCAAGGTCTTAGGTTGTCGACTCCATTTCCTTAAGGTCATTTATGAGGTTGAGTCTTATCATAGTAGCCCCTAAGCTCATGTTTACCCCGGGTAAGCTGATTAAAGTGGGTATATATGAGGGAGGCGTGTTACACATCCTTCGCTAGAGAAGAAGTATTTTCCATTTTAAGTTCTGCAATAATATTTTTCAAAAAATTCTGCAATTTTGATACATTTGAAGCAGAACTAGTGAGAGAGGAATATATCATCTCACCAGTTTTTCTATGAAGATCAATTTGATCTATAGGATGGATCTGTTTAGTATTGAAATATAAAAAAATTATTATAATCTCCAGTAGCTATGGATCAGAAAATTTAGGTTCAATAAATGCTAACTCAAATTCACCTTTATCAATATCAATAACTAAAAGAAAACTATTTTTACTGGAAGAAGTTTGCTTCCAGAATGATGAGCTCCATCATTAGACCTTTTTGGAGAGGTTAATGGTCACCTTTTTTCCTTTGTAGATCTCTTTTTCTTGAATTTTTATTATTATTTGGTTTTATGATGCTAATATAGGTGGTGATTAAGGCTAACATACTCCGAGTGTCTAATATGAGGTTGAGTGCAGAAAATCATGAATTATTAAGAATTTTTATAAGGATTTTATCATAAAGACTTGGATTCGGATTCAAGTGGACTCAATCACCCCAAATATTCTCTCCAGAAATTCGAGTTCCAGAGGCAGCCAAGAAACTCCAAGAGGAGTGCACTCAATCTATGTTTACTTGGATTCAAGTGGACTCAATCATTCTCTCTAGCAATTCGAGTTCCAGAGGCAGCCAAGCAACTCCAAGAGGAGTGCACTCGGTATATGTTTACTTGGAGTCAAGTGGACTCGATCACCATTTTCAAGGGAGTTTTTGGTAGTTGCCCTATAGAATAAATAGAGCATACCTAGAGCTAGGAAGAGTTAGTCGATTCTAGTTGAAACTTTGTTGCAAGCTATTGAGATTTTCATTATTTTACTCAGTGATCAAACTTTCAGAGATGTATGAGGTTATTATTTTATGAAATGAGAAGATTGATTTCATTTTACTGATTTAAGTTTTAGAGAGCTAGTCTCGTGGGTTAGGGCCCAATCCATGTCCCTCAATTTCTCTGTTGTTACTACCTTTTCTTTTTTGCAATTAAGCTAGTTTTATTTCTGTCATTCAATTAGTTCTACTTCTCATAGTTTCATCGTTGTTTAGTTTTGCTTTCAGTATGTTGCTGTAGTTTCTCATTTTCTTGTGAGTAATAGAATAGAGGGAAAACCCAAAAAATATGTGGATCAAGACTCCCTTCTCATCTCTGTCAATAGAGCTCGAGGAGGGTGAACCTTCCCATAGACCCAAAAACTTCTTTATGTTCACTTTTTTTTATCACGCATTATTTTCCATTTTCCCATGCACAAATCTGCAAGTTTGTTTAAAGGAATATGCATGAAATTCCCCAGAGAGATTAATAATCCGTTCCACTCCATTTTCCAGTCCCTATCCATCTCTTCATTCACTTCCAAACACCTTTGTTACGCTTCTAATCCCTTCTATTTCACTTATTGCAGCTGTCGCACCCTTTTATTCCCAAAAACATTGCAAAACGACTAAGTCTGCCTTCTATTCCTTCGTTTTCAGGTTTTACGGCTATCACAACTATTTTAATGGAAAAACACCTCCAAACCTCATAGGTTGACCTCCGCCCTTTTCTTCCTCGAAACTCCTGCTACCGTACTTCACCTTTTCACAAAATCGCACTTCGCAATATTTTCCCTTTTTCATTAAGGATTACCGCTTCAATCCGCCGATCGTGATATTGCGATTGCGCTTCGCCGTCGGTCCCACTACCACATCACCCATCGCATTTCGCACTTCGCACTTTTCAGTTGGTTTTCATTAATACTTACCACTCTTTCCGCCGGTTGCGATATCACATTTCACACGTCGCAGCTTTTTCCCCGTCGCACTTCGCACTTTGCAGTTCTCACCTCATCGCACTTCGCATTTATCTCCCACTCCCGAACAAAATTTCCGCTATCCCTTTAATTTTGCGATATTTCGATTGTGACATCGCATATCACAACTTTTTCCTCCATCACATCTCTGCCATTGCACTTTTCAATTCATTCCACTCCAAAGCCCTTTCTGCGCTATAATAAGTTTTTATAATGTTTAACCTCACTCTTTCCACTTCTAAGCCTTGTTTCATGCGTTAAGCCCTCCATTAGCCACTTTAGCCCTTTTCTTTCCTCCAAGCTGCAAATCAACACTTTTTCAATTAGAATTAAGTCATGGATAGCTTAGTTGAATGGGTAGAAGCATGGTAGATAGACCATAGGATAAGTAGAGTGCATTTAGCCGTTTGGCCAAATTAAGTCTGGTTTAGAATTAGTTTCCTTTCTGCCATTTATTTTCAACAATATATTTTAGTTTCTTTTCAGTCATTTCCTTTTCTGCAAATTAAATTAGTTTCATTCTTATCATTTCTTTTCAGAAATTCAGTTTTCCTTTCTTTCATTTCCTTCCAGCAATTTACTTTCCAATTCTTATCATAGTTTAAGAAATAGCACCCTGTCGTAAAGCAGAAGAGGATGACATGAAAAAATTGTATCTGCTATGTATATAACACTGTCACCTCCAAGTTTGTATGAACCCCGGGTTGCTAAAGTAAATTAGGGCAGCCCCTCGGAGTTGCATCACTCTTGGTGCAATATCAAGGCTCACCATAGAGCTCGGTATAAGTTACTATCTTCAAAGCCTCATTATTTTTCATCATTTCCAAAATCTCAGAAAAGATGTTTTGGTTAGAAGAAGGAGGAGAAGATTGTTTTTTCTCTGGATCCAATTCCTGCATTCTAAAAAGAGGCTCAATTGAAACAATAGTAGTCGGTGAACAAATTTTGAATGAGATAGTTTCTGATACCGCTCGATCCGTATTATTTGTCTTCTTTATCATGTATGCTCTGAACTGTTCCATTTCTAACCCTGATAATATTTAATCTATCCTATTAATTTCTTTTTCTTTAATTGGAGGTGTGACCAGAATTTTCTGTCCTACTAACTACTCCACAGTTTGTTCTTCTGTCACTTCCTACAAAATGCTTTCCTCCTCGGTGTCCTTATTAGAAAAATTCTTTATCTCAACCTTGGACACATGAAAATAAGGTGGGGAATTATGCTGAACTTTGATGGCTGAAATTCTCCCAATGGGGTCATATGGCCAAGTAACCCCCAATTTAAACTTCATTTGTGCCAATAATTGTTTCACCTTTTTGTCTTTTGACCTATGATTCACTATAAATGGCCCTACCCATTCCTTCAATTTAAACAAGGCCTATTTCCTTCCAGGTTAAAAATCACTTGATCTTCATTGAGGCTTTATCTGATGAATTCAAGCAAAAAAATACACCTAGGCAAAAAAATGGTAGCTGATAGGGTGGAAGTTCACACCCATACAATCTAATTTCTGTAAAATTTTGGTACAAATACCAATCACCAAGCCTTGTTTGTTCACTAAGATCCATAATCCTTTTTATTTCAAGTTAAATTCTAGGATTACTACCACGAATAAATATATTATAGCATATGTGAATAAATTTTTTCACAAATTCAGTGAAGGAAAATTCCTCAGAATTCCTTGTGACGAAGGATGTCCAATGAATACTTGACCATTGATTCCCTTGAAGATATTGATTTTGCAATTGGATTGGGATTTTTTCTGACCAATAATACAAAAACAAATATACCAGGACTAATTGATATTTAAAAAAAAATTCAACACAAAATTTACGAAATTGTTCATGAATGGCCTAAGATAAAAACTAGATGAAATTGAATAAGATTTGCGATTTGTTATCTGGATAAAAGGAAGATAGAAAAGCTAGAACTACTTCATCTACTTTCTCATCACTCTGATACCCTAAATACAACATAAAATGGATATGATTTTTGTTGAAAATTCTGGAAACATTGATGAATGGTAAGGTAGGCTGTGAGTGGGAATACCAATCCATTCAGACATGAATAATTAAAAAATAACCACTCTTTTTCAAAATTTAACTTCTAATAATTTTCCAAGAGAATTTCACTAGGAATGGGTGCAAAGATTTCGGCAAAGATATGAACAAGGATTTTAAAATGGACTCAGAAGTTACAAAAAACAAGGTTTCACAGTTTTGAGAAATTATGGTTTTCTCACAGGGTAAGTACCTGTCCGCACACCATACTACAAATTCTGGAAAAGGATGAGCTTGAGGAAATATAAATTGTTGTAAAAAGGACTCCCACAGAGAAAAAATTTCGTTATTATCTTGAATATTTTGGGAATCCCTATTCTACAATTCATATTGGTCAAACCCTGAGTTTCTATCTTCTATTCTGGTTTCCCTATCAACTAAGGGAAATTCAACAATTTTTGGGAGGGTTTTAGACTTAACCTAAGACTCTTTTCCTTCAGTTTAATTCATTTTGAACTATCAACTTGTAGCAAGGAGCAATATTACTTGTAAAATGTACCTTGCATTGTATTTCTAAGTTGTTGTTGAGGGCTTTCTGTTATCCCACACTATTATTCTCTATGTCTGGCGACTGAAGGAAAGGTGAGAGGGGACAAACATAGGTGGGAGCGATTAAATTATGAATGGCAGTGAGAACAAAGTGGAATGAATGTTCCGATAAATGGGCATATTTAGAATTAAATGGAAAACAATATTGAAAATTAAATGAAAAACAATCAATAAAATGGTGGTGGGTGATATTTATTACCGAAAAATGGGAATGGTTTTTTGCGTGGGGGTGTAGGTGGTAAGTGTTAATGAGTAGGGGGTGGGGTGGGGTGTGGGGTGGGTTGAAAAATTCATGTCACTGCCACGTCGCAAAATTTGTTTTGGAAAACAACCTCCCCCCCCCCAGTTAAATCTTGAAGAAGGGGGGGGGCGCGGGGTGCAGTGGGCAATAGAACAAGAGACGTCGATCACAAAATCATCATTCATAGTCAATAGAAAATGCATGATAGTTAGTGTGCAACTCTTTGACATTTTATTTATTAAAAAAAAGATAATATATTGCAGCATTATATATTTGCATGCAAACTATTACAAAGTGCAATAAAAACAATTTTTTTTGAAATTTTAATCAAAAATTTGAAATTTTCAACGTAATAAGAAAATGTTACAAGACCCCAAGTGCCGGTGTAGTGTTGGGTGGAAGAAACACCTCCTTGGCTGCCCACTTTAAATATTTTACAAGCAAGATGAAATGAATTTCTACCCCCTAGATTGTCACAACATCTGCTATTACAACATTCTTTTTTACAACATTTGATGTTACAACATTTGATGTTACAACATTTGTTGTTACAACATTTGCGGTTATAGGATCCATTGTAATGTTCACCGTTTTAGTAGTTTCAGTAGTAGCGGTTGTTATAACATCAAATTTTACAACAGTTTCATCATTTTCAACAGTAATGGGTGTTACACTATCAACTGCTACAACATTTTCAACATATTTAACAGTGACATGCTATTATGGCATCTATTGTTACAACATCCATTTTTACAACATCCATTGTTACAACATATAATTTTCAATCCGATGTTAACTATGTTTATGCTTTTCAATTTTTTTTCTTGATCCCCTAGGTGTTGTAGTGTTTGGTGGCAGAAACACCTCTTTCTCTGCCCACTTTCAAGCTATGACAAGCAAGATGAAATGGCTTTTTGTTACAACATACACTGTTACAACATCTACTTCTCAAGTTATTTTTACCTTTTTTTGTGCTTCTCAATTTGTTTTCTTAATCTCCCAAGTGATGGTGTAGTGTTGGGTGGCAGACACACCTCTTTGGATGCCCACTTTCAAGCATTTTCAAGCAGGTTGAAATGAACTTCTACCCCCTCAATTTTCTCCTCAAGTTGCTACATCTCCTTCAAGGCTAAAATTTTAGCTTCTTTGATAACATATGATCCATAAATAGTAGGCATATGGCATGTTTATCTCATCAACATGGATCATTGTGAAAATAAATATAAAATAAAAAAATGATGCCTCAACTCAATGAGTGTTTCCAATGCAATTCATTAATAGTTGTCAATGTAATTCATTTACAAAACTAGAACGTTTTAAAGTTTAGTTAAAGGATCCTTTGTTAGTCCAAGTGAGTTAAAGGATCCTACCCATGATGCATTTTTGTAATTCACGTAACCAATGCTCAACCTTCAACTTGTATACAATTTATGAAATGAAACATTTTTTGGGATCAATGCTCTTAATCAAAAAAGGGCATAATCAACTATGTTTACATTAGGTTTCAAGTCTAACTCCAAATGGATTCCAACATTTTAATTCATCAATAACAAGCTATTTCATAAGGAATTTTTATTTATTTAGTTGAAATTTTTGCAACATATAAAATCCATAGGTTCACTAGTGAATAAAGGTTCATCATGCCCAATCTGTGAAGTGACTGATGCCAATTCATAGATTCCATGGATTATCTTGATTTTCAATTTGACCCCTAAGTACTATCCCTTACAAAATCTACCTTGAATATGTTCTCAAACTACTAGGCAAGCACAAATAATTTGCAACAATTGTCTGTATGGAAAGTGTTACCCTGTAGAAGTCGTAATGAACAACCAGCTTATAGTTTTAGTACAAACCTATAGAATCCTTTTAGGATAGCCCTACATCACCTCTAAGTCACCTTCCTTGCCTTAATTCTTAGACTAAATTCGAGTTCTTTCATCGTCCCACATTTTATTGACTTGTTTTGACCTCTAAGCCTAAGCCTAGGGTGGAGTGATCCCTCTATCTCCTAGCTATTCTACATATGGGCTTCAAACAAAACCATTTCTCCAAGAAGTGACATAGACAAAAAGAAGCTTCCTTTCACCACTTATTCCAACTAGAGAGTGAATGATACTAGTTGAAATTGCACTTGTGCCATTCTTACTGATCCTTCTGTTCCACTTGGAGTTAAATCTAGTCTCATTCCCCATAACCATTTCATGTCTAACACCTTTACTACATCTAGCTACTTAACATTGAAAGGAAACATTGAACACCCCTTCACTTGAGTGTGGAAATGTAGTGTATATATAGCACAACATTTTACAAAATCTTGGATCAAAGAGCCCCTATATCTCCATTTTCTTTTTTTGTATATATCTATATATATTTTTTTGATTTTTTTTAAAGACAAGGATAAAATATCTACAACACCATCTTTTAAGAAAGACTTCTTCAAATTTTTGAAAAGTAGTGATTATACCAGGTTGAAGGGATTTGAATGGGTGTTACAACATCAATTGTTACAGCACTTTCAATAGATTTAACATTGACAACTATTATGGCATCTATTGTTACAACATCTCTTGTTCCAACCTCTGCTATAATGGTCATTGTTTCAGTAGTTTCAATATTATCAGTCATTATGGCGTCAAATTTTACAACAATTTCATCTTTTTCAATAGTAATTGGTGTTACCACATCAATTATTACAACATTTTCAGCAGATTTAACATTGAAAACTATTGTGGATTTTTTTGTTAAAACATATGCTATTACAACATCCTGTGACATCCTCACCCATGGTTTTATCATAAAATTAATTGTAAATATTTGTTACAAATATGTGAAATTAATAAAAAGGGATTGAGTCAAAGGACACAGATTCCAGAGTTGGGGAGGAGGATTTCTTGCTTGGGTGGTTGATGTTTTCTTATGGAGAAAATATGAAATTATTTGGACAACCATTAAAAGTTGGCTAGTGCATGAATTAATGATCTGGTTCTTAAAATTGAATAAAATGCAAGGAAGGTACAAAGGCCCATGCACTTGGGAACCTTCAAAAGGAAAAGGGACAAGAAACCAAGAGGGGACCTGCACAGTGCAATAAAGCAAGGATGAGGCGGGAAATGC
Source organism: Pinus albicaulis (assembly GCA_034641835.2). Classification (NCBI taxonomy): domain Eukaryota; kingdom Viridiplantae; phylum Streptophyta; class Pinopsida; order Pinales; family Pinaceae; genus Pinus; species Pinus albicaulis. The sequence goes on from CM076575.1 coordinate 1,123,144,830, forward strand.
GAGATAGGAAAAGAAGGCAAAGTGTGGTATTTGAATTCATGCTGAAGGAGAGAGGAGACACAATTTGAGGAAAAACAAACATAGAAATTTGGTTTAATCAGCAGGTAGCACAGAACAAGCGAGAGAGAAGGGGATTGGATCTCAGTTTCCCTGGAGGCTATGGGTTGAGCTACTAGTCTATGGAACCCTGTAATATTTTGGGGTTCCTTGGAGGCTATGGGTTCAAATAGGATCCATGGAGCCCTGTAACAGCTTGGGTCCTTGGAGGTTGTGGGTTGAGGTAGTGTCTGGAGCACTGTAACAACTTGGGTCCTTGAAGGGTATTAGTTGGGATGTAATTTATGGAGCCCTATAATATATTAGCTCCCTTGGAGGCTGTGGATTGATATAGTAGGTTATAGAGCCCTAGACAACTTGGGAAGAGGCTAATCCTATAATGACATCAAAATAATACTTGAATAAAGACCTTGGTTACTGCATTACTGTTACAGTTGATCCTAAACTCCCTAGAAGAGAGTGAATCACTGTGTATGCACTTTGGGTGAGGAAAGAACCTCTGGACTCCTTGTGCCGAGAAGATGGGAGTGCCAAATGGTGGGATTAAGGAAGAGGCCCTATGGATTCCCTGTTTCCATTGACAACTGGTGTTCTAATCCCTTAAGCAAGCACCCCCATCAGAATCTGAAATCTTGCTTGGAGGGGACAATTGCAAGTGTGGCTGCAACTATCTATGGTTGGGTGGAGATTCCTTGTCCCAGACTCAGGTTCCATGCAAATTTAAATATACGTTTTTTTTCTTTTCTTAAATAATAATTAACTTATGATGCCTGGTTGAAGTGGTTTTGATTCTTTTTGGATTTTAACGACGTTTTTAATGTGATGAGCATGTGGATGCCTCTCTAAGAAAATATAGATTTATAGTTATAATAAATAAATGCATACATAAACAGATATGTCACACCTTCTAAATGAACAATGTTCATAAACAAGTTGAACTAGTGTATGCATTTTCAATGGAATGAAGTGTTGTGTTAACTTCTCATTACTGCAGTTCATAGCATATACTCTACAAAAAAATGCGTAATTTTGTATACAATAAAATAAATTGAGTCATGTTCCTAAACCGAAATCCTATCTTAGGGTAAATTCTCATTCATACTGATTAAAAATGCATATGTAAGTAATACAAAGATGTCATGAAATGCCACAGGAAGTGAAAGGATCTGGAATAAAAACTTGGAACATTGGGCACAAAGACCCTTTTTATTAACATGAAATAAGTACATAAGATACTTCCCACTTGGCAGGGTCTGTACATATACATGGATGTTCCTTCATTGCGCTATAAGCCCTTGAACTTGTGAAAAAGGTGTTGATTCAACACTGGAAGGGTTATCCTCCCTTTAAGTGTAAGAATAGTTGAAACACATGCATGCAGGCTTCACTAGCCTTGCATTATAAGCAACCTGGATATCTTCTGCTTGCATCAAGGTGTATTTATCTCAACCCCAAAAGTATTTTCATATCTCCATGGAGCTGATTACAAGCCTTATTTGAAGCTTGGAACCTTTGGCATGTGGTAGGCGAGGTGGAGACCTCTCAGGCGTTCACACACAACTGATGGTAGGTAAGGGTTTCGAGAACACTTATAACAACATGCTTGAAATTCCCTACTTGATAAATGGTAATGTAGAAGAGCTAGGAACACCTTGGAGTTGTATTTTATAAAGCTCAAGAGGTATATCCCCATAGGGCACCTTAATAAGCCATCAACACTAAAACTAAGTACTCATGTTGTTCCGGAGGTATATAGAACCTCTAAGACAGAGCCATGGTCAAAATTATCAGCTCAAGGAAATTATGGTTAGGTCAATATTTTCTCTTATGATTGTATTAAATATCCCCATCTGATGCATTGCTTAAGGAAAGGTCAAGATCCCTTAGTCGAGCCTTGACAAATATTGAAGGAAAGCTCGCTGCAACGCAGGAGGGAAGTGACAACGTGGTTTAGAGGTAAAAAACCAGAAGATTGCCTCAAGAGGATTGTATGGCACATCTATAGGATCGAACAGGATGATGCCAGTTGGATGAGTTGTTTGACACACCAGCTTGAAAGTTCTATGATTGGTTAGAGGTGGACTCTCTTGACAGGTCGACGACGGGCTGATCCGGTGAGCGGAGGCCGTTGCATGTAGAGTAACAATTATAATTGTGAGACCCTTATGACAAGTTTGGAAGTCAAGTAGAGTTTGGAGGAAAATAAATAAATAAATATGTTTTACCCCATTCCTATAATAGTATGAGGGGTTGGGTGATGTTACACATCTGTTGTTACAACATCTGCTTCTCAATCCATTGTTACATATGTTTGCGCTTCTCAATTTGTTTTCTTGATCCCCCAAGTGCTAGTGTAGTGTTGGCTGACAAAAACACCTCTTTGGCTGCCCACTTTCAAGGTTTGACAAGCAAAACAAAATGGATTGCTACCCAATCAATTGTTACAACATCCCTGTTACAACATCCATTGTTACAAAATCTAGTATAATGGTCAATAATTTATAGTTTCAATAGTAGAAATTTTTATAGCATCACCTTTTACAACAGTTTAAACATTTTCAACAGTAATGGGTGTTACAACATCAACTGCTACAACATTTTCAACATATTTAACATTCACATGTTGTTATGGAATATATACTTACACCATTTGTTGTTATTGTTGAAATTGGAAACAAGAAACGTTGAAAATGGCAACCAGAAATGGAATCCAGAAATGGCACCCAGAAATGGTACCATAGGGGGCTTCTGATTTAATTTTCCCTTACTTAAATTGGAAGAAAAATTGTAATTTCATCTCATGACAACTTGTATTAGTTAAGTGAGTCAGGAAGACTTAGTTAGCTTTAGAGGTCTAATCGGATGCATGTAGAGTTGCCCATGATTTAAGGGGGTCCAGTTATAATTATTTGTGAGTTGTAATTAGTTAACTCAATTATTTGAGTTAAAATTAGTTTAACTAGTTCTAACTGAGAGATGAGCTAGTGATAGGTCCAGTGAATTAAATTAGATTTAATTCACAAGTAGTGATCAATAAATTAACTGATAATTCACTATAAATAGTTGTTGCATGTCAGTTCTAAGGAAGACCCAGTTGAGACTCAAGTTAAAGGGAAGAGATCTATCAATTGTACTATTAAAAAATTGTACAGGTCATGCATGAGGTCATAGGAAGACTTGAAGGATTGTGAAATCATTAATTGGTATTTTCCTAATTAATAGGGGCTTAATTAGCCTAATAATGTGTAAGAAGGTAGGACATGCAGAGGCAAGCAACATGTTAAATATTGGACCAAACTTGATTTGATTGGAAGCCAGATCCGAGCTAGGTTAGAGTGAGACAATCAACAAAGTAAGGAAAATTTCTCACTGGGGAAAGAGCATTGTATTGTTTCATGATCTTGACCATATGCAATATATATAGAGGGGTTTTGAGAAGTTTCTTTCCACATATACATCTTGTGTTGTGTGATAGATAATTTCTTTCTCTTTCTTGTTCATGTGATTGTGTGGTCGAAATTGGTTTCCGCAATTTGTAGATTGATTCAGTATTTTGTTTAGCACATTAATAGATCAGTTGAATCTATTTAGATATTTCTACAGTTACAACATATGCTTCCCAATCCATTGTTACCTATGTTTGTGCTTCTCAATTTGATTTCTTGATCCCCCAAGTGTTGGCGTTCTTTTGGTGACAAAAACACCTCTTTGGCGTCTCACTTTCAAGCTTTAACATGCAAGATGAAATGGTTTGTTGTTACAATATCCATTGTTACAACATTTGTTGTTACGACATCCACTGTTATAACATGTTAGTTGTAACTTATTTGAAATTTATTATTGTATGTGCACTTTGATATGATGTAATATGATTATTGTTTCATTTCATATGTTGTAATATTAGATATATAACAGAGAAATTGATTATTGCATGAAATAAATAATAATTTTCATTCTAAATGTTTTTTTTTGCAGATCAATGATCTTCCAAAAGATACGAATGATCCTTATCACATAGATCCAGATCACATTGGCTTTGATTCTTAGATGGAAGATGATGCTCATGATGAGACTGATACAAATTAAAACGAGGCCGATATACAATATGATGATGATGATGACAATGGTGATGATGATCATGAGGCAATTGTTGGTAACTGTTAGTGACATTCATGATCATTTAGACTGCATCATGGATCATTTTTGATATATTTTTATGATGTCGATTTTAATTTTTGATATATATATTTTCATTTTCATGGTCTCCTGTACCATATTATTGAGTTGTATATTTTTGACATTTAGCATTTGGACTTATATCATTTGGACATGACATATCATATTGATTTGTATAATTTTATCTTACATAGTTCATCATTTTTATTTATATCATTTGTACATGATGTATCATTTTGACTTATATCGACTGTTGGACATGCATCATTTTCACATGTTATTTTTTTTATAAAAGGAATGGGTATATTTATATTAAATAGATTTTAATCTAACAAGTTCCATTACATTCAAAAGCATCAAAATTTCCAGAGTCCTCCAAAATTGCTCTGACCAATATCTTTGGGTATGTGGTAATGTTTTTTTCTAGATTTACTACATCATTCTTCTTGTAATTTCTCCAAAATACCCCATTAATACTTACATACCTACATAACATAATCTACCTAGATATTACTATGAAATTAAATACCTAGTTCCCTCCACATTGTTATATCCGAGTTCCTCCGTACCAACCTTGTCCACTTCCTCCTGCTAGAATGGTTCCGCTGCTCCTTCTTGCCCCTTCTCCTGCTCCAACTCCTACAAATTGAGAAACAATGGGGGGAGAGCCGCTCCCTCACTAATCACCATATACTGTTCATCACTGTCATCAAGGTCAGATATTTATTTTAACACTAAAACAAATGCATTATTCACATTTAAATCAAATTTCTCCACCTTGTAATCAATATTTTCTATCTTGGATATAATTACCTCCACTGCTCCTTGCACAATTTCAACATCTATTTCCAGACCTTCCAACTGACCCGTTACCAGGGTGAAATTAGAGAAAACCTAATAAATTATTTTCCCACCTATCATAGTGATCATATCCTTGATTTCCTACTTGAATTCTCAGTCAATCTCATCTGAGGACCCACCAACACCATTTCCTGATGAGGAGGCTCGGATCGAAATGAACGTATGGAGAGCCACTGTGCGTAAATCATTTACAACCATCCTTGTATATGCAGACTTAACTCCAAAATGATGGTGAGGGATGTTAGTGTCAGTATTTTCACACTTCCACCAGGGATCAAAACACATTTTCATGTGCATCTTAGGTGTCCCATTATGAATAAATTTTTCATCATTCCATTAGGTCATGATATAAAATTGTTCCACTAGTGGTTGTCCTTGTCAATAAACTTCACTCTCCCTTCGATATTCACATTTATGACTCATTCTCATGTCTCTTTGAGCATAAGAACACATATGAAATGCTCTTTTCACTTGAAATTTTTTAAGTCAAAATCTCATTCAAAATCAGGTTAAAAAAGCAGTCTCATTAGGTCATTAGGGTTTTGCATTTTTCAAGGTCACTCTTTCATTCCAATGAGGTCAGCACATATATGAGAGGGATTGAATATGATCATCATGATGGTTTCATTATATTTCAAAGGTTATATTTTCAATTTGAAGACTTTTTTTTATCAAAATTCCATTTTGATAGAAAAGTCATCTATGTAATTTATTTTATTTTTTCAAATGTAATTTTATGCTACTATATGTAATAATTTAATCCCAAGCTGTCAAAGCCATTATGTCAAGCCTTAGTGAGCAAAAGAGAAGCCAACTCCATGACTTCAGCAACCTGCAATGTAAAAAGTGTCAAAGAGTATCAGTGATAAAGGAAAAAGACTTCAAAACATTATAAAAGTGGGTATTCAAATTTAAATCAAATTCCACTTGGATTTAAAGCCCATAAAACATTTCAAAAGAGTCATTGTTTCCTTTCAAAGTGTAAGAAGCATTCAACAAATAAAATTTTTTGAGTTTTTGAAGCGAAATTGGGCCAAATTTCTTGGTGTTGTGCGCCTACCCAGTGGCATTGCACCCTTGCTAGGAGAATCCAGTGTAATTTGTGAAGGTGTTGCGTGCCTGCCCAGAGGCACTGCGCATTTGGAAAAGCGTTGTGCGCTCACACAGTGGCGCTATGCGCCTGCATAGTGAAAAATTGTGAGGGTTTGTGCCATTCAAAACACTTCAAATCACTTTCAAACTTCTCTAAAAATCCTACAAAAGCCCTAAAGTGGTAAGTACATATCATAACCCCATTTCTAAGCTATTTGGTGATTCTTGAATGCATTGAAATGGAACCCTAAATGAAACCCTAATTACAAGTTTGTGATCACCGTTTATATATTTGTTTCATCCTCCTAAACAAAATATCAGTCATAGACAGGGTAATTTCATTGACTTAGGGTTTTCATTGATCTAGTTTGTCCCTACACCCATTCCATTTTAATCATTCCATACAATCATTCCCTTCACCTTTCAAGTTAGCCATTTCATCCCCTTCCCCTCATCTCATTTCACTTGCACCCTAGGGTTTCATAAGTCAGAATTTGAAAATGTCTAAAGAAGAGGATAGTGGTGGTCGTGAGGAAAAATGCCAAGAAGAAATGATCACAAGGGAGGGAAAATAAAAATATTTGAGCCCTCACTGTCTCTTGCTTCAAACATGTGGGCTATTTTCAGTTTTGTTAAAGAGTGCAACAAGTCCAAAATCACCCAGAGTTAACAAGATTATTCATCACCAATTTACATGACAAACAAGTTACTCTTACTGGGATTACCTTTGAGATGTATACCAATGCCATTGCAGCTACTACAAGGATCCCTAGTGTGGGAGAGAGGTGGTTTAAACAAGAAAATTTGGAAATGAGCTATTATGAATCGTACATCAAACCTAGGTACAAGGATCACAAGAAGCAAATTTTCCCTTTTTCTCATCTCCTTGACCGATATGTTCCCATGATGAGGATAATAATGAAATACTTCACTTTTGAGGGAAGGTTTTCCTGCCTCTACTCATACCATATCCTTCTCCTCATGCATTTCACTAGAGTTAGAATGATGCATTTACCTTACTATCTTTTTCGCAGCATTGACAAGATGGCTTACATTGTGCAAAAGAGGGATTACAATCAGAAAATGCAGAGTCTATTTCATCATTCACACATCAATATGGTGGTCATGCATCAGCTTCAACGAAAAAACATTTCATGGGATGCATTCATTGCAAATGAGGTTTTCACTACCCCACCTAGCCATCATGAGTAGGATATTCCTTCATCATCTCATCCTCCCGTATCTCCTTCTCCATCACATCTCGCTATTCATACATCACCACCCACTCAGATCCATTCACCTCATATTGATCCTACCTCATCACCTTTCTATAACCTTTCACCATCACATCATGATACCAGAGCATCAAGTAGTGAAAGGGACATTGAGGCAACTTACACCAAATTGAATGATATTGATTCATTTTCCTTGACATATCAGAGAGGCCACATGCATGTGTTTTATTTACATGGTGTGAAAGGGGCCATGCCTTCTTCATCAAAAAAACAGGTAGACAAGGGCAAGGAAAAGGCTATAGAGCCTATCATTGTTGAGTAAGAAGACAAACATGAAACTGAGCAGGAGTTTCAGTTGATTGATCTTGATGATGAGGATGAGGTTAGAATCACTAATTCATTGATCAGAGGCAAGGAGGCCAAGATTAGTGAACTTCAAGCTAATCTTGGTAGAGCAAGGAATGTGATTGAATTTCTTGAGATAGAGAATCAACAGCTGAAGACAAAGCAGACTATCAGTGAGATCAGGGAAATCAGAGCTCAGAGAGAGGCTGAAAAGGCCAAGGCCTTGCTGGAGGAAACCTTGGGTAGATTTGATGATAGTGATGATGAGGAAGATCAGCTTTCGAGATAGAGACCGAGGAAAATTGGGCTAAAGAAGGCTTTAGCGCAGGAAAGGCAGAAAGAGGCTAAATTGGAAAAGTAGCTCACTCCAAGTGAGTTGCTTGCCTTAGAGATTGACAGAGACAAAGAGTCTTGGCTTGAGAGAGCCAATTTTCATCTGGAGGGCTTGCTAGAGAAGGAAAAGAAAGACACTGATATTCAAAGGAAGATGGTGAAACACTATGCCATGAGAAACATGATTGCAAGGGCCAAGATTAAATGTGCCTATGCAAAGATTCAGGTTTTGACCGAGTCAAAAGAGAAGGAGAAGTTAGACATACTTTTTGAGGTGTCTCACCATGCCTCTAACCTCTAAATCAGCAAGAAAATTCATAATTTTGGCACATGTGGCACTTTTGTGCAAATTTTGATTTTTGGGACAGTTTAGCATGCAGAAAATTGGCTAAACGTGGTGCTGCATTTTTTTTTGGGGCACCCAAATGCAAAATGGTCAGCATCCTCATGTTCCTAGTAATGATTACATCAAATTCATAAAGTTTAAGGATATTTGGAGCAGAACTAGTCCCTCAAAGAGACCAAAAACCATCAAAAAATCATGTTTTGCCCTCTTTTTGACCTTGGCGCTGAGCATTTACCAGTCTTGGGAGAACAAGTTTTTTGTAATATTCCAAAATTAGCATACAGCTAATTGGAATATTGATTTTTGTTTTTATAACCTATCAGTTGAATAAATGGGTAAGGAGGCCCACACATACTAAAAATATGAATAAAATCCCTCATAATGTGGAAAGGGATCGTCATAGGAGCTGGATTTCACACCCTCGTGTGTGAAAAGGGACATTTGCATGTGGAAAAGGTCAAGTTTGACCAAGTCAACAATATTAGGATAAGAGGTGGAGATCATCTATGGAGACATTGCAAAGATAGTGGGAGGAAGATTCCTTAGTGGAGGAAACCCTAATGAGTGGGATCCATGGTGATAGGGCTTCCATTTGTATAAAAGGAGGGAAAGGAAGCCATAACAAGACATGTTATGGATTATTGATTTTATGGTCTAGTTAGACTATTGTGCATTCTCTTGCTGTTTAGCAGAGTTGTTGTGCTGCTTAGCACAAGGCATTCCTGTTTAGGAATTCCTTCTCCTTTCAAGAGAGGCCTCTTGAAGGAGCTTGTACTTCATTTCTCCACATTCAGGCTTGAGGCCAAGCATCCTCCTTCAACTACAATGTTATTTCTGCAGTAGTATAATGTTGTGTTGCAGGGTGTTGCAGTGGGGGTCCACAACACCACTTCTGGAGCTTATCTTTCAGAGGAGGAAGCTTTCTTTCCTTTGGGAGATCAGTGAGGAAGCCCTTCGAGCATATTTCAGATCTTGGCACTTGTCCAATACATTTTCTATCTCCTATAGTGCATTCCCTCTCCTTGAGTGCGTTATTTTCAGTGTGCATTTTTAGTAAGGGTTTGCAGGTTGTTTGGATGGTGAGATCTTCAGTGTTAGGAGCAGCCTTTCACTTGGAAGATCCATTGGAGGAGGTTTTTTCAGCTTGTGCATCATCTTTAGCCATCTCCATCTAGTTCTAGAGTTGTAGCTGCTACTCAGTCTTCAGACTGCAACTTCGACATTTTTGGTATTCAGGGTTAAACCCCTTGGTTTTGAGCTAGTTCCCTAAGGAAAGGGTCAATCCTTCTTTCGGAAAGCTCCCAAAGGGGAATCTCATCTATTTCTTGTATCATTCAGCTATATGTATGTAAAGCTGAAGTATAATTGTGTTATTTCATAGTTGGATGTATAGATCTTCTCCTTTGTACTTATGCTTTCAAGAAACCCTCGCCGGGTTATCTCAATAATGTATTGAAGAGGCTAGATCTCTGTTTTCTCAACATATTGCCTAATAAAAATCTATATATATGGTTTGATATCATATTTTTGCAGAATCCCTCATTAAATCATGCAGTCATGTGCTTTAGAAATTCTGCATGGTATAAGTCATAGGGTTTTGGGTGTTTTTAGGCCATATTGGTCCCGGGAGGTCTGTTTAACTTAGAAAAAGGGATTTGTTTCTGATCCCCTTTTGTATTTGAGGTCCATAATACAAATTAGAAGGGATCCAAGTGTTATTTCCCCTTTTTATAGCGTAATTTTCTGGAAATAACATTTTTATGGTCAATATTGCTGAATTTTCCAATTTGGGATATTACAGTGGTATTAGAGCATAATCTTGGCTCGGCCTGTGGAATCTCAGCCATTATGCTATCAATAGAATAAGGAGAAGAGAATAATTATAGAAAATAGAAGACTCCATTATGTGGATGAAAGAAGGAGGAGAGGCTCTCAAAACTTCTTCCTAAATCTATGCAGAGCATTCATGGAGATCTCAAGAAGATGAAAAGGGAGATGTATAGGGAATATCCAACAGAGTTTGGATCTGAATAAAACTCTAGATTTTCATATGATGAGTGTGAGAATTTAGCCACACATTATGATGCACAACGCAGTCACATGCCCAGATTTTCTATGAGAGAAAGGGAATAAGAAGGAATGACTAGGAGGGAAATTTTTAGTGATTTTCTGCAAGAGTATGAATCTCAAACTCGGAAATTTAGAGATCATATTACCTTTCCAGAGTTTTTCAAGACCAAGGTGAAGAGGAGAAAACAGCATGATGGGGGTAGATTCCTTCTATCTACTTTTGATGGTTCACCTACATGTTCAGCTAGAGTTTGGGTGGAGGAGCTTGACTCCTATTTGCAGCAACATCACATTTCTAAAGATAAGGCCATCAAAGTTGCAGCGCTACATTTTGGAGGTAAGCCCTATGCATGGTGGATATTTGAGTCTTTTTCTTTGAAAAATGCAAACACTTATTCTTATGCAAGGTTCACTAAGACATTAGTGAAAATATTTAATGGAAAAATTTATACAACACGTGTGGTGAAGTTAAACAAACATGAACAAACAAAAACCTTGCATGTGATGGAGGAAACCATAAACTCAACTCCACTTCAAAAAACCATTGATGATGTTGATATCTTACATCATACCTTGCTAGAGGCAAGACCTCTATCTTATATTCTTGAGCAAGAGGTTATGGAGATCCCTTTTTCAAAAGAGGATCCAATCATTGGGAGGTTGCCCATACATATTGATCAGGATGAGGACAACAACGCTGTCATGTCTAGAGCTTATCTAGCACCTCATGCAGAGGAAGAAGGGGATTTTTCTCCAATAGGAGGGATTCTTGTATCATTGCAAATAACTCCCCAGGATCTCATATGTGGAGATCAAGGCACAACCCATGATCAACATGTGCCATTATTGATAGATTGTGGAACCATGCAGATGGAGGGAGAAGATAGGGAGGATGACCAACATCATTTGATAAGGAGCACACACCCCTATCTATTTCAGAGGGTTGATGCACAGAAGAGGGAGATTGGATTGTGCAGTGAAGGATGAGGCAAATATTTCCATTCATATATGTAGTCTACTCTTGATGTTGATGTCTCATTGCATGGAGACATTTCACCAAGGAGACCACCAGATTAGCAGATGATGAGAGATGCTTCACATTTTGAGGCACCAATCATTGATTCCAGAGAATTGGAGGCCTTTGGAGAGCTTGATATAGCACTGAGAGTCTTGGGTAGACTCAAGGAGAGAAGGAGAATTCTCTCAACATCATCATTACCCACTCTCATTTCAGACTCTGCGATGTGGCAGAAGCAACATGGGAAGGATAGCAGCCTTCCATCTTGCATCTTTGGCATGGGAGATTTCAAAGAAGAGGACAACCATATGAAAAATGTTCTTCATGATAGTTCATCAGTGCTGTCACTATGGAGGATAGATCCATATTATAAATCCCAGTTGTTGGTGGATTATTCCAAGGATCTTTCTACTTGTATGATATTGGATGACCAGTTACATGAGGAGGGATATTCAGTCAGAGATGGGGTCATCTACTATCATGGTAAGATCTTCTTATCTAGAGCTTCCAAGCTCAAGGAGAAGTTGCTACTAGCATATCACGAGGATTTTCTCTTCAGCCACACTTATTCTATGAGAGCATACCACACCATCATGGAGGGGTACATTTGGGAAGGCTTTGAGGAAGAGATATATCAGCATATGAGGAGATGCATGAATCATATGGAGATGGAGGAGATACATAAATATTTGGAAGAGTTAGAAAAACCACCTCTTTTCTCTTTGAGGATGAGAGGAGACTCATTTATGAGCCACTCCATTTGCATGTGCAAGACATATGGTAATGGTACTGTTTGTTTGCATAATGATTTGTATAATGTATATGTGCAACCCTTAACCATATATGTGCAGGATATTGCTCAAGGAAGGAGAATTCTTCCTTCTAGACTTCATGGTCTACTTGAGGCCATAAGAAGTGTTGGTGATGTCCACTCCCTAGGAGGACTTGGGGAGGTTGTATCTTTTGCAGAGCATGCTCACTTTGCACCATACACCATACACTCTCTAAACTTGTGAGGAGATTGGGGCAACAAGCAAGTGGTGGGGAGGCCACCCATCATTCCATTTTTTGTTGCAATTGAGAGTCAAACAACGTTGGATACATTTGAGGGACCGTTGTCCTTCTCCCTTGCTTCATATGGCAGCTAGCATGATTCTCATTGTAGTTCCTTATGTTTCTGTTGTTCTTATTTTTATTAGGAGCATGATTGGGGGAGTGACACATTGGTTGGATGTGTCCTTGGGGGAAGAGGATTCCCACACTTTTTGCATTAAATGTTCTAATGGGAGCATGATAGATGATATGGCCACTATAGTAAACCATTTGTTCCTTTATGAGGTGGGCCATGGGATTGATTGGATGCCATATGATGGTGATTTCCAACTCATCATATATGGAATGGTTTGGGCCAACATGATTCATAACGTTGGAGAGGAGATCCTTGGAGATCTAGTCTTCATCTTGGCACTTGAGGGAAACATTATTGCAGCCCAAGATTAGAAAAAAATCTACACTTATCATAAGTGGAGAGAAGGATAGCGTGGGGTAGGCTACTTTGTCTACCATATTCAGATTTTCATCCCACCTACATTGTAGGAGTCAAAGGTGGAAGAGGATTTTCAGGAGTTGCCATGTTGGGAGGTAACTCATTTTGTATGGATGATTGCTTGGGGATGGAGGATCCACACGGGAATAATAGTTCCCAACACTTTTCAGATTCCATTCCTCAAGGGGACCTCTGGAGAACACCTTATTTCCTTCTTGAGTACTCTACTTGTTCATGATGATAGCTATTTAGCTAATTTACATACTTGGGAGGGGCAATATGGAGATTTATTGATGAGACAACATCTCATTCTTTGGAGGAGCATATCATATGTGGATGCTACAGCAGGAGGAGGGGAAAATTCTCAGTTCTATTCTTGTAGTTTCTTGAGGACAAGAAACATTTAAGAGGGGAGGACTGTAATATTCCAAAATTAGCATACAGCTAATTGGAATATTGATTTTTGTTTTTATCACCTAGTGTTACACAGTAATTTGTCACTGTCCCTGCAATCCCCATCTCGCACATTGGAGGGTCATTTCTGTGACTAATTAGAAGTGTCATGCCTTGCAAATATTATCATTTCATCCCTTTCCATGAGGACAACATTCCCTCTGTTGACCATTTCTTGAGCAGAACACTAAAAACACTTGTTTTTTCCTTGGCACTAGTAGCCCGTTATGTCATCGCACCAATGAGGAAAATTAACACTGAGCCCGCGCCAGTCTGTACAGATAATCGAACGTTGATAGAAGCATGTATCGAGCTGGAGAAGAGCGACGGATCAAGTAGCTTCGATGGAAGACGACAACATAGCATCAAAATGAGGTAGGTCATATTCCTTGCTCCGAATTTCATTTACAATCTAGGAAGGTAGATGTTAGTATGTTCCCGTAGTTGCTAGACCCACCCTAGGGCTAGAGGGATTGCCTCTGTCCGCAGAGGGGATTTACCTATACAACAAACTGGTGACTCCACTGGGGAGTTTCCTTTGAGTTTGTCACTCTTTGAGGTCTTAGTCATTCGACGGATTTAGTAGAACAACCATTTCCCTATTTGTTCCTATGTTTTTCATCAATTACGATATTTTAGTTTTTGCTTGAAGTGGTGAGTCTGGTCTTGGTTCGGAGAAATTATTTGTTTTTTCCTATTCAGGCATTGGTGCTTTTATTTTTCTGACAGTCGTGCCAATTGGCGCTAGTTGTCAGTTAGAAACCCGTGCCAATTGGCCATTGGTGCTAGTTTTCAGTGAGCAAATCGTGCCAATGGGTGCTAGTTTCACCCACCAAAGTCGTGCCAATTTCAAGGTGTGTGAAAAATTGAGGTTTTTTCCCTAAATCCTTCACCAGTGTGTCTTTCCCTTCCGGTCTTTTTCTCTGTATGATTTACTCGTTCTCTCCTCTACTTTTTCACTTATGAGCATAGATTACATTGCTCTTTGTTCAACTGAAAAGTCTTCTTTCTTGATTGCTTGATCTAAAAGGAAATGATTGCCTTGTTTTGAGCTCATGCTTTGGAAGTCCTTTTTTTGCTTGACCTCATATGTCTTGTATCCTTTTGAGGAATTTCGTTACAAAGTGTTTAAAACAACGATTGCATTCTTAGTGTGGTTTTGCATCCTTTTTGCATTCGTCCTTCCATTAAGGAGATTTGTGTTCATTTAGTTTTCATCTCAAAGTTTTCTTTTGGTTAAAATGAATTAGATCACATTGCATTGAAAAGTATTTTTGAGATTTATCATTGAACTTAGATCACATTGTTTAATGATTGAAAGCTAAAAATCGCATCGAGTGCATTATCTTTCATTAAAATCATGCATTAAGTAGATTCTCATTTCATCGAAAAATGCATTGAGTGCATTCTTATTCTTTCAAAAAAAGGAGATTGTGCATATATTACAATTGCATAGTTTTCAAAAAAGAGGATTTTTCATAGATTACATTGCATAATTCGCACCGTTGAGTGTTTTAGACTACTTTTGGATAGTGAAAGTCATCTAGTTTGGAAAAAGTTTCATTTTCAGTATTGTTGTTTGTTGAATAATTGTTTGGAACTCTTCCCTTAACTAGATAGCATTCATCGAATTGAAAGA
Organism: Pinus albicaulis; assembly: GCA_034641835.2. Lineage (NCBI taxonomy): Eukaryota > Viridiplantae > Streptophyta > Pinopsida > Pinales > Pinaceae > Pinus > Pinus albicaulis. The sequence continues at coordinate 1,123,160,001 of CM076575.1, forward strand.
TTTCTTTCCTCATATAGCTGCATATAGGAGATTGTCAAATGACATGCGGCAGGGCCTTGAAACCGAGACATAATTCAAGATCAACTTTAAAATTGATTGAATTAACCTAAGGAAGCATTGAAACCTAAAGAAACATTTTTAGTGATCTAGGCTAGAGACGTGTTCTGGCGTCTTTAAACCTAGCAGCTGTCGCTCGCCATCTAGCTTCAAACAACACTAGTACGGACTTGTGCTCCCCATACCGTTGAGTATATAAAGGGAGACCCTTCTAGGTTGCAATCCTTTATTCATAGGAAGCCGAGTCTGCTGCCTTGTAACCGTGATACACTGAACACAACATTCGGGGATACTACTTGCACATATGTCAAGTCCTTGGTCATTTCTGTTTCATTTGATTGCCAAGGTGTATATGGCAGTTCACAGAAACTTGGTATACCCTCTTGCTTAGATTACTTGAGAAGTCATTTTGGTGTTTTCATGAGTCTTTAAAAGTGAAAATATCATCGAGCTCTTGTCCTTTCATGCTCGTTTCAACCTAAAAGTGATAGAGTCATATTTTTCCTGTTTCTTGACTCTTAAAATATGAAACGGTAGAGTTTTGTTTCAATGTCTTAAAATATTGACTGCCCACGAAATATTCCTGGTTAAAGTTATTTTCCTTAGCATTTTGTTTTACGGTTGTTTCCAATGGCAACATTTCTAGAGTTTACCAACCAAGGAATCCCCTCCGAAGGGAATCTTAGTCCTTTTCCTTCTTTTGGGAATGTTGGCGCTCCTTATATGGAAACATTGTCCCTTCCTGGGTTAACTGTTGGTTTTCCTGTTTGGTTATTTTCAACCTCAGTGGTCCCAAATGCCTCGATCTCTGTTAAACCATCTCCTCCACCAGAACAACATCATGTTGATTCTAAAGTGGACCCCTCCCCTTCTTCGTCTGTTTCTTCATCCTCCTCTTCTACTTCGCTTGGTGAAAGTATGGATTCTAGTACCCAGGTGGCTAAGAAGAAGAAGAAGAAGACGAAGAAGAAGAAGTCAGATAAAGGAGAGGCTAGCTCTGCGGCTATTGCACCTAAGAAACCATCCATCGATAAACCATCCAACCTTCCATGGAAAGTCATATTCCCTTGCATGTTGTGCAAAGGTGACCATCTTCTTCGAGATTGCCCTGACATTCCCAAGGTACTTGAAGTATGGTCCAACGGACGTCCGTCATTGCCTTTGGCTTCTGGAAGTCATCTTGGTGGCAAATATTCAACTAGTGCTTATAAGAATCATAAGAAACAGGGTAAGATTACCAATCCCTGTAAGTTGTGTGAAGGGCATCATCCCATTCACCTTTTTCCGTACATGGATGAAGCCAAGAGAGTGTTGGACAAATTTACTGTTTCTGCACCCTGCCTTCCAGCTGGTTACCAGAAACTTTCTTTGAGTCCTCCACTTGTTGATTCCACAATCGGTCAAGAGTCATCCTTGGTCGATCCTGCTCCCCCTTAAATTCAAATTCAGGAATCCGTTCCCGGCCAACCATTGGACGTGGAATCGGTCGACTTGATCCTGCTTGTATTTCATCAGGTCTTTTCCGTCGAGAGTGGATCTCATCCCCCTCACATTCCTCTTATTTCTTCAGATTCCTCGGACTTGGAAAAAGATCATCCCGTCCCTGTAATTCAAGAATTTTCTCCTCCTGATTCTATGATGGAGGTCCAGGGAGATGCTCCTCTTGCTCCAGTAACACCATGGGAAGACCATCTCAGTTCGATGGTACCCCCTCCAAGTAGTTTTGTCGCTTCCTTCGATTGGAGTCGATTTTCAGGATACCACCTTCCATCTTATGTGCCTTTCGAGATAACGGTACAAACCTTTGATCTGGTCGTACCCAACACTATTATAGATGAAGGCACATCTGTTAGTATTCTGTCTTCCACTACTTGGCAAGTTTTTGGTTCTCCACCGCTTATGCCTGTTACTCAGAATATGTTGGCTTTTAATAGAGGAACCAGTCAACTGTTAGGGATCCTTACGAAGTTGCCTATTACTTTTGGAGGTAAAACCATCTATATAGACATGATGGTTGTTCCACGCCCCTTGGATTTCAATTTAATCTTGGGGCACAATTATACTTATGCCATGGCTGCACTTGTCTCCTCCCTCTTTCGTGTGATTTGTTTTCCACACAAAGGTCAGATCGTGACCATTGATCAGCTTTCATTCTTTGGTCCCGATATGGCAGCTAGCCCACCATCTTCCCTTCTCGGTCTTTATCCACTTGTTGTGTCTTCCCTTCCGCAGGTCAATTATGTGGCTACTTGTCCCATGCCTACATTCTGTGATAGTGCCATTGTGCATCATGCCTTGGGGGAATTGGGTCTTGATTTCTGAGATGTTGTTCTCCCATCAAATGAGAACCTCTTGGAAGCCATGACTTCTTATTCATCATGATGAGTTTTCTTTGAAGCAGAGTTCATTTTCTTGTGTCAAGCTCCTTAAAAAATGAAACAAGGTGTCTGGAGCAGAGTTCATTTTCTTGTGTCAAGCTCGTTAAAAAATGAAACAAGGTGTCCAGAGCATAGTTCATTTTCTTGTGTCAAGCTCGTTAAAAAATGAAACAAGGTGTTCCAAGGATAGTTTTTCTTCTGTATCAACCTCATTAAAAATGAAACAAGGTCATATGAGGATAGTTCTTTTAATGTGTCAACCTCATTAAAACAATAAAACACTTTCTTGTTTAATTCGAGTCTTTGATAAGATCTCGTAAAATCCCAGTCGAGTCTTTATCTTGATCTCGTAACTTGAACCTTCACTCCATCTGCCTTTCATATGGATGGAAGCTTGGGGGGCATGTACCTCGAATTGAGTCACCATGTTGGGGGCATGAAAATTTTTTCAAGCATATTTTGTTTCCGTTTCAAGCTTGTGTAAAAATGAAACTGGTTTCAAGCATAGTTTATCTTTGTTTCAAGCTTGTGTAAAAATGAAACCAACTTCAAGCAGAGTTTTCTGATTTCAAGATTGTGTAAAAATGAAACCATTCCCATTTTACCTCTTTTGATTGCCATTTTATCAGCCTGTTTTTCCAGATGAGCCTTGGTTTTCTCATTCCACCGTCACTATCTGCTTGGCCGATCATATGCCTTCACTTGGTTGTTTTACCCATTCCCGAGGAACCGTTGTGATGAGTGGTCTTGTTAGCCAGCCTCTTGACCTTTAACTTGTTCTTAGTAGTTCCACCATCACCGAAACTATTTGTTGCCATTTATACCACTCATTCCTCCAGGAGGAGTCACCTTTCAGCTCTTTTCTGACTCTCTAAAATTGAAAATATTGCCAAGATGCTTGTCGTTTTGAACTCGTTAAATGGCTGCGAAGCGATATCTACCTAGTATACGTTTACCCCTTTTTTAGGCTGGGATAGATTATTTACGAAAAAGGAATTTCTTAGCCTATCATGACTAAGAGGTTCTCTCAAACACATTTTTATACCTTTTTGGATTTGTGAGACTACCTACGAAAAGGGATTACTGGAGTTTTCTTTTCTGCCTTCTTTTCAAACTCTCTAAACATGAAAATATTTCGAGTTCTTCCTTTGTCAGACTCATTAAAACTGATGACATCGGACTCTATCGTTATGACGTTATTCGAGTTCCTCCTTCCTAGGGCTTGTAAAATGTACTAGGTTGGATTTGTCCGAAGGACAAACTTATATGACAAGCATATGTTATCCTCTTCAAGCTTGTGTAAAAATAAAGAGGTACTCACTAGAAACGGTGGGGGAAAATGGAAGTTATTCGTCAGTTGTGTCAGCAGTATGTCACTCTTGAACATGACACTTGTCTGCAGTTCGTGTCAGGTTGGGATATCTTCACTCTATCACTTTTCTCCATGGGTTTGGGAAATCCATTTGCCTCTCATTCGATTACCAATTTTTTCAACATGACCTCTGATCCTATTTGAGTCAAATGCTGCCAAATTCTAGAGTTGTGTCGCCGATATGTTCAAGAGCAAATCCTTCTGCAGTTTGTACATTCCCTAATCCTCTGTTTCAATCTTGATTCACACTCATATAACCTTCTCTGTTTCGTGTCGATGATGTGGGATTCATTATGACCCTCCTTCGATAGATCACTTCTTGTCGACTTCAGCTCATTATCTGGGAAGTTGATCTAGAGACTCCTTTCTGGTACCTTAGAGCTTGCATGCCCTAATGGCAAGTTCTTCGCATTCGACGACAGGTTCACATCATTGGCCTTCGATTGGGTGATTTCATGGGTGTTAGAATTCAACTCACTATTCACATTCCGTGGATTGTACTAGTAGTACCTTGAGAGCCATTGACATTATGAGTGGTTTCTCTCGGACTTGTTAACAGTTCACATCATTAACCAGTAATCAAGTGATTTTCTAGCATTTTTGACTTCAACACGTCTATTCACATGTTGGAATTTGTACTTTGATCGGGTGGTGTCGCAGCGCAAGACCCTCGACTTCGATCAGAGAAGTCTAGGTTGCGATGAGTGATGAGTCATTCATGATTATATACATGATTACTTAGACAGATGGTTGCGCCCATGCCGTGGATCTATTTCATATGATCCCTTCATTCGGATGGTTGCATCCATGCTGAGGATCCATTCACATGATCCTTTTCTTGATGGATAGCTGCGACTATACCACGGATTCATGTATTTTCAACAGATATTTCAATTATGTATATGTATCTATGCTTGATTTGCAGGTCTCTCGACAAAAACGTCTGATTCCTTGCACATACTTGTAAAGCATTTCACCCCTCACTCATGTTCGGACTTCATAATTTAGGGGCATCTGTTACACATTAATTTGTCACTGTCCCTGCAATCCCCATATCGAACATTAGAGGGTCATTTCTGTGACTAATTAGAATTTTCATGCCTTTCAAATACCATCATTGCATCCCTTTCCATGAGGACAACATTCCCTCTGTTGACCATTTCCTGAGCAGACCACTAAAAACACCTGTTTTTGCCTTGGCGCTGGTAGCCCGTTATGCCCTCACGCCAATGAGGAAAATTAACACTGAGCCCGCGCCAGTTGGTGCTCTGTCTCAATGAATTGCCCACACCAATCTGTTTATGGAAAGTATTTTAAAAATAGAGGTGAAGTTTTGATCACAACAACTTCATGGATGAGTCATAGGGAGTGGTTTGACTGAATAACCATGGCCTTCCTCCTTTGGCCTCTTGTTTCCACCTTATGGGGAAACCTCCCAAGGGATAAGGCCTCCCTTCCACTACTGTAGGGATCCCAACCTGCTCCTCTCCTCTATAAATATAGCCATTTTCCATTGATGTGCTAGTTGAACATGTTCTAGTTGAACAGATAGCTGAAAAAGTTAGCATAGAGAGGAAGCAATCATAGCTTCGGGAGAATAGTGCAAAGTGTGATTGTTTGTGTGTGTTGAGAACATAGTGAGATCTTGGACCTTTGTTCATGAGGGTGTGGCAAACGTGCTTGGATACAGACCTGCCGAAGGAGAGCCTCAACATCAAGGCTTGGTTGTAAACTCCCATTGTCTTTATCATAATCAAATGCATCCGATGTTTATCTTCCACTCTTGTTTACAATTATAATGAGATTTCTAGCATTCCTTGATCAGTTAGATAGGTTGTAATTTTTTTATGTTTGTCATGGTGTTACGCTTGTCATGTTGTCTTGAATTTCTATACAGGTAATCTAACGTTGATAGCAGCGTGTATCAAGTTGGAGAAGATCGACGAATCAAGTAGCTTCGATGGAAGACGACAACATAGCATCAGAACGAGGTAGGTCATCTTCCTTGCTCTGAATTTCATTTACAATCTAGGAAGGTAGATGTTAGTATGTTCGCGCGTAGTTGCTAGACCCACCCTAGGGCTAGAGGGATCGCCTCTGTCCGCAGAGGGGATTTACCTGGACAACACCTAGCAGTTGAATAAATGGGTAAGGAGGCCCATGCATACTAAAAATATGAATAAAATCACTTATAATGTGGAAAGGGATCATCATAGGAGTTAGATTTCACACCCTCATGTGTGAAAAGGGACATTTTCATGTGGACAAGGTCAATTTTGACCAAGTCAACAACGCTAGGATAAGAGGTGGAGATCATCTATGGAGACAATGCAGAGATAGTGGTAGGAAGATTCCTTGGTGGAGGAAACCCTAATGGGTGGAACCCATGGTGAGAGGGCTTCCATTTGTAAAAGGAGGTCAAGGCAGCCATAGTAATACATGTTATGGATTATTGATTTTATGGTCTCGCTAGAATATTGTGCATTCTCTTGTTGTTTTGCAGAGTTGTTGTGCTGCTTAGCACAAGGCATTCCTGTTTAGGAATTCCTTATCCTTTCAAGAGAGGCCTCTCGAAGGAGCTTGTAATTCATTTCTCCACATTTAGGCTTGAGGCCAAGCATCCTCCTTCAGCTAAAACATTATTTCTGCAGTAGTATAACGTTGTGTTGCAGGGTGTTGTAGTGGGGGTCCACAACACCACTTCTGGAGCTTATCTTTCAGAGGAGGAAGCTTTCTTTCCTTTGGGAGATCAGTGAGGAAGCCCTTGGAGCATATTTCAGATCTTGGCACTTGGCCAATACATTTTCTATCTCCTACAACACAGTCCATCTCCTTGACTGCGTTATTTTCAGTTCGCATTTGCAGTAAGGGTTTGCAGGTTGTTTGGAGGGTGGGATCTTCAGTGTTAGGAGCAGCCTTTCACTTGGAAGATCCAGTGGAGGAGGTTTTTTCAGCTTGTGCATCATCTTTAGCCATCTCCATCCAGTTCTAGAGTTGCATCTGCTACTTAGTCTTGAGACTGCAACTCCGACATTTTTGGTATTCAGGGTTAGACCCCTTGGTTTTGAGCTAGTTCCCTAAGGAAAGGGTCAATCCTTCTTTCAAAAATCTCCCAAAGGGGACTCTCATCTATTTATTGTATCATTCAGCTATATGTATGTAAATCTGCAATAGAACTGCATTATTTCATAGTTGGATGTATAGATCTGCTCCTTTGTACTTATGCTTTCAAGAAACCCTCACCGTATTATCTCAATAATGCATTGAAGATGTTAGATCTCTGTTTTCTCAGCATATTGCCTAATAAAAATCCATATCTATGGTTTTCTATCATATTTTTGTAGAATCCCTCATTAAATCACGTAGTCATGTGCTTTAGAAATTCTGCATGGTATAAGTCATAGGGTTTTGGGTGTTTTTAGGCCATATTGGTCCCGGGAGGTCTGTTTAACTTAGAAAAAGGGATTTGTTTCTGATCCCCTTTTGTATTTGAGGTCCATAATACATATTCTAAGGGATCCAAGTGTTATTTCCCCCTGTTATAGTGTAATTTTCTGCAAATAACGTTTTTATGGTCAATATCGCTGAATTTTCCAATTTGGGATATTACATTTTTGATAGGTCAAATGGGCACCATTTTGTAAAGTGAAAGAATATTTGGAAACTAGGCTCAGATACTGTTCCAATGAGCTATCATGGAGCTTATTTGGACAAGGGGAAGGCCTCCAAAAGTGGCTTACAAATCAGGCCAATTTTTCTATCATGGCGCTGTGTGTTTACCAAGAAATTTACAGTTTCACTAGTTTCAGTAAATTTTGAAGTTTCAACTCTATTTTACTTTTCACTTGGGTAAATGAGAAATTTACCATTGTAAATATTATATTTTAATTTTACCTAAAATATATACATTATTTAAATCATTAGTTGATGTCAAATATATCTTTTCTAAGAGATAGGAATGAGTCACTTTCCTCATCCTAGTCTCTAGCATTCAGTTTAGATTTTGGTGTAACAAATCCATCACCTCATGGATTCGAACCATGAGGATGAGAGGAAGTGGTTTTGAGGTCTATAAGGTGTATTTTTTCAGTCATTGTGATGGTTGGCATTAGTTGAAGATATTGTATTGATCAAGTATCATTCTGGCTTGGACATTGATGGAAAATTGCAACTATTTTCTTGGGATCCCTGTGGTATGAGTTTTAGACATAGTTTCCTCTCTGTTATTGATTTTTTAGAATGTATTGTTAATTAATAAACCATTTAACATCTATAATATACTTTATTTCAAGTTTTAAAGACATAATTCATATTTATTTATGCTATGTTTTGGGAAATTTAGTATAATGTGTTCATTTTCTTCAGTGTAGGGGAAATACATTCCAGATGCTTTCCCTAGCTACTCACTAGTCTTTTCATCTCATTTAATCCTCTTTTAATGTTAAATCTTTACCTACCTTTCCCCATCAAACAGACTTCAATTTCATTCCCTTGGCCCTGATCTGTTCCCCTTGACCTAATCCTTGTTCAATGAGTCCAACCCTAAAATCAAAATCAAAACCCTGAGCTACTATACCTAGCCTAAAATCTTATTTCCTTAGTCATCTTGACTGTGTTCTATATGGAGAGAGCCCTCTACTAGCCTAGTAGGGATAACTACTTGGATAAGCATGGTTTGAGGTTACCTCGGGATTTCCTCTCTCAGCCTGAGGTTCAATCTGAGTGATAGCATTTTGGCGACTCCACTGGGGAAGAAAAGTAAGATCAGATCTTCCCTGGGAAAGAATGACAAATATTTAGATATAATTGTTGATGGTGAACAATATTTGGACACATATGAAGGCTGAACCATTTACTTGGTGACTCCATTCACTGAAAGATCCAGAAAATCAACATTTCATGGAAATTATACTGCATAAAGATCAGTAGCTTCAAGCATTTTCAATCTGGAAACTGTTGCAAGAAGGTATGCTCCCATGAGCCGAGATCACATTCCAGGTTTCCCAAATAAAATTTAAGGTAGATTGGAAAATGAATTTGCCTATGTTTAAAAATGTGAAAGGTAATGATGCTGCTCTTCATCTGGTGAGATTTCACATGCATGTGCGTAGATTAAAGATTGATTTTCTTAAAGACTGCTTGATGAAGATATTCATGGCCACTTTGGAGGATGAAGCTCGATCTTGGTATGAAATTTTTCCACCTACTTGTATTTATTGTTTAAAGGATTTTCATACCATATTCTTTGAAAGGTATAAAGAATCTTGTCCATCCTTAATATTAGTTCAGAACTATTGTAAACATGTTGATAGTTTTATTGAAAATATTGAGAATCTTTATGGAGATGATGAATTCCTGTATGAAAATCCATTTTAGCAGCATAAAGAAATCTTAGAGGATACTTATCAAGATGCTCAGAAAATTTTGCAGCAGGCTGAAGATTTTTGTACAGTTGAAAATGATGGAAGGCGAGGTCTTGTTTCAGATATGATTGCAACAAAATATGGTATGAAGGAAAATGAGGTTTCAATCTCAAATTGTGGTAAAGTTAAGTTGGTTGATCCATATCTAGATTCAAATTGTGATGATGAAGATTATGTTGTTCCAGATCCCATGAAGGAGAGCTCTATTTTTTAGGTCACTTCGAATGAAGAAAAAGAGTTATAAACCTAAGTGTTCTCAACCCATCAGAACAAAGTCTTCACGAGGAGGTAATTCATTCCCTTTATAAAAAACAAGATGAGATATTTTTTCAAGTAAGTGAAAAATGTTCTTTGGATGAATCTGTGGTAAATGATAGAAATGTCAGTTTTGGGTTTCAAGAACAATGTGAAGTTTTCCCTCTTATGACTAATGAGTGTGATAACAAACATGGAAATTTGGTTGCCATTTCATATGAAGATGATCAACAATATATTCAAATTGCAGAGGGGCAGAGCATGGAGGATTGTCATTCAGATTTTTATTCCCATGTCTCATGCTTTTAATTTTTTTTCAAGAAGAAATCTGCTCACCTACATGTTCAGAATTTTTTGAAGACTAGGAACACACTCTTGTTGAGATACATTATGAAAAGAGATCATATTCAAGAGAAAAAGCTACCTTGTTTATTCCAGATCAATGAGAGGTAAATTTTCTTGATTTTCAAGATCCCTTCAACAATCTTTTGCAAGCACTGGAGAAGATGAATGTTGTCTTTTTTTTCAACATAATTCTTGGTTTCAGTTATTATTGTGAGTTTCCTACATGTACATCATTCTGCCTACTCAAGGAAAGTGAGAGCAGAACTTCAGTAAGTAGCCATCTCCTAGATTGGTTACACTGGAAGGATCAGTTCACATGATTGTATATATGCCGTCAGCAGGTCGATGTTTTTCATCAGGATTTGAACCCCTCAAGTCTTGGTGATGTACTGCCATCAATAAGTAGGGTAATTTCAATTTTTAAGTTTTGTTTCAGTCAGCCTTGAGTCGGTTTTCAGTCAGTTTATTGTGTCAAGTTTCTTTCAGTATTCAATTTGGTTTTTAGCTATTGACTCCATTGCCCAATGAAATAGGCACTTGGTCTACGGTGTTCTTAGCACCTTCAAGGAGCTACCATCCCCAGCTGGAGCCAATGTTAGTGTCAGTATTTTCATATTTCCACCAGGGATCAAAACACATTTGCATGTGCATCTTAGGTGTCCCATTTTGAGTAAATGTTTCATCATTCCATTAGGTCATGATATAAAATTCTTCCACTAGTGGTTTTACTTGTCAATAAACTTCACTCTCCCTCTGAGATTCACATTGTTGACTCATTCTCATGTCTCTTTGAGCATAAGAACACCTATGAAATTCTCTATTTGAAAGTTTTTAAGTCAAAATCTCATTCAAAATCAGGTCAAAAAAGCAGTCTCATTAGGTCATTAGGGTTTTGCATTTTTCAAGGTCATTATTTCATTCCAGTGAGGCCAACACATATATGAGAGGGATTTAATATGATCATCATGATGGTTTCATTATATTTCAAAAGTTATACTTTCAATTTGAAGACTTTTTGATCAAAATGCAATTTTGATAGAAAATTCATCTATATAACTTATTTTATTTTCCAAATGTAATTTTATGCTACTATATGTAATAATTTAATCCCAAGCTCTCAAATCCATTATTTCAAGTCTCGGTGAGCAAAAGAGAAGCCAAATCCATGACTTCAACAACCTGCAATGTAAAAAGTGTCAAAGAGTATCAGTGATAAAGGAAAATGACTTCAAAACATTAGAAAAGTGGGTATTCAAAGTTAAATCAAATTTTACTTGTCTTTAAAGCCAATCAAACATTTAAAAATAGTCATTTTTTCCTTTCAAAGTGTAAGAATCATTCAACAAATAAATTTTTTTGAGTTTTTGAAGCGAAATTGGGCTAAATTTCTTGGCGCTGCGTGTTCTGCAATTGGTACTGCGCGTTCTGCAATTCGTGCTGCACTTTTGAACTGGTGTTGTGTGCCTTTCCAGGGGATTCTAGTGTAATTTTTGAAGGCATTTCACGCCTGCCCATAGGCGCTGCGTGTTTGGAAAAGCGTTGCATGCTCACACAGTGGCGCTGTGCGCCTGCACAATGAAAACTTGTGAGGGTTTGTGCCATTTAAAACACTTCAAATTACTTTCAAACTTCTCCAAAAGTCCTCCAAAAGCCCTAAAGTGGTAAGTACATATCATAACCCCATTTCTAAGCTATTTGGTGATTCTTGAATGCATTGAAATGGAACCATAAATGAAACCCTAATTACAAGTTTGTGATCATTGTTTATATATTTGTTTCATCCTCCTAAAAATAATATCAGTCATAGATAGGGCAATTTCATTGATCTAGTTTGTCCCTACAACCATTCCCTTTCACTCATTCCCTTAACCTTTCAAGTTAGCCATTTCATCCCCTTCCCATCATCTCATTTCACTTGCACCCTAGGGTTTCATTAGTCATAATTTGAAAATTTCTGAAGAAGAGGATAGTGGTGTTGGTGAGGAAAAAATACCAATAAGAAATAATCACAAGGGAGGGAAAATAAACAGATTTGAACCCATCACTACAAGAGAACTTATGTCCTCTCCTCTCACTATCTCTTACTTCAAACATGTGGGTTGTTTTCAGTTTTGTGAGAGAGTGCAACAAGTCCAAAATCACCTGGAGTTAACAAGATTATTCATCACTAATTTACATGAAAAACAAGTTACTCTTGTTGGGATTACCTTTGAGATGTCTACCAATGCCATTGCAGCTGCTACAGGGATCCCTAGTGTGGGAGAGAGGTGGTTTAAACAAGAAAATTTGGACATGAGCTATTATGAACCGTACCTCAAACCTAGGTACAAGGATCACAAGAAGTCCATTTTACATTTTTCTCATCTCCTTGACCGGTATGTTCCCATGATGAGGATAATAATGAATACTTCACTTGTGAGGGAAGGTTTTCCTCCCTCTACTCATACCATATCCGTCTCCTCATGCATTTCACTAGAGTTAGAATACTACATTTACCTTACTATGTTTTCCACAACATTGACAAGATGGCTTACATTGTGCAAAAGAGGGATTGCAATCAGCAAATGCAAAGTATATTTCATCATTCACTCATTAATATGGTGGTCATGCATCAGCTTCAGCAGAAAAAAATTGCATGGAATGCATTCATTGCAAATGAGGTTTTCACTACCCCGCCTAGCCATCATGAGCAGGATATTCCTTCATCATTTCATCCTCCCGTATCTCCTTCTCCATCACATCCTGCTGTTCATACATCACCACCCACTCAAATCCATTCACCTCATATTAATCCTACCTCATCACCTTTCTATAACCTTTCACCATCACATCATGATACCAGAGCATCAAGTAGTGAAAGGGACATTAAGGCAGCTTACACCAAATTGACTGATATTGAGCCATTTTCCTTGACATATTAGAGAGGCCACAGGTATGTGTTTGCTTCACATGATGTGAAAAGGACCATGCCTTCTTCATCAGCAAAACAGGTAGACAAGGGCAAGGAAAAGGCTACAGAGTCTATCATTGTTGAGTAGGAGGACAAACATGAAACTGAGCAAGAGTTTCAGTTGATTGACCTTGATGATGAGGATGAGGTTAGAATCACCAATGCATTGATTAGAGGCAAGGATGCCAAGATTAGTGAACTTCAAGCTAATATTGGTAGAGCAAGGAATTTGATTGACTTTCTTGAGCTAGAGAATCAACATCTGAAGACAAAGCAGACTATCACTGAGATCAGGGCAATCAGAGCTCCAAGAGAGGCCAAAAAGTCCAAGGCCTCGCTGGAGGAAAACTTGGGCATAGTTGATGATAATGATGATGAGGAAGATCAGCTTCGAGATAGAGACCAAGGAAAATTGGGCTAAAGAAGGCTTTAGCTCGGGAAAGGCAGAAAGAGGTTGAATTGGCAGAGTAGCTCACTCCAAGTGAGCTGCTTGCCATAGAGATTGACGGAGACAAAGAGTCTTTTATTAAGAGAGCCAATTCGCATCTAGAGGCCCTACTAGAGAAGGCAAAGAAAGACACTAATATTCAGAGGAAGGTGACGAAACACTATTCCATGAGAAACATGATTGCAAGGGCCAAGCTCAAACATGCCTATGCAAAGATTCGGGTTTTGACCGAGTCAAAAGATAAGGAGAAGTTAGACATACTTTTTGAGGTGTCTCACCATGATTCTAACCTCTAAATCAGCAAGCAAATTCACAATTTTGGCACATGTGGCACTTTTTTGCAAATTTTGATTTTTGGGACAGTTTAGCATGTAGAAAATGGGTTAAACGTGTAGCGCCACTGGCGTTGTGCTCTTTTTTGGGGAACCTAAATGCAAAATGGTCAGCATCCTCATGTTCCTAGTAATGATTACATCAACTTCAGAAAGTTTCAGGATATTTGGAGCAGAACTGGTCCCTCAAAGAGGCCACAAACCATCTAAAAATCATGTTTCTGCCCTCTTTTTGACCTTGGCACTGCACATTTACCAATATTGGGAGAACACGTTTTTGATAGGAAAAATGGGCACCATTTTGGAAAGTGAAAGAATATTTGGAAACTAGACTTTGAGACCTTTCCAATGAGCTATCATCATAGCGGATTTGGACAAGGGGAAGGTCTCCAAAAGTGGCTTACAAAACAGGTCAATTTTTCTATCATGGCGTTGCGCGTTTACTAGGAAATTTACAATTTCACTAGTTTCAATAAATTTTGAAGTTTCACCTCTATTTTACTTTTCACTTGGCTAAATGAGAAATTTAACATTGTAAATATCATATTTTACTTTTACCTAAGGTAGATACATTATTTAAATCATTAGTTGAAGTCAAATGTATATGTTCTAAAAGAGAGGAATGACTCACTTTCCTCATCCTAGTCTCTAGCATTCAGTTCAACTTTTGGTGTGACAACACCCTCAAACCATGGATTCGACCCCTGAGGATGAGAGGAATTGGTTTTGAGGTCTATAAGGTGTATTTTTTTCAGTCATTTTAATGGTTGGCATCAATCAAGTATCATTCTGGTTTGGACATTAATGGAAAATTGCAGCTATTTTCCTGGGATCCCTGTGGTATGAGTTTTAGACATATTTTCCTCTCTATTATTGATTTGTTAGCATGTATTGTTAATTCAAAAACCATTTCACTTCTATAATATACTTGATTTCAAGTTTTAAAGACAGAATTCATATTTATTTATGCTCTGTTTTGGGAAATTCAGTATAATGTGCTCATTTTCTTCAATTTAGGGAAAATATATTCCAGATGCTTTCCCTAGCTCCTCACCAGTATTTTCATCTCATTTAATCCTCGTTGAATGTTAAATATTTTACCTACCTTGCCCCATCAAACATACTGCAATTTAATTCCCTTGGCCCTGATCTGTTCCCCTTGACCTAATCCCTATTCAGTGAACCCAACCCTAAAATCAAAATCAAAACCCTGAGCTACTATACCTAGCCTAAATTCTTCTTTCCTTAGTCATCTTGGTTGTTTTCTATATGGAGAGAGCCCTCTCTTGGCCTAGTAGGGCTAGCTACTTGGCCAAGCGTGGTTTGAGGTTACCTCGGCATTGCCTTTCTCATCCTGAGGTTCAATCTGAGTGATAACAAGGGAGTCCCTTCGAGTTTAATTATTTTCACATTAACAATTTAAAATTAATTTCTTCTTGGTATGGACCATAAACACACATGGTCGAACTAAGACGTTCTTCCTCGACCAAAAAAATATCAAATACTTCGCTGACGAAATCCCACTTGGACACATTCTTAGCATTAATCCTCACGTTTAACCATATGTTGGATGAATGGCCCGTCATTTTGTTGGAGCGATCACCGATGGGATTTTGTACCATGAAATGACTATCAAATTTATGCAACCTTAGTAAGTCAGATTATCCTCCTTAATTACCCATAATCATATCGAGATCTGTTGGGCACAACCCAACTTGGCCTTGATTTTGGCTAAGTATCCGCATTTTGAGGACAAAGAGTATGAAGTATACCACACAACACAGTATTTTGGAGATACCGCACGGTATCCTAGGGGCTCTGGGCGGGGTCGAAAACCATCCTTTTGTAATGGGCTTAGGTTATATTTTCTTATATTTTTCTTAGCCCATGGTATTTGGACCATGATTTTGTAACAATGTAATGCTATATAAAGCGATGTAATGTTAGAAGAAAATAAATGTGATGTAAGTTTTATGGTCACTAGATAATTTTTTGTCTATCTTTTGTAGCGAAGGAAATGCTCTGTACCTGAGTGCGCCGAGATGTTGGAAGAGTCTGCAACATAGTGTGAAAACCACCTGCCACTATGTGCGCAGGTCAAAGAGAGGAATGTACTTAAATGATCCATCATAATAGAAAATAAGATTTTTTGCGAAGATATTCTTTGTTCTTATGTGTTCTTTTCTATTTGCTTAATATCAGTTGTTGTGAAGTAATTGTTATAGTTGTGCGTTATAAAAATGCAATTTATGATATTGTTTATATTTTATTTTGAATGTGGCAAAGTAAGTGAATGGTTTATATAGCGCAACAAGTTTATGCGCCACCTTGCATAGTAGCACAGTATATTAGCCACCTTGCGCAGTCCCTCAAGGCTGCAAAAACCTGGTTCTGCAACCACCCATAGTCACCTCGAGTGAGACTGCGATCTGCTTGCAGGTCATTGCCGAAAGGGCCAGTGATTAAGGGTTTTATTGGTGCGAAGCATAGATCGAACCTGGGTCAAGCCCAAATGAGCCAAAAAATGGTTATGTTGCCTGGAACATAATCTGTTTGAGGGATATGTGGACGTGGCACCCGTAGAAGAAGGAAATTCAAGATTGTATAGTCCAAAAGGAGCGAGATTTTTCATATCAAGAGAATAGAAATCTGCGCTTAAAATCTGAAGCTTGGTTGAAAAGATATATTTTTACAGAACAATACAAATTTTTTTTCGGATCATTCCCTAGTGAATTGTATGAGTGGGTTTCAAGGTTGACTAAAAGGAAGGATTGCTTTAAGAACGACGAACCTACAACGTGGACTCATGAGATGATACAATGACTCAAGAGTAATAACAACAAGATTTCAAGGGATTTTGATTTTTGGATTGATAGCATATTGGATGGATTCATTACTGAGTTTGCTATAGGCTCGTCTATGTCCTACAATGAAGCAAAGCAAAGATTCTCCAATGGACCATGAGGTAAGTATTTGAATTCTTTGAAACATTTTATTAAGATGCTTTTGTGCGAAAATGGAGTTTTGTGGATGCAATTAGACTGTTAGTATACTTATGTTCAGACAAAGCGAAGTGGAAAAAGGTATAGAGTAGATACCATAAAGAGATATCACAATGAATATCTGAGACCTTTAGAGAGACTGATTATAGACCTCTTCTGAGTCAATCTGAAGGTGAAAAAGAAGAAAAATATCCAGATAACTCCTAGGAAACTCCGAATTATACCCCCATACCAGCTCGAGAGTTTGCTGAAGCCAGAATTCAATAGTAGTCAAGGTCCTGGTGGTCTTCCTCCTCCCCTACCCCTCCTACCCCCATCCCCCTCCACCTCCCCCTCCCCCTTACACCCCAAAAATAGGTATGGATGATGACATTAAACTACCCATTTTTAAAGGAACTGGTTAAGAAGAGCAAGAGAAGTTTTAGTTTTTAGCCGAAGTTGTATGGACAAAAAAGCAAATTAATGACGAAGATATAAAGAAGGCGCAACTCATTAGTGCATTTCGAGATAGAGCGTTGACATGGTACATGAAGTATTTAACCACTCACAATGGTACACTTGCATATATTAAGCAAGCGCTGACACATGAGTTCAAAAAGCTGAGGTCTCAATTACAATGCATTACTGAGTTAAAGGAGATCAAACATAAATTCAATGAGTATGTTTGGCAGCTTGATCAAAGGTTTAAGGTGTTATTGGATCAAGTGGGTTTCAAAATACCCCCATATAAGCATAAGGAATGGTTTATAGCTACGTTGTTACCACATATCAGGTTAACATTAACACAATAGAAGATAGAAACTCAAGCTGAAGCTTTGGAAATTTCCATGAATTTGGAAGTTTCACCTATAGGGGACACTAATGCAGGTATGCAATAGATTCAGAGTCAATTGGAAAACCTGACCTTGCAATTGCAAGACATCAAGAAGGGAAAAAAATTCAAAGAAGAAGTGTGGTGTAAAAAATTAAAATCAGAAGGCCATTCTAAGGAACAATGCCTTGTTTTCAGAGATTACCTGGTTAGTGGAGCACCTAATCCTTTAAATGCAAGATCCATTCAATGGTGCATAATATGTAGAACTAGAGGCCAACATCTCTCTGAATATTTTTATTTGTTACAAAAATATGTGCAGACCCCAAGAAACCTGTTTTGCAAATTTTGTAAGTTAGTAGGACATGATGAAAATAATTGTCGAAGTTATGATCTAATGATGGAGCACAAATTCTTATAGAGTGCAAGTAGAGGAGTGCACACATGAGTCTAGTGGACAACATGGTGGTCAAGGAGGTTATTAAGGAAGAGTTCAAGGTGGTGGAGCTGGTCGAGGAAGAGGTCAAATAATTTTCTATAACTATGGCCAAGAAAGCTATTTTGCAAGAGATTAGCAGAATCCTACTACGACATGTAAGTATTGCAAATATTTTGATCATATAATCGAATATTGTCATGTACTTATGGAAAAAATGCAAGAGAAAAGAAATCAAAAACCCACACAAACATCCAAATGATGAAGGCTGAAAGAAGGACCAATGAACCTTGTGTTAACATTGTCACTAGAAGTGGAGATGCGACTGGAAGTAATAAATATGATGGAAAGAAGGAATTTGAATATCTAGGTGCATGGGTTAGAAAAAATTTGGAGAAAGTTCTTGTTTTTGATATTCAAAGAGAAAATAAAGTGTTTATGGAGGTGAAGCGAAGTTTCATGGATGCAGGAGCTTCGACTTCTACTGCACATCCGGGGCCTAGTAACCGCGACATGACAATATTTATGACACAAAACCAAGAAGCGACGCATGATCAAGATTTGACACAGAATTCAATAGATCAAGAAAATCACATGAGATATTTTTTGCATACATGTATGAGTTTGTTGATATATAAAAATGCTTTAGAAGGGCTTCAGGAATTAATAAATTCCTATGCATCGAAAGAGGCACTACGAAGTGAGGTGCGCACAGTTAATAATTTACATCGATAGAAGATAACTGACAAAGAGACGAGACTTAGTGCACAGATTGGAGAATATGAAATGGATTAGGTTATTCTGGATTTGGGCTCTGATGTTAATGTTTTGAGAAAGAAGACATCGGTAATAATGGGTAAGCCGAAGCTACAATGGTCAAATATTAAGTTAAGATTGGAAAATCAACAAAATATCTTTCTTATGGGAAGACTATCAGGTGCCATGGTAGATATTGAAGGAGTTCGCACCATTGCTGATTTTGAAGTGATAGAAATTGTTGATGATAATAATCCTTACCCTTATTTTCTTGGAATTTATTGGGAAATGGATAATCTGTCCATCATCAATCTAAAGAAGATACAAATTATATTTGAAGGAAGCAATATGAGGGTTATTTTTCCTTTAGATCCATCATAAGGAGTAAGATATACAGAGCCAGTAAGAGAAGAATACATTGCAACAGATATTGATAACATTTGTCAATTGACAACCATGGAAGAAGACTATATTAACCCTACTGTAGATGGAAAACTGAGTTGGGATCATGATATTACCTACACATCATACTTAGAGGAAGAACTGGAGAATTGGCAGAACATATTGCTTGAAATATCCACAAAGCACTGTGCAAGAACAACAAAAGTAATTCACTGCATGACATCTAAGGTATGTAATATGCCCTATTAATATGGTTTGGGTAATGTATAAATTTTTCTTAATGATTGTGAAGAAAGGGTAACATAAGATAAAATATTGTTAGCTTTGGATACAACCCTAAGATCTACCCCTACTAGATGGTGGGGCACACACAAGAATAATATAGGATATTGGCAGTTATGTCGAAGATTAATGTGGATAAGGTTTGGACAAGTGGAAAAAACAATAAAGAAGAAATATGATGGTGAAAATTACCCTAGAGAGCATATCCAACTGTGCATTACAACATGGAAGGAGATTCCAAAATAGGAATGGGTGCATGGATTTATTCACACCTTGGAGACAATTCCTATGAATTGGTACTTGGAAACAGAGTTGCGACATGATACCATGAGCTGGGTAGAATTGGTTAATGGGTTTACACTAAAATTCAACTTTGAGGATGAATTTCCAAGCATAGATTCACCCCTACAGATAGTAAAAGAGAATATCTTTGAAGGTGTAGCCACACTGACATGGAAACGACCTAAATGGGATGCGCAATTAGAGTATGCACTAGAATGCTATAATGTTACTACAAAAGAAGAAGAAGAACCCAGAAACACCGACATAGTAGAATCAGAAGGAAACTGCGAAGTACATGGACCAAAGATAAATATTTGATATATCACACAACTATTGGAGACCAAGAAGGTGAAAATTGGACCAGAAGAAGAGCCGAAGTTTGCAATAGTAGGAGATTACTAGGATGAAGAGACAGTCAGCATGTTGGGAATCATGATTACCGTTAGACCAAAACCCATAGGTGTTAGTAAATTATCGCATCTTCAAAGATAAGGATCCATGAGAGGCGGTTAGTCCATGTTGCGAAACACACGGGGAGCATTGGTTTATCCAATGTCCAACAATCTCCCACCCAACGCGAGCCGGGTGTGTATTGAAATCTTGACCTACGCTCTGATACCACTTGTTGGGAATCACGATTTCCGTTAGACCAAAACCCACAGGTGTTAGTAAACGATTGCATCACCAGAGATAAGGATCCACGAGAGGCGGTTAGTCCATGTCGCGAAACACACGGGGAGCGTTGGTTTATCCAATGTCCAACACAACAAAGTCACAAAATTACTACATGAATATCAAGAACTGTTTCCCACTGAATTTTTAGATATGAAGGGAATATTAGGAGAATTGGGAGTCATGAATATTCCCCTAAAACATAATGTGAAGCCAGTCAAGCAGAGACCTTATAGGTTGAAGCCAAAGTACAAGGAGAAAGTGAAGCTATATTTGGATAAGATGATAACAACAAGGATTAATGAACCTGTCGAAGAGTCAGAATGGGTAAGTCCTATGGTGGTGCAGGAAAAGAAGACAAAAGTAGAGATCAGGATATCTGTAGACATCAGGAAGTTGAATGATGCATGATTACACGATCCTTTTCCAATCCCTTTCAAAGATTAAGTATTGGATAATGTAGGAGGTGAGGAATCCTATTCATTTACAGATGGATTTTCAGGATATCATCAGATCAAAATTTCACCTGAAGATCGACACAAGACCACCTTTTCTACAGAATGGGGCTCATATCAGTATACAGTGATTCCTTTTGGGTTGAAGAATGTCCTTGCTATATTTTCCAAAATGGTGGTTGCAAATTTTAAGGAGTACATTCACAAATTTTTGGAAGTATACTTTGATGATTGGACAATATTTTGACTGTTAAACAAACATGTTGGGAGATTAAGGCTTATGCTTGGAACTTGTAGACAACATAAGATCTCTTTGAATATAAAGAAGTGCATATTCTATGTGCCTTTTGGTGTCTTTTTGGGACATGTTGTTTGCAATAAAGGACTCATGGTGGACCTGTGAAGATTTTTGTCATTGTAGATTTGGATCCACCTAAGATAGTAAGACAGTTGCGCATTACATTGGGACATACATGATACTATAGAAAATTTATAAAGAAAGATGTGACTTTTAGTGGGATGAAGAATGCTAGAAGGGTCTCAACATACTAAAAGAGAAGATGGTAACTACGTTGATTCTAGTATTCCCTGACTGGAATAAGGAATTCCATGTCCATGATAATTATTCTTGCATAGCTTTGGGAGTGGTATTGGCACAACCTAATGAAGGAGAAATTGATCATCCTAAAGCTTTTGCAAGTAGGAAGTTGTCTACAGCTGAGAAGAATTAGATTACCACAGAAAGAGAAGGTCCAGCTATGGTGCATGCCTTGCAGAAATTCAGACATTATTTGTCAGGGTCACATTTTAAGATGTTTACAGGTCACCCTAAATTGAATTAATTGGTCAATAAGCCTAACCTAGGAGGGAATGTTTGCTGATGGTTATTATTATTTCAAGAGTATGAATTTGAAGTTGTTGTTAAACCAAAAAGGCTAAATGCAAGACCAATCCATCTGTCAAGAATGGTTCAGGAGAAGAACCAACTAACATAGAAGATAATATCCTTGATGCGTAGTTGTTTGCAATTAGTGTATCATATGCCCACTTTTCATATATTATTCAATTTTTTACCACAGGAATGGCTCCTCGGAATATAATACGTAGCAGAAGATAGAATTGGTGGTTAAGGCAATTGATTTTTCATTTATATCAGGACAATTATATAATATGGGACTAGATGAAATACTGTGCAGATATGTCCCTGAACATCAAAGGTCGATGATTATAGCAGAAGCTCATGGAGGTGCAGATGGTGGACATTATGCAGGAAACGCTACTGCATAGAATATCTTGAGAGCACGATTGTGGTGGACCACACTACATAAGGATGCAAAGGAGTATTGTAGAGAATGTGATATATGTCAAAGAACATGGAAGCCCTCTAGAAGAGATGAGATTTAATTAGTTCCCCAAGTAACATTGCAGGATTTTGAAAAATGGGCTATTGATTTTGTGGGACCTATCAACCCACCTGGAAAGAAGACTGGTCCAATGTATATTATAACTGCGACTGGTTATTTGGCAAGATGGGACGAAGCACAACCAATAAGGAATTGTAGTGAAAATACTGCAGCAAAGTTTATTTTTGAATATATATTATCTAGATTTGGGTGTCTGAAGATATTAATGAGTGACCAAGGCTCACATTTTTTGAATAAGAATATTGAATCATTGCCTGAGGAGTTTCAAGTATACCACCAGAAGAGTACCCCTTATCACCCTCAGACCAATGGGACAATGGAGCCATTTAATAAGATTTTGGAGACTGCACTCACCAAAATATGCAATTTTAACAAAGATGATTGGGATCTCATAATTCTAGTTGTTTTATGGGCTTACAAGACCACATGTAAGAAGATGACAAGTCAGGAACCTCTCAAGCTAGTATATGGAAAATAAGTTGTGATTACCATAGAGTATATTGTGCCTAGCTTGAGAATTGAAACCTTCTCAGATATGGTAGAACCTGAAACAATGGAGGAAAGGATGTCATAGTTGGTTTCTTTGGAAGAAGACAAATTTGTAGCAGGATTCCATCAAGAGGTGTTGAAAGCAAGAGAAAAGGCTTGGCATGACAAACACATCAAAAAAAAGAAGTTCAAGATATGAGAACTTGTTCTCCTATATGACAATAAGTTTTAAAATTTCCAGGAAAATTCAAAATGCATTGGTTGGGCCCATATATTATAAATCATATTATTGATTGCGACACAGTTCAATTGGAGAAGTTGAATGGAGAATTGATTCAGGGAAGGGTAAATGGAAATAGGTTGAATTTTTATAGGGACGACCCTACCCCTAAAGCTTCGCACTGACAAAGGAGGAAAGTCTTAATGCCACCTACAGTTGAAAGTGGGCATTGGACTATAAACTACTCTACAGAAAGAGGGCATCGACGAAGGGAGTTGCTTTGATACAGAATGGATTATGTTAAATTTCGCAGGCATTGTGACGTAAGAAGGGTTTTTCACCATAGTATAGGGTGTGTTGAAGTGCGCCAGAAAAATATGACCATTGAAAGGAAAATTTGCCGTTGGAGGAGTGGAAAAGTGCATTTATTGAGATAGGATGGCAAGGATCTAAGAAGATATCTTCAGTTAATGAACTAGGTACAAACAAGATTTGATCAAATGATGGGATTAGAATATCAAGAGCGCTAAAAAAAGTCATGTCCCACCAAGATAATGAATATAGCGAAGAGGAAGAACAACAGATGGAGATAGAGGGTGCAAAAATTATGTTTCCACTACCACCATTATTTACACCTAGGAAACCAGATGCTAAACCTATGAAGGAATCCAAAGATGTGAAGTATGGCACATTCACACTGTTGCTGCTAGAGAAAGTACCATTTGAGGGAGAGCTACTAGGAAGAAACCTGCAGCTGAATTTTTCCAATTCAGACTTCAATGATCAGACCAAGTATCCATAATTCATGCCAAATAAATACCTAAATCCGGTCCACTATCCAGAAGCAGAGTAAAAAAATTGGAGCCACTGAAGTGGGAAATAGGGTTGGAATGGTCTAGACTGCTAAAAATGTTGTACGTACCGCACTTCGATAAAAGTACCACCGACACTGCCTACGTCAGAAAATTGCTCCTGTTGTTGCATGATGGATGCCTCTAGATGGGGAAGAGAATCCTCATTGATGGCATGATGATAGCAAGGATTACCAAATTACCATACCAAGGAAGGGATCCCTCTAAATATTTTGTGGGGAAGGGCCAAGAAAAAGCAGTAGGTCATACTATGAAGGAAAATTTTGAATTGGCCAAGGGAAAATGAGGCTATGAAACAAATTTGATCAAGGACCAAGGAGTATGCTTCACCGCACATATCTTGGTTGGAAATATTATGTGGAAATGTCGAGATAATGAATTCCCCACAACAGTGGTTTCACTAGCTACACAGTGCAACAATAGAGTTCAGTACAATTGGGATGGGTATTTGTGCATGGAATTTCTGGAAGATTTCCATGAAGCATATGAGAAAGGTTAAACCTTTTACCATGCCTGGATGATTTTTATCAACACACTAATGGCATGGAAATAACCGAAGGAATCACAATTTCCTACGGTAGATGTAGATGTGTGCGAAGCAGCGCGATATTCCTCACTGTGGCATTCTACTAAGTCATTGAGAGTATAAGAGAAACGATTCGACCACATGGAACTACATATGGTGGTGAACCAACATCCTTAGATTTCACCAAGCCTATACCAATAGTATAGTTGCGAAGTTCAAGGTATAATTCCATAGAATATATGTATAGGCCAAGAAGGATACAATGAAGACATGGGATCCTCTACCATACTTGGTCATTGAAGATGATCTGGCCACATCGATATAGAAGTGGGCCATAGAATGGATGATTGCAGCAAAGGAAGGAGCAGAGGATAGTTAGACAGATTAAGAAACATTAGAGCATGGAGGCTCGAGCGGAAAAGGCAAGGAAAAATAAGATCAGGAGAAAGATAAGGAGCTGGAGCATGACGA
Source organism: Pinus albicaulis (assembly GCA_034641835.2). Lineage (NCBI taxonomy): Eukaryota > Viridiplantae > Streptophyta > Pinopsida > Pinales > Pinaceae > Pinus > Pinus albicaulis. Next base: position 1,123,184,661 of record CM076575.1, read on the forward strand.
GGGTCGGCTAGATCCTCTTGTAGGAACATATCCGCTTAGAGGAAATGCACAAGATAATGAAAATACAATGAAAAATAAAGGAAAAAGGAATATGCATAGTGAAATCTCCCTAAGGAGTAAGAAGAAGCAAAAAATTGATAATTTGAAGGGCATAATTCCCTTAGTCCTTACTGAAGCAGACCTCGACGAGATCGGGGAAAATTTTTATAAAGTGGTGGAGGAATCATGGGGTAAAATCGAGGAACAATACGATGCACTCCTAACAGGAGTTGAGAAGAGCACTGCAGAGTTAAAGCTTCTAGATCAGACAACTAGATAGGCAGCGCCGATAAGCCAAACACTCCACCCAGAGAGATTGATAGAAATAAAATTTGGGATGAGGCTCATGCAGATACCTATTAGAGCTTTGTAGTTCGATGTAGCTGAAGCAAAGGAACAAGAGAAAAATTGGGACAAGGTTGACATGAACCTTTTAGCACTGCCCATTCTAATATTGCATGAACTGCATCAAGGTATTGTAAATGAATTAAAGGAGTGGGTGTAGCGCACAACAAAATTAAATATTCACATAGTTCAAGAGCGAGATTTGCTGAAGAAACAACTCAACTAGGAAATAAAGGAGAAGGAACAGGCATAACAACAACAACAGAGGTTGAAAGAGGTGGTTGAAGCCACTTGCAGAGAAGTTACAGACATAGATGTTTGCGAGGAGGATCCTGTAGAAGACAAGGTCGCGAAGCTCAACCTTGTTGTCAAAGAATCCAAGAATAAGGTGTTAGTTCCAGTCTTTGTAGCCTGTCATCAGTGATAAAATAGGCTCTTACCATGTTTGGTTTTCACAGATGTTTTGCACATGAAGTTTCAGTGCAAATCATATCCTAAACATGTTCATCAAAAGCAGCTTGAAAAGATCTTTCCAACGGTATATCGCACTCCCAAAACTGATTTCTGGATCAGAATATATGATTAAATGAATGTTTGACTCTTGGTTACTGCTTGAGGGAGAAATTGAAGGAAATTGCAACATCACTCATACAGACATTACTACGAGGGAAAAGTATCAGTGGAGCATTACCTGATCACGATGTCTTAGATCAGACATTAATGTTCTAAAGAAGCTGATTATTAGTCTATACCATTCATGGATTTTGGACATGAATGCAACAAAAAAAAAGAATGTTATCTACTATTTTGTTGTAGTTATAGTTATGTGTTATTATATTATTGGGAATACTCTCAACTACCTTGGTTGTCCCTGAAGCTCATCTGCTGCAAGCCCTCCTAGGCCAAACAAAGAGCAACACCTTCAAGCAATACAGTGGATATGTTACCGTTGATGAACAACATGGCAGAGCATTGTTTTTATACTTTGTGGAGGAGATATGACAACTCATACCAGCAGGCAAGAAGCAGAAGAACATGATGATAAACAACTAGTTGAAAAATTGTGCAAACTCTGTTCGATTGGAAAAAAGGATGATGATCATCTTATAGAAAGTGGTAATGATAATTGCCTCTATAAATTTTATCATTTAGGATGCTCGAGGCTTCTAATAGTAAAGCAAGACTCCACTATTGCTAATCATTACACATATTGTATTCTTGGTGATGGCTGCCAAATGGAGGGTATTTCCAATGAGGCATGCTCACTTGTTGGGTATTGGGGCCTTGGAAATTTGATTGTTTTATATGATGACAACCACATCTCCATAGATGGTGACACTGAGATTGCATTCACAGAGGATGTTGTTACTCATTTTGAAGGTCTGGGATGGCACACTATCTAGGTGAAAAACGACAATATAGGTTTATGATGAAATTCGTGCTGCTATTGAGGAGGAAAAATCTGTGAAGGATAGACCAACTTTAATTAAGAGTCACTAGAGTAGGCATGTGGCAAGGGGTGCAGCGTTTGAAGTAGATTGGTCATCTAAATTTTCAGAACATGAGAAGAAATACCCCGAGGAGGCTACAGATTTCAAGGCACTAACTAGTGGTAAATTGCCTGAAGGAAGGGATAGGCTTTGTCGATATATACTACGGAGAGTCTGGCTGATGCTACTCGAAATTTATCTCAACAATGTTTGAATGCACTTGAAATAGTTCTTCCTGGACTCTTGGGTGGAAGTGCGGACCTTGCATCATCCAACATGACATTATTAAAAATGTTTGGTGACTTCCAGAAGGATACCCTTGCTAAGCACAATGTCCGTTTTGGAGTGCGTGAACATTCCATGGGAGCTATCTACAATTAGATAGGCTTTTATGCAAGTGGCCTCATTCCTTATTGCGCTAATTTCTTTGTTTTCACAGAATACATGAGAGCAGCTATTATAATATCTACACTCTCTGAAGCTGGTGTTATTTATGTAATGACCCATGATTCTATTGGTCTTGGAGAAGATGGGCTCACTCATCAACCAATAGAGCACTTGGAAATATTTAGGGAAATGCCCAATGTTTTGATGCTCCATCCAGGTGATGGAAAGGACACATATGGAGCTTACAAGGTTGTTGTTCTCAATAGAAAGAGGCCATCAATACTTTCTCTCTCATGTCAAGTGTTATTCCACCGATATAAAAAAAGTTCAAAATTTGGTTCAACTATTTGATCCACTTGTTCGACCAATTGATAAATTCATAGGTGAACTCTTGTCAATGATGGTTGATGTTGAATGTATGGATGGACGAAAAAATGTTGGGCTATATAGTCACAAAGATGTTCCCTGATGTCACTTTCACTTCCAGGCGAAAATATTGCTCATGATTTATTATTTAAAGGTGAGGATAACTGCACAAATTAAGGAGTTTTCTATTGAAGTAATGAGATTTCAACCGTTTCGATGCCACAAACTCTGTGTATGAAAATCCAAGAGGAGCACTATGAAACGAGGAACAAAAATCAACAAATCCAACACTAGACATTTGCAGTGATTCTTGTGTCAATTTGCACTAGTTTAACCAAAATATACATATTTGTTTGAATGGTGCTTTGTACGCATTCATTTCTAGTTTCATTTCAGTTTGGAAAGAATTACATCGGTTGTTGGAAGGCATGATATATGTAATATTTAAAGAGGGTGGGAGCACCCAAAGGAAAAAAGGTTTTGAGAAATCAATATAGAGGATTATAATTCTCTTTAGAGGGTTTCGAGAATCATTGGAGTAAGAACACAGAGGGAAGAACACAGAGATCAAAAGAACGGATGATGAGTTAGCAGAAGGTTCGAGATACAAGGAGATGCCATAAAAAAGGGATAGGATTCTTGACTGTGGATGAGGGAAATTTGCCTGAAAGATAAGGTTGCATGGAATTTTCAAATTAGAAGAAATATTGGTATAATATTGCAGTTCATTTTGGAAGACATTAACATTCCAACATTAGCATTCAATGGATGGAGGGTGCAAACGCAATTTTCGATGGATGGAGGGCGCAAACGAAATTTTATTGTTTTATATGCATGTCAACATATAAATTTGTATTTAGGTTGAGAGCTGATGTTACAACATGTTGGTCAACCAAATCCAATTTTAGTGCAGGTAAGTGCAAAGTGTTATTCAAGAGGCAGAGTTTTTAGGCCCAAAATTAGCAGCTACAAGATTCTAGGTCCAGATTCAGCAACAGTTAAAGGAATCCCAGATTTTCAGGCAAACTCTTCAAAAAATAGAAATTATGGATTCATTGTTAGATTTGTTGGAAATTTGGCACAAACAAAGGTGGCAACTTTGAACAGTACCTCAAAGCAACAATAGTAGCTCAAGACACCTACTGCAAATCATTTTTTATTATTATTTTCAGTTTATCTTTTATGATTGTAATTTAATTTAATTTAATTTTCCAGCACTAATATATATATATTGATTTTATTTTGATTCCTATGTAGAGGAATCTAAATAAATTTGTAACAGTGTATATATAGGAATACTTTTGAAAATGTAAGGGTTTTATTTTCAGCAAAGAGACTGCTACTTTGGACTGTGCAAATTTTTCCTAAATATTATTTTAATGGAGCAGTTTCTGCCCTTTACATTTGAGATCCATCATGGTGTTTAATGTTCAGCATGTTTTCCTTGTAAGATCATTTTCATACTATGTTTTTCCTACTAATATTTGTTACAACATTATCTAAGAGAAGTGTTAGGAATCCATCCATGCATGATGCTCCTTTCACAATGATTATTTTGTTAAATGTAGTGGCTATCTTTACAGAATCCATCCTTTGTTAGTTGCCCTATTTAGTAACCCTATTCTTTCCTTTCTGCTAAAGCTACCACTGGAGATTCATCCACTGATTGATGCCTACAGGGCAGCAGGATTTCTCCTCTTTTCTTCTTTCATTTACATCATTTATTTTGCTGAGCATTGCGCCTACTTTGCCCCAAGTTTTCATGTAGAAACCAACCTCGACTCCATATCCCAATGATTTTTTATCTCTTGCTGTCTCGACCCAAAACTTTCAAATCAAATCGTTGTACTTCATAGCTACCCTAAGATTCACTTATTGCAGCCACCCTTCATTGGCAAAGAGAGAGCCCTCTCTGGTTTGGTAGGGCTATATGCCAGATCGAAAGCTTGTTCTATGGTTACCTCGGGATTGCCTCTTCTCAGCCTTGAGGTTCAATCTGAGTGCTAACATATTGGCGCCGTCATCGGGGAACGAGGTGACATATCTTCTCCGGGAAAGATTGTTCAAGTTGCAGATATGATTGCTGATGGTGAACAACGGTCAGACACATATGAAGGATGAAACATTCTCCTGGCGACTCCATTTTTCAAAATTCCGAGTTTCGAAGTATTGATGGTGGCTCCACTATCTAAATGAATGACTCAAATGTCATTTCTATTTGTTCAAGGTATTCATGTATCTATTTTTATAATCTTCCAGGTTTTCCTAATCAATTACCGAAGGATGCATATTTTTTAAGAAACGACCCTAAATTGAATTGTGAATATCTGACTTTGACTCTTGAAGATGTATCAAATTTTAAAACATTTGTTGAACTTCTTAGAGTCAAACAAGAAGATTTTTTTACTAGATTGTTCCATGATTCCTTTCAAGGAAAATGTAGACAATGGATTGAAAATTTGTCTGTCAGATCTGTTAAGTCATTTGTAGAGTTGTGGCGTATATTTCTTGAGACATGGATGGAGAAAGAGGAAGGAATCAAAATAGAGGCGGCCTCTATTCAAGGCTTTAGAGAATGGGAAGATATGCGCATAGATGATGAGGTAGATGAGAACTTTTCTTATCTCTTTCTTCTTATCTAAAGTCCTGTCGATGTAGCCATGAAATTAAGTTCAATTTTTTGCAAGAGTTTGCCATCAAAATCCAAAAAGATCTAGCTGAATTGGAGACCCAAATATAGTCTCAGGATCTGGACTATCAAGTCTGATTCTTTGGGAACCTTTTCTAGCAGAAGGAAGGAAAGGTAAGGCTGCCCTTGGATGTTTTCATTAACAGTTTGCAGATGGAGGCATGTATTGAGGAGTTGGGGTAGAAGACAAAGTCTGGTTTCTACGATCCTATTGAAGTATATATGGAATGTTTTTTTAGTTTGAATGATGGACCAGATTGTATTTTACAAAGCCAGAGACATTGTGTGCATGTATGGATGTCAGCATTTCCAATTGTATTCTGGTTCATGCACTGATAAATGACATTATTGTTACAGTTGCTTGATTGGCTAATCTAGCATTACAGTATCACTTGATCTAATAATTTTGCAGCAGAGTAGGTTATATTTTTACATAAATAAGTTTCCCAAGGAAACATTTTGATTTTCGGCATTAGTTTTAGTTTCCTAGTGTATAGCAGTATGTGTGTATTTATGGTTGGTATAAGTAGTTCAGGTTTGCAGCTGTTTGACTCCATTGCCCAATAGTTAGGCACTTGGTCTATAGTGTTCTTGACACCTCCAAGGAGCTTCCATCCCCAGCTGGAGCCAATGTTAGTTCTAGTCTTTGCAGCCTATCATCAATGATTAAATAGGTTATTACCATGTTTGTCTTTCATAGATGTTTTTCAAATGAAGTTTTAGTGCAAATCATATCCTAAACATGTTCATCAGAATAAAATCGGAAAGATCTTTCCAACGGTATATCGCACTCCCAAAACCGGTTTCTAGATTAGAAGATATGATCAAATGAATGTTTGACTCTTGGTTACTGCTTGAGGGAGAAACTAAAGGAAATTGCAACATCACTCATACAGACATTACTACGAGGGAAAAGTATCAGTGGAGCATTGACTGATCACGATGTCTTAGATCAGACATTAATGTTCTAAAGAAGCTGATTATTAGTCTATACCATTCATGGATTTTGGACATGAATGCAGCAAAAAAAAAAAGAATGTCATCTACTATGGTGTTGTCATTACCGTTAGGTGTTATTATATTATTGGGAATGCTCGCAACTTCCTTGGCTGTCCCTGAAGCTCATCTGCTGCAAGCCCTCCCACGCCAAACACAGAGCAACACCTTCAAGCAATATAGTGGATATGTTACTATTGATGAACAACATGGCATAGCATTGTTTTTCTACTTTGTGGAGGAGAGATGAAAACTCATACCAATAGGCAAGAAGCAAAATAACATGATGATAAACAACTAGTTGAAAAAAATTTCAAACTTTGTTCGATTGGAAAAAATGATGATGATCATCTTATAAAATGTGGTAATGAGAATTTCCTCTATAAATTTTATCATTTAGAATGCTCGAGGGCTATAATAGTAAATCCAGACTCCACTATTGTTGATCATTACACATATTGTATTCTTGGTGATGGCTGCCAAATGGAGGGTATTTCCAATGAGGCATGCTCGCTTGTTGGGCACTGGGGCCTTGGAAAGCTAATTGTTTTCTATGATGAAAACCACATCTCCATAGATGGTGACACTGAGATTGCATTCACAGAGGATGTTGTTACTCATTTTGAAGGTCTGGAATGGACACTATCTGGGTGAAAAATGGTAATACAGGTTATGATGAAATTCGTGTTGCTATTGAGGAGGCCAAATATGTGAAGGATATACCAACTTTAATTAAGAGTCACTAGAGTAGGCATGTGGCAAGGGGTGTAGCATTTGAAGCAGAGTGGTCATATAAATTTGCAGAACATGAGAAGAAATACCCCGAGGAGGCTGCAGATTTCAAGGCACTAATTAGTGGTAAATTTCCTGAAGGGTGGGATAGGCTCTATCGATATATACTATGGAGAGTCCGGCTGATGCTACTCGAAATTTATCTCAAAAATTCTTGAATGCACTTGCAAGGGTTCTTCTCTAACTCTTGGGTGGAAGTGTAGACCTTGCATCATCCAAAATGACATTATTAAAAATGTTTGGCGACTTCCAAAAGGATACCCCTGATAAGTGCAATGTCCGTTTTGGAGTGCGTGAACATTCCATGGGAGCTATCTGCAATGTGATAGGCCTTCATGCAAGTGCAGTCATTCCTTATTGTGCTACTTTCTTTGTTTTCACAGACTAAATGGGAGAAACTATTAGAATCTCTTCACTCTCTGAAGTTGGTGTTATTTATGTAATGACCCATGATTCTATTGGTCTCAAAGAAGATGGGCTCCCTCATCAACCAATAGATCATTTGGCAAGCTTTAGGGAAATTCCCAATGTTTTGATGCTCCGTCCAGGTGATGGAAAGGAGACATCTGGAGCTTACAAGGTTGTTGTTCTCAATAGAAAGAGGCCATCAATACTTTCTCTCTCCCGTCAAGTGTTCTTCCACCGACATAAACAAAGTTCAAAAGTTGGTTCAACACTCTGATCCACTTGTTCGAGCAATTGATAGATTCATGGGTGAACTCTTATCAATGAGGGTCGATGTTGAATGTATGGATGGACAAAAAATTGTTGGGCTATATAGTCACAAATATGCTGCCTGATGTCACTTTCACTTCCATGTGAAAATATTGCTCATAATTTATTATTTAAAGGTTAGGATAACTGCACAAATTAAGGAGTTTTCTATTGAAGTAATGAGATTTCAACCATTTTGATGCCACAAACTCTGTGTATGAAAAGCTAAGTGGAGCACTATGAAACAAATAACAACAATAAAAAAATCCAACACCAAACATTTGCAGTGATTATTGTGTCAATTTGCACTAGTTTAACCAAAATATACATATTTGTTTGAATGGCGCTTTGTACGCATTCATTTCTAGTTTCATTTCAGTTTGGAACGAATTACATCGGTAGCTAGAAGGCATGATATATGTAATATTTAAAGAGGGGGGGAGCACCCAAGGAAAAAAGGTTTTGAGAAATCAGTATAGAGGATTAGAATTCTCTTTAGAGGGTTTCGAGAATCATTGGAGTAAGAACACATAGGGTAGAACACAGAGATCAAAAGAACGCAGGATGAGTTAGCAGAAGGTTTGAGATACAAGGAGATGACATAAAAAAGGGATAGGATTCTTGACTGTGGATGAGGGAAATCTGCCTGAAAGATAAGGTTGCATGGAATTTTCAAATTAGAAGAAAGATTGGGATAAGACTGCAGTTTAGTTTGGAATACATTAGCATTCCAACATTAGCATTTGATGGATGGAGGGCGCAAATGAAATTTTATTTTTTTATATGCATGTCAATAGATAAAGTCGTATTTAGTTTGAGAGCTGATGTTACAGCATGTCGGTCAACCAACTCCAATTTTAGTGCAGGAAAGTGCAAAGTGGCATTCAAGAGGGAGAGTTTTTAGGCCCAAGATCAGCAGCTAAAGGATTCTAGGCCTAGATTGAGCAACAGTTAAAGGAATCCCAGATTTCTAGGAAAAATCTTCAACAAATGGAAATTATGGATTCATCTTTAGATTTGTTGGACATCTGGCACAAACAAAGGTGGCAACTTTGACTAGTACCTCAAAGCAACAACAGTAGCTCGAGACACCTACTGCAAATCATTTTTTTATTATTATTTTCAGTTTATCTTTTATGATTTTAATTTAATTTAATTTAATTTTCTAGCACTAATATATATCTATATATATATATATATATATATATATATATATAGATATATATATATATATATATATATATATATATATTTTTATTCCTATGTAGAGGAATCAAAATAAATTTGTAATAGGGCATATATAGGAATACTTTTGAAAATGTAAGGGTTCGATTTTCAACAGAGAAACTGCTACTCTGGACTGTGCAAATTTTTCCTGAATATTATTTTAATGGAGCAGTTTTTTCCCTTTAAATTTGAGATCCACCATGGTGTTTGATGTTCAGCATGTTTTCCTTGTAAGATCATTTTCATAATGTGTTTTTTCTACTAATATTTGTTACAGCATTCTCTAAGAGAAGTGTTAGGAATCCATCCACGCATGATGCTCCTTTCATAATGATTATGTTGTTAACTATAGTGGTTATCTTTACAGAATCCATCCTTTGTTAGTTGCTCTATTTAGTAACCATGTGCTTTCCTTTCTGCTAAAGCTGCAACTGGAGATTCATCCACTGATTGATGCCTGTAGGGAAGCGAGCTTTCTCCTCTTTTCTTCTTTCATTTACATCATTTATTTGGTTGAGCATTGCGCCTACTTTGCCCCAAGTTTGCAGGTATAAACCAGTCTCAACTCCATAGCCCAATCATTTCTTATCTCTTGTTGTCTCAACCCAAAACTTTCAAAGAAAATCCCTGTACTTCATAGCTAGCCTAAGATTCACTTATTGCAGCCACCCTTCATCGGAAAATAGAGAGCCCTCTTTGGTCTATCAAGGCTAGATTCCAGATTGAAAGCTTGGTCTGTGGTTACCTCGGGATTGTCTCTTCTCAGCCTTGAGGTTCAATCTGAGTGTTAATAGAAGGCTGCAAAATTCCAATTTGAGTATGAGCTCAAGATCAATGAGATGAAAATGAAACTATAGGAAACCACACTACCATAAGTATGGGAACAGAGGGAGATTGACCTGAAAAATGCAGTGGCAGGCACCATCGACACAGTAGAAGATTGTGGAAAACTACTAGAAGAAACCTTACTGATTTGGACTTCACTACAAGAATATACAAATGTATAGATGATAGGAGAGGATATCCAACAGAAGTAGAAGCAGTTGGAGGGAATCAAGACATCATCAAATAAATTTCCAGTTTCGCAGAAGCTTACAAGGATCAATGAAGGCAAGGCTTTTCAGAAGCAGATTGAAGAACTTAGGAAGGAAGAGAAAATTTTGATGGAGAGAACTCAAACATGGAAGAATGAGGCTCTCCAGCTATCGCAACAGGTGGATGGGAAGATCCCAGAGCTTCACCAACAAGAAGAGGTAACACTAAAGAAGAATGCAAGGCCAATCACAGATGAAGTTTTGGAAGAAGTCTACAATGAGGAGAAGAATATCATAGAGGTGTTGCAGAAGTTCAATATCACCTACACAAACACAAAATCAAATATCAAGGGAAAAGTAGCTGAGTGACTCGGGACAAGTCACATATGAGCGTTGGTAGCCTATCATGTGCAACCCAACTTGGCGTTGATTTTGGATAAGTCTCCTCATTTGAGGAGCAGAGCATGAAGTATATTGTGCAACAAAACATTTTGGAGATACCGTGTAATATCCTAGGGGCTTCGGGGTGGGTAAAGCCCCTCCTTTTGTAATGGGTTTGGGTTAAATTTTTTTATATTTTTCTTAGCCCATGGTATTTGGACCATGGTTTTGTAATGGCGTAATGCTATATAAATCGATGTAATGTTAGAATAAAATATATGTGATACAAGTTATATGGTCACGAGCTAGTTTGTATCTGTCTTTTGTAGCGAAGGAAAGATTCTATTGATGAGTGCGCAGAGACCTTGGAAGAGTCTGCATCTTAGTGCACAGACCACCTGTAGCTATGTGCACTATTCGGAGAGCCAAATGTACTTAAAATAACCATCATAATATAAAAGAAGAAGTTTTGCAAAGATATCCTGTGTTCTTGTCTATTTTCTTAATATCAGTTGTTGCGAAGTAATTGTTATAGTTGTACGTTATAAGAGTGCATTTTATGATACTGTTTATATGTTCTGTTGAATGCGGTGAAGTAAGTGAATGGTTTTATATACTGTAGTATTTTTATACATGTTAAGGGATAATAGTAGCACAATAGATTAGCCACCTCGTGCAGTTCTCAACTTTAAAAAAACCTGGCTCTACAACCACCCATAGTCATGTCGGGTGAGACTGCGATATGCTTGTAGGTCGTTGACGAAAGGGATAGTGATTAAGGATTTTTTTGGTGTGAAGCATAGATCAAACCTGATTCAAGACCAAACAAGCCAACAAGATCCTTGAGTTATGAGAAATCATGGTATGTGATGCATGGTTTTTATGCCGCCCTCCTCCATAAACTTGCCTAGAACCAAACTGATGCATTTGTTGGCTTGATCTTCTAACAAAGTGTTTTTCTCTGTCTTGAATGATAGAACTCCAAAATTTCAAATTTATCCATTATAAATTGGATTCTTTGTAGAATTGGTATTGTATTTGGGTCCTTGCAATGATTCAATTTGATACATTTTTGAATTGTAATGAGAGAGTCTCCAAAGACATTTATGATGATGATCTTGTCTGTTCAATTTTGATATTTTGAAAGTGGTTGATGATTTGGATGCATATTTTATTACGTATTATGGTTTTGATAAAATATTTCTAATGAATTCATATGATGTATAATCATATAGATGATTTAAGAGAAATGATATATTTAACTAATTAAATTGAAATAAAAAATATTAATTTAACTGTATGCTAAAACATAAATATTTTTTGGAAGCAAAAAAAGAAGCAACAATGGAATCCAACTTGGAAGAAAAATTGGAAGCCACACTAGAAGAAAAACTGCAAGCCAAATCATAAACCAAACTGGACGTATATCTTGGCACTAAACTTGGAGCTACACCTGGCGCTAAACCCAGTGCTCAATTGGGCGCTAAACCTCATGTTATTTCCTATGATTGGAAGCAAAAGAAGAAGCAACAATGGAAGACAAATTTGAGGAAAAATTGGAAGCCACACTAGAAGCAAAATTGGAAGAAAAATTGGAAGCGAAATTGGAGGCAAAATTGGAAGCCACACTGGAAGAAAAATTAGACATAAAATTGGAAGCCACACTAGAAGAAAAACTGGAAGCAAAATTGGAAGCTACACTATAAGAAAAACTGGAAGCAAAATTAGAAGTCACACTAGAATAAAAAAAGGAAGGCACAATGGAAGCAAAACTGGAAGAAAAATTGGAAGCCAGACTAGAAGCAAAACTAGAAGCAAAATTTGAAGCCACACTAAAAGCAAAATGGGAAGAAAAATTAAAAGCCAGACTAGAAGAAAAACATGAAGCAAAATTTGACGTTAAAATGGAAGCCAAACCAAGAGCCAAATTGGAATAAAGGATTGGCACTATTTCTGGTGCTAAAATGGCACTACTCCAAGAATTATTTACGACTTTATTCCTTCTACTACTTACGAATTTATTTACGGCACAACTTCTGGTGCAACTCCATGCAAATTGTGGGGCGTTATTTCATGCACTATATTCGAAATTATTTATGGCACTATTTACGATGTTGTTTATGAAGAAATTTACAGTGAAAAATATGGTTCTAGTACAACCATACCTGGTTGTGCCCATTTTTTCGTCAAGCAACGTGTCCAATTCGTGAACTGAAAAACACTAAATTCTGGCGCAATTTTAGGAATTATTTCCCTATTCTGTTGTAGTGAGAAAAAGACTCGTCATAGGGGAGATAAATCTACCACCATGTATTTGGCGTCAATATGCAGGATACCACTTACCATGTGAGGTAAGGATCACACATATCCTATTGATAAGGACACTAGGTAGGACAGCACTTACTGTGTGAGGTAAGGATCACACACATCCTATTGTCTGTTGATATTCCCACCTTGACCCTCAAAAATCAAGTGGTAGAACACTTGTATCGCGTCACTTTGGGAGGATACCACTTACCATAAATGTTAAGGATCACACAAACATCCAAGTCTCCTCACAAATTGGACATATGGGTGGCAATCCCAATAAGGCTAACTTGTAGGTAGGATTCATACTGGGGTATAATCAATAGTAGGGAAGATACCACTTACCATAGGTAAGGATCAATCACCTACTACTATGAAAATAGGTAGGATACCACTTACCATGAGAGGTCAGTATTGGAAATATATTATTTTCAATGAGTTCCCTCAACCCTAGGACTCTCCGACTCCATTCCCACCCTGGGATCTCAAATAGGGGGGAATAGCATAACTCAGTGTTCTCGATCAACCATGAACCTTTCCTAGGAGGGTCACATCCACTAGGCCAAGTTACTCTCTAAAGACCAATAACTTCCTTTTCAAAAAAGGCTTGGTGAGAATGTTGGCTATCTGCTCATTTGTCTAAATGTGATGGAGTCTTAAGAATCCTCTCTACACCAAATCCCAGGTATACTGATATCTAATCTCAATGTGCTTGGACCTATTGTGGAACACAATCTCTCTAAAAGTTAGATACAACCCTTGTTATCATAGTATATCATTGTCATATACAATATCTACTCAAACAAATCTCTAGAGAGCTTCCTCAACCATGCTGCATCACATCTAGCCATGCTAGCAACAATATACTCAGCCTAAACCATGCTAAGAGAAACAAAATACTTTTTCATATTCATCCAAGATATCACGACAGACCTAAACCTAAGATAGCACCCTAATGTTATCTTCCTATCAACAATATTCCCAACCCAGTCAGCATCAGTGTATCCATGTAGTCTCACATCTTCGACAATATATCTCAGTCCAAGATTGATATTACCCTATAATTATACTAGCACATGCTTAGCAACGAAACCGTGTGCATGTAGAGGATTATTCATAAATTGACCCAAATTGTTAATTGAAAAACATATGTCTGATCGAGTGTTCACTAAGAAAATCAATGCCCTAAGCAACTATTGGTACTTAGAGGGATTTTCCAGATCGGGTCCCGCAATTTCACTGCATAACCTCTTTAAGTTCATCTCCATCGGTGTGGCCATGGACTTGCATTCCACCATACAAAATCTCTCAAATAGTTTAACAACATATTTCCTTTGAGAAAGGAAAATATCACCAGTTCTCTACCACGCCTCTAAGTCCAGGAATTAGTGCATCAAGCCTAGGTATTTCATTTCAAACTCATACACCAACTCCCTCTTACACTTGTTAATAAGAGGCTCTCCACTTGTCAAGAATAAATCATCAACATATAATAATAAAATTAGGGGCATACCTTGGATGAATTTTAAGTAGAGACTTAGATAGACATTGCTTCTCATAAATAAAAGCTTCATTAGGTAACTATCAATGTGGGCATACCAAGCCTTGGGGGATTGCTTCAATCCATACATTTATTTCTTCAACCTGCACACATGAGTCTTCCTATCCTTCTCCTCTAAGCACTATGGTAGCTTAAATTATACTTCTTCCTTAGGAATTCCATGTAGAAATGTGATCTTCACATCATTCTGGTGAAATTTCCATCCCTGGCTAGTAGCAAGAGAAACAATACATTGAATGTTAGTGTAGCAGGAAACCAATGCAAAAATGTCATCATAGTCTTCTCCCACTTTCTGGGAGAAACCTATAGCCACAAATATTTCTTAGTATTTCTTGATACTTCCATTCACACTGTGCTTAATCTTATACAACCATTTATAAGTCACAATAGACTTACCTTCACATTTCATAACCACTTCCCATACATCATTGTTCATGATGGACTCATATTCCTTGGCCATCAAATCCTTTCATACATATTCTTTCATTGCTTCTTCAAAAGTGTGTGGTTTATCTTGTATCATTTTGCTCATTTCTATGACATATCCTTGATATTGGCATGGATTCTTGTTTTCCATGAAATTTCCTCCTGAAAAAACACGTCTCCTAGCATCTTGTAGAGTGTCATGAAACCATAGTGGTCTCTTCCTAGTAGGAGGATCACACAAAGGGAGATCTAAATGGTCCCATGGGTGCCATGGGATCTTAAACAAAAACAATATCTATCCCATGGATTTGAGAATACTCTTGTACATCCAAGTCATCATTCCTTCTTCCAACATTGGTAGGGGGAGGAGTGTCCCTTGATTTCCCAAGGGCAACATCTTCATCAAATGTTACATCCATGCTAAACTCTATATTCCTTTGAACTATTACATATATTTTATAAGCTTTTGAATTTTCACAATAGCCAACAAATGTAACTTTATTTCCTGAGCTTCCAGCTTGTTCCTTTTTTCCTTCGACACATGAAAATAAACGGGGCATTTAAAGATCCTCAAATTTCCAACATCAAGCTTCACACTTGTGAAAACTTATTCAAGAGTCTTATCACCCAAGGATTAATGAGGATTCCTATTTTGAACATAAACAAAAATATTAACAACTTCTCCTCATAGAAACTTTGACAACTTTTGATCATGCGGCATGGCTTGAGAAACTTCCATGATAGTCATGTTCTTCCTTTTAGCTATTCTTTTTTTCTCGTCATTATAAGGTACAACAATATCCTTCTTGATTCCTGATTTCTTGCAAAAGTCAATGAACTCATTTGAAATGAATTATCCTCCATTATCAAACTTTAAAATTTTGATTCACTTCCCTTTTTTTATTTTCAATCAGGGCCTTGAAGTCCTTGAACCTATCGAATGCTTGATCATTGTGCTTCAAAAAGAAAATCCATGTATTATGGGAGAAGTCATCCAAAAATATTATGTAATACAGTTAGCCACCACGAGAAGTCACTGACATCAGAATAAATAGATCCAAATGCATTAGTTGAAGTATTCCACTGGTTCTAATCCTGCTTGAAGGGAATGGTCCCTTTGTCTTCTTTCCACTTGCACATCGTAGAAAAAATTCGTCTTGATTTATATAAATTCTAGGCATCCCATAATCCATCCTTCTCACCTTAGGAAAGGCTTCATAGTGAAGTTGAGAAAATCTTCGGTACCAAAAATCACACTGATGATTACTATCATGAACCAATGCTCAGATAAATCTTCCATTTAATTTATAAAGGCCTTCAATCCTTGATCCCAAAGTGAAGGCATCCCTCAAGTGAGATTCCATAGTCCAGGTAAGAACCTTTCTATTTATAAAAAGCAACCTTCATCCCTTTTTACTCCAAGGAGGATATGGATATGAGATTATTTTTCAATCCCGACACATATAAAACATCCTATAGATGTATATTTTGACCATAATCCAAATGAAATGAAACAAAACTAGACCCTTTTATAGGATAAGTAGAATTATATCCAAGAATGATCTTCAAATGTGTCTCCCTGTCAATCAAGTTTGAGAGAAATTCATGATAACCAGTAAAGAGTATAGAAGCCCCACTATCCACTAACCAATTATCAAAATTATTTGAAGGACATGAATTAGAAAGAGCAGAAATAAGAAAATATCATATTTAGTATCAATGCCATTTTTTCATACCATGAGTTCCTTGATCTCTTTTGAGGATGGTGGCCTTCTTCACGAGAAACAAGAGCATATCTTCTTCTTATATCATTGAACTTGTTGTTGTTGAACCCTCAATTTTTGTTGTAGTTGGACCTTGGAGAACTTCTATTCTCAGGACAATCTTGGGCATAGTGACCATATTTGTGGCAATTGTAGCATTGAAGTTTTGATATGTCCTTGATATATATTCTATTAGCATACTTGGATGATGGAGCATGATTTCTTAAATTATATTTTATTCCTCTTGTCTTGAGAAAAAAATTCAGAGGGTTCTCCTTCTTCATGCTTTTGAATCCTGGCTCTAGAAATCGTCTCATTCTCCTCTTGAGTGCACTTGCCCAATAACTAATCAAATGAAGGGAACTTGCCATTGTTTCTAATGGTAGTAATAAATGTATCCCAATTAGAGGAATACCTCTAAGTTCAATTATTCCCAACTCTATCTCATGTAATTTCTCCAACAGAAAACAATTGATCCTTGAGTTAGGATATCCTCATGAAGTATGACTGCACAATCTCCCCCTTGTTCATCTCGATATCCTTGATTTTATTTTTCATGGAAAGTGTTAAAATTGGAAACTACGTTCAAACTATAATTTGGATAGATCTTTTGATGTATATTATGATTGCATTAAAATCCTATTTTCTAGAGGACCGAAATCGACCTAAATATCACTCTAATCCAATAAGGGAAAGTGTATTTTTGAATTATAAGCACACATGTTCATATTTGATCAGGTCGACCCTAAAGTAAAGTGGAAAACCTTGGAAGGCTATAAATACAAGAGAACTCTACCTCATTTGGTGATCATCATGAGACATTATTGTATTCTCTTTCTTAGTTTTGGATCACACAAGTCTGAGGCAGATTCACGGAGGAACATGTTCTCTCGAAGATGAAATTACAATGTCTGAAGCTCACATTTCTGTTTTATGGTTTTGGACTTCAGTCACAGGCATGACACAGGAAAAAATTGACCACATTCGCTCATTGAATGTCTCATCCATGTGACCAAAGAATCTCAGTCGCATGAACAACTTGTCCTCCATGCGGCTGACATCTAGGGTTTCAGAATCACAGTCAAAATCTCTCCAAAGGATGAATTTGAACATGGTTGTTTGCTTACAAGCTTAAGGGAGAAACTGAAACTTTTCAGTCACATGCATGTCTACTCTTCCATGTGTCTGGGACCTAAATGATGTTTTTTTTGTTATCAAAAATTTTCGCTCAATGACTGCAGTGTTCGACAGTTGACCGTCGAAAGTGACAATTCATTACTGGCTTTAGAATCATGGTTTTGAGTAGAAGCATTGATGGGTTCATTTCATGGATGTTTTATTTTTTTTTGTTTTATAGTTTCATAAATAAATATATGGAACATTATACTCTATTTTTATTAATCATTTAATGACAATCTAATAGGAAGAATAATTTGAAAGGGTTTTCCCCTTAGTGGGTTTTGCCCTAGTCTCCAACCAATCCTGGTGTATCTATGTGTGAATGCTTTTATTCTGTTATTCCTTTATGTTTTCTTGCATTGATTATGATGATATTGTTATTTCTACATAGTTGCATATATTTTTGAGTAACAATGTAAATCTGAATAATGTAATGATGTTATGGGGTGAATTTAATGTGTAAATGAAGAAATACAATTATCAAAGCAAAGAACAATTTATCCCTAAGAAACGTTAACATGGGATCAGAGCTGGGCAGAAGAAAAGTCATGGATATCACCCTTATGATGACACCATTGATGGATTAAATACAAGATGGTGGAGACCTAAAATAATTCTAGGGTTTGAAGAAAACCTTAGGAAATTTGTGTATTAGGGTTGGTGGATATTATGAGGCTAGGGTTTGGGAGAAACCCGGGTTTATGGAAAGGATTTGGGATATGAAATCTATAATCCCTAGCTTATGAAGCCTTAGATGGGATATTTTCTATTAGGCTTGGTTCATGATGAAGTTGATGAATGGACAACGATGTCTCTTGAAGTCTTGTTCAATATGGAGATGATCACCTCTCATTGAAGATAAGTACTTTTCGATTTATGATTATCCTTTATGTCCTTAATTTTGTTTAGAATTATCGATATGATTATTGTTTTGATTATTACTTATACTTCCTGCATGTATATTTAAGTATTTGGATGTTTCTAACCTCCTTATGGGTTGTGATAAGTGCATCCTTCTTGAGGATCATGAATAGTGTAGGAAGAGAAGAACTAGCAAAAGAGGCACACAAGGAAAAGGTGACAAACTGTTATATGTTTCCTATGTAAAATAAGAAGGTGCATATGTATTTGAATACTACAGGGTATGCATGGTATATTGTTTCAATGTTATGTTTTATTGGATGGAAAGGTAAGCCCTAAGGTATGGCTCATGCATGCATATGAAAGTGATTTGAATTCATGGTACTTATGACGAAATGATGCACTTGGTAGTGAACACGTATCTTACATATTAGACATGATGAATTTCTTGATTCTATGAAGCTACTTGGAAATATTGATTCCTAATATATTTATATACTTGATGTTTTGCTAACTCCTATCGTTTTAGATATATTGATCCCATAAATAAGTCTAGAACCTTGATTCTAATAAGTGGTAACTTGATACTATTGATAATGTTTGTGAAATCATGGTAGCCATGATGATAGAAGTATATTAATGAGATTGATATTCAAGATATTTTTTTTACAATGGTTATGATTTGATGTGATAAGTAATCATGGCATATGGTAGAATTTAATGCCCTGACTTGATGGATTTAGTTATATGACATATACTCCTATTAGTTATTTGACACTAACCCTTGATGAAATTTTTATGTCATGATGTAATGGTGAAATATATCATGCTAGCATGTTATGAACATGATGGATATATGTTTGACTTTACGATCTAATAGATCTGCTTATGCATGCCAATATTATAGACATGCTGATGACTTGAATGAAGATGAATGAAGTGGCTTCCCATTCAAAGGGAGAATCTCTCCATAAGATCCATACTCTTATTATCATTTGTGTTATATGTATAAAATATTATTTATTATTGAAATAAAATTTATAGATATGAATAAACAAATATATGACATTGCTAGTCTGCAAAAAAGTTCTGATCTAAGAAGAGATATTTTTCCCTTACTCTAAGCCTCAAGCACATGGAAGCAAGCTTAAGGGTGCGACTGTAGCCTATCAACCACACGGAATAAGGCCTATTTGTGAGGTTATGCCTGTAGGTAACAAAAGTGAAGCTTTGTGCATGAAATCAAAAGTACATCTGAAGGATGTTAGTCCTACAGACTTGGAGTAGACAACAAAAGGTTTTATTCCTAGGTTCTGGGTTGGGAACCCCAATAGAGAAAGAAGCATACAACAACAAGAAGCATGAAAATTTACAGTCCTAATGCTCAAACTAGTAAAATGGAAAGAATGGGTGGTACCTGTAGGTCCTACGTTTGAAGGCGATCTCGCAGGGTTCAAACCCTCTACTTATCCTAGTGCTCCAAAACCTGCAATTCACTGAAGAAAAGCACATATACTAGTAATAATTGAAAGCATGTTCAATATTTTAATGCTAGATCATATAAACATATAAGCATGAAAACATGAAATCATTCATAATATGATCATACCATATACAAAACATTAAGATCATGAACATCAAGAATGAGACAAAGCTTCTTTATTGATGAATGCAAAGAAGTGTGGAGGAATACCACCTGATTTAGCCACGTCTCTAAGTGAAACCATCCTCCGGATATGTCTAGCCTAAGCCTCAACAATCTCCTTCCAAAAGCATGGATGTCATATACGAGGAATGGACATCTCTGTGAGGGAAACAAGGGTTTCCACAATATGGGAGTGCAGGAGGTGTTAGAGGCCTATAAGTATAGGATTCATAATTTGGAATTGACTTATGATAGTATTGTAAAATATGTACATACCTTGCATTCTACAAGTTGTTTTCCCATATTTTGTAAAAAATCAAAAATCAAAAAATCAAAAAAGAGGGTAAAAAGTCCTAAAAGAAAAATCAAAGGACTTAAAAAATATATAAACCCCAAAAGAAAAAAGAAGAAAATAAAACATGAAAGTGTGCAAGTCCAAATGCCACTACTTTTTACTTTTTGCAAGTGATTATGGTATATTTTCAATAAATGCCATAATCCATGATGAGTTAAACTGTTTAAACTTGACTTGTCATGTTTTCAATTTCCATGTTTTAGATAGTGAATAAAGATTAGTAAGACAATTTAATCCTAACTTATCAGTAGACAGGTAGAGAATAAAGAGGAGCTCATCAATTTAATCTAAGCCCTTAGATGGAATAAGGTAGATTTAGATAGTTTTTTACGCTTTCAAAAGAATAAAATGTTTCAAGGTAGCAAGCTCAAATGCACCTACAAAAAGGAAGAAAAAATGTTTGATTAATGTTGAGTAGGTAGAAAGAAGTGGGAAAAATCATGTAATATTCATTACCGGGTAGAAAATAACTAATTTACCCTCCCTTGTAAGTCTTCAATATTCTACACTTCTAGTCAAAGAGGCTAAGAGCATTTCTCTAACTTTTGTTGGGACCAGACCCAAGGCTTAATGACTGGATAGTGGAAAGTGTTAAATTCTTATGATAAACTCCCCTTCACCAATATTCATTCATCATTCATACATTTAATTCATTTTCATAAGTAAAAACTTCTTTTTTACTTAATGATACATAAAATCCCATGTGATTAACTCCCTTCATTCATAAAGCATACAAACCCTCAAAAATGCTCTATCCTGAGTAAAAGTGTTGAAATTAAGAAATTATAAGCTTTTCTTTAAAAAATTTCACTTTACTTAGTCATATAAGTGTATTTTTGAGTATTCCTTTCCCTTTGTCATATTAATTTCTAACTTATGCTATTAAATCCCCAAAATTACCTTATCCTACCTTTATAATTCCCTTTATGTTAAATATCCCCCCAAAACCCATTATTATAAGATTTTCAGCCAAAGTTATTATCCACATGTAGAAATAAAATCCAAAATAATACCCCCTTTGTCCTAAAACTAACTATAATCAAATACCCCGACCCCTATGGTTATAGACCTTTCAAAAAGTCTAAAACTATATAATAAAATAAAATATTGCAAAAAGGTTTTTTTATACATATCTTATGTATTTTAAACACGCGAAGGCATTACACTATCCATTACATTTTATCCTAAGTATTGGAATGCACCGCGCCTTTGTAAATACATTTGCTATCATTTCCCGCACTAACTTAACCCTTTTCCCTTTTCCTCGTTATATAAAACTTCACATTTTATATAACATTAACCCAAGATAAGATAGCCCCGCCTCATGCGCATCCAACCATAGGTATAACCCTTTCATATAAAACACTTTGATTAAACACATATCATACAAAGGTTTTATTACATTTTAAAAGCTGCCAGCACATAAGTTGCCTCGGTCCCACCGTCCTTTCGACCACACCTTCCCAACAAATTCTCACCATTCGCTCCCTTCCCGATGATTTGACGGTGCAAGATCCTTTTCACACTCATAACTTGATCACCTATTTGTAGCCCAAATGGATGTGAAATGGGCAGTTTTCCCATTTCTGCCTCCTTCGATGTGGCACAAAACTATTCGATCGCGTTCATTTCAATCTAAACCACTTACCACCAAGATCGAACACGAAACCACTGCTGGTTTCGCATTTCAAAATCTAAATTGCCTCCCGCCTTTGGATTAGACTCGCATTTAATACATTTAATAAAGATTCATATCAAAGGTTAAAACATTTATTATGTTATTTTTCAGTGTTATTTGTGCATTTCGACTGATAAAAATTCCGCCCGAATATGTAAAAGCTCTTTTGCACAATTTTTAGACTTATATCCTGAGAAAAAGCCCAATTTGACTGCAGATCCCTTGTTTGAAGACAGGAAAAGCCATTCTCTACTCCAACAAGCCAGACCAGAGCTCAAATTCAGCCTCAAACATCTGAAAACCCTTCCAACAGTCAAATACCTGCGTTCAAAGGTATTTTTCGACATACAGACCTGCAAATTCAAAGTTAAACCATTGATAAGTAAGAGAGACTGTCAAAATAAGAGAATTCATAGAAGGGAGATTACCCAAAAATGCCCTAAAATAAGCCAAACCCTCGCAAATTTTCCCCAGAAATTGTTGTGTTCAAAAAGCCCCTTCTAAAGCCAATTTCCTTAGTTGTGTCTGCTTAAAATAAATTTCAAGGAACAAGGAGGAGGTTGAAGCCAAAATATATCTTGAAAACACCTTTTTACAGTCCAAATTATTCAGAAAACCCTCGTTTTCTGTCTTAAACCAGTCTGCATATCTCAGATACCTAATTGATCAAAGATATCACTTGAAGCTTAACGTCTACTTATAAATTGATAAATTTATCCTTTGTTTAAAGAAAACAACTCTTGCAAATAGTTTAAGCTTGCATTAGTTAATCAAAAAATGACTAAGAAACAGATGACATCTAAATCTGGGGGTTCTAAGCCTATTAAACCTGGTGGATCCAAGCCTCCTAAATCGGAAGCATCAAAAGCCATGAAATATACTCCTGTACTTACTGCTAAAAACACTGTGTCTGTAAATCCCCTTCAGCCACCAGTACATACTATAGAAACCCTTCCATTGACTGATATGGATTACAAGATTGCTGACCCTATGGTAGAATTTAATCTATTGGAAATACACAATTGGTGCTATGATAAATACCTTGACCAAGATGAAATGCCTATTTGGGAAACTCACCTGCCCCAATATGTAGTTCCTTTGACTCATCCTGGACAAGATCTTGTTAGATTGTGTCAACAGCATTATGAACCAGACCAAAGGGCTATTGTAAATGCAGACAGAGAGGTCATTTTTACAATCACAGCAGAATCCATAAATCAAATGCTGCAATTACCATCTGTTCCTCATTTAGTCCTCCTTTCTATTGAATATTTAACCCAGTTGTACTTAAGCTTGGATTTCCCAAAGAAGTTTATGATATTTCAGGACTTTATGCCTTCCCATGTTGACATCCCTAAGTTGAACCCTCCGTATTCAACTGCCAAATTTCCTGAAGGGTCAAGGCATATTATTTCCAAGTTATCTTTTATACTAGGATATTTCATAGATGGATTCACTGATGAATCAATTCTTGGCTTTCTCTCCACTTTATCTCCAGGTCAACCCCCTACACTCATTTTTTATTATGCCAGTTTTATAGCTGACAGTATTCATCACCAATTGACCAAACTACCCACTGAAGGGGTGTTTAGGTACTCATCATACTTGTTTCATTTGTTTATTTTCTTCCAAGCTGACAATTTTCCAATTTCATTGCAAAAAATGGACTTGGAAGGTAAGCCTTTGTCTATTGTCTTCTACACTTCCTTGCTGAGGAAAGAAAACAGTGAATTCACTTATAAAGACTTCTCAGACCTTTACCTCCATACAACAATGAAGATTTTGTACAAAGCAGAGCAGCCCAGGGTCAATGATGAAATGAAGAGGATATTACAACTATCAGAACATAGCAAAATGGGAGAATAGTTTCTATATGAAAAACACACAGAGATAAGAGTTTCTAGCTCAAACTTATTACCTTATAAGTTGCCAAAATACATGTGCATGATATTTTTTGCATTGGAATACTTAAGGCAAATTCTAAATTTTGACTCCATCAACTTCTTAGCTGCCAGGAAAAAGACCCAATTCAAGCTTAAAAATCAAGTTGGGCCTTTCATCATAAATAACAGAGAAGCAGAAAAGAAAATCACCAAGATACTAGCAGGGTTTAAATTTCAGGAGAGCTTTCCTTAGAACTATGATCCTCAAGGGATCTTGAGTGATTTAAGGGTTAAATGCAAACTTACACCATTTATACATGAACCTAAGCCAAAAATTGAGAAGTTTGCAATTCAGGCAGAATGGATAGAGAAAACTCTGATAGATACAATAGTCAATGCAGAGCCAACAGAAAAAATGGATACTACACAAGCTATGGTAGTTGCAAAACAGCCTGAAAATCCAACAAAAAGAGGCAGAAATGAAGGAACTTATATAGTTGAGACCACCACAGATACAAAATTCAAGTTGATTTACAATAAAAGGCTCAAATTCAGTTCCATAGGGAAATAAAAGGTAATTGATGTTGAGGATACAAATGAGACAGAGGTAAATAATGATGAAGCTATAGAAATAATCAATGAAACTCTTGCAGAGATTGGAAAAGATCAAACAACAGGTAAAGATGATACTCAGATGATTGAGAAACAAAATATGGATGCTTCTTCCTCACAGACTGTTGAGGAAAAAGACTTATATATAAAAGAAAAATACAAGCAAATCAATCAAAAGAATGAAGAAATCAAGTCTGAGATTTATTCTCATTTTCTTAAGCAAAAACCAGGGAATCAAAACAGGCTACTGACAGCCTTTGAATATTCCACAAATAAAATGATTATGTCATATATGCAACCAACTACTTCAACACCTAAGACAGTGGCAAACTATAAAAGGGTTGAGTTTGAAGTAGATACTGAAAATGTGCATGAGCTAGACCAAATTGAATTCCACAGACATAGCTCAGAAATTTTATATTCAACTGTGGTAACAAAGGATATGAGTGCTACTAAGTTACAGAATACCATTATTAACATGCAAGATCAAATGAAGTTGGACAAAGGCTCTTTGTATGCTAAAGTCCTAAGGATTAAAGCCTTAGAGGATTTGATTTTACAGGTGGGATATGATCCCTCAAATGTGCAGGAAGCTGAATTATTGATTAAGAAAAAGAATGAAGATATTGCAGCTTTGAGGAAATAGCTAAAGCTTCCTCAAAGTGAACACCCACATACCAAAGAAACACTTCAGGATCAAACAGAAAAAGAAGAAATGATTTAGTTGATCCTCAAACTAACTACTCAGATTAAATAAATGCAGACCCAAATGGATCAACTTGTTAAGGAGAAAGAGGTTGTGAATGAAAATAATGCTCCTATTATTCCTACAGTGATACCAGTTATTACCACAGCTGTGGCTTCCACTTTGGGAGAAAAATTAGCACCTAATGAGCCATTGGCAACTGCAATGCCAATGCATTCAACTACTACATCAACCACAGATTCTTCAATAACACAGGTACAGCAAACAGATGGAGCAGGTCAAATAGTGAAAGATATGGAGGAATTGTCCTTGAAAACTAACGAGATAAAAAGCTTGAAAGAGATTATTCAAAGTCTTGAAGCCACCAACAAAATAGCCTTGATAATTGATAAAAAACATGAGCATAAAGCTATCAGAATTGAAGAACAAATGAAGAATTTACAAAAGGAGCTAACATTTACTGAACAAGTTTCCTACATCAAGAATCATCTTTGGACAAATATTATTGAGGCCATACATTCTCAATGGCCTTAAATTCAATTCATCTATGAGCAGAGAGACTTACTGTTAGTATCCCAAACTGAGATTCAGAGAACCAAGGCTGAGTTAGTTGATAAGCCATCACAGGCTTTAAAACTCATCAATTTCTTGAACAGTAAGAACAGAGCAGAGTTGGAAGACTTACAGATACAGGACAAAATTGAAACAATATTGCAAATCAAGAAAGTTGTGACCAAGAGAAATTTGATGAACAACCTAGAGGAAAAATGTGATGCTATGAACATTTCCATTACTAAGTTTTTGACAAAATACACTATTTTGAGGCAAAAAGGCCTACCAGATATTCATGTCTTCAATGAAAAACTAATGGCCCAAAAATATTATGATAAGAAGATAAGGGAGTTTGCAAAAGAACAATTCAACAAACCACTGCCATTGGGCACTCCTACAGGAAAGGTCATCCTTCAATATTTTGAAGACTTGTTTTTCCTACAGCATGAGATTAGACATCTTTTATTTTTCAAACCTACCTTTGCCATGTACATAGATGCCGACGAGAACTTTAGAAAGCTAAAAAATGTTAAAATTCCAAATGCAGAGCAATGGAAAGCATTCACTGATTTAATGTAAACAGTGAAAAGGTAAAACAGTGAAGAAAACTACATGAAAAACAGTCAAACAGAAAGTGAAACAAAGAAGACAGTCAGCTGATTTTTTACTGCAAAAAGACTTCTTTTTATAGCAGTAAAGAGTTAAATATCAGTCATAGTGTATCAGTATTTAAAGAAGAAGCATTAAAGAGTATCAAAGGAAAGTGTGTCAGCCAAGGCAACTCAAACAAAGATATTTCCTAAACAGCTAGCAAGTAGGACAATTATTCAATAAAAATCTCCTTGTTAGATAAAGTTGTTCTACATATTTTGGATAAGAGGACAGCTTGTTGATTTGTTAAGCAACTGTCCCTCTTATTTTGTAAAGATATTTTATATTTCCTAAAGATATTCCTACATTTCTCTAGGATATTTGTAAACAAAATTTTGTATAAATACTTCTGTATTAGAAGTGTTAAAAGGTGGAATAAAATTGCTAAGATTACTATAGACTTTTGTTGATACATTGGAGGCTTTCATGTGCTGAATTCAAAGTAGCAGACTGGACAAAGCTAAAGTGGCATCATAGTTCAGGATTCTTGCGATAAGTTGAAGAGTGAAGTACATATCTTCTTATCATTGTGTCTTTTCTGAGTTTCATGCAATTTCATTATGTGTTTGATCTATCATAATGTGTAACTAGGAATATTAATACAAGACTAGCCTTTTGCTCCATTTTTTTAACTAAGTTACCATTTAAATGTTTTATGCTGATTTCCGGTGTTAGTGATTCTTCATTGCTCCTACTCCCATTTGACCCATGCCTCCTTCTTCCATTTTCCGAATCAAATGATTCTTCATTGCCCTTTATCTCGATCATCCCATTTCATCAAAAACCTTTCCCCAAATCTCTGAGGGTTATCTACCTTGCCCTGAATACATTTGTACTCTTTTGGCCTTGCCTTCTAGTACTGCTATCTAGACTTAGACTCCATAGCCCAATGGACAAGTAGATTTCTCCTTATTTTAATCCTAAGTTATTTTTACCCACCAAAACCTTTAAAACAAAACCAATTGTTCTATCATAACTAGCCTAAAAACATAAATCTAAACAAAGATAAATCTTAAAGAGAGAGCCCTCTCTGAATTCTAGGAGGGCTAGATCCTAGGATTTGAAGTAGATTTGTGGTTACCCCTAGTTTTCTTTGACTAAAACCTCAAATCCCACAACTTAAGAAATTATTAGAGTGACACCATACTAGCAACCATACTGGGGAACTAACCAATCTCAAGTCTTAAATTTAGTCTTAAAGGAAGATCTTTCATTTGTCTTTTTAATTTAAGATTATTTTTATAGGTTGTGGGTCTTCAAAACAGTGATTCTGGCTTCTAGGAAAACCTACTATACCAGGTCTAATCCAGATCCTAAACCTGCTTTTATAGTAGATAACCCAAAACAGATTGGAAAAAAGAAAAAACGAACTGTCAATTTAGAGACTGAAGTACCATTAAGAAAGCCAATTCTTTACCCAAAGAGTTAGTGAGCTTAACTGATATTGATTTTGATTTCAAGTTTGAATATTCATTGTTTAAAAATAAATCTGAAACTGATTTGAAAGATACTATCATAGATCCTGTTTTTACTTCATTTTTTAATGCAAAACAAAAAATTATTTTAGCAAGAATAAAATTAGACAAATCTGAATCTCAAAGTCAAATAGAAAAGATTAATGTTTCATTGATTAAAGATATTGATGAAGCTATTGAATTAGCTCATTTATTATCTTACATAAAACCTCCAGTTTCTCAATTGCATACACCAATAATACCAACAACGGATTCATATTTATATGTTGTCACTTCATTTATAGATAATTATGCAAGTTCATCTATAGACCATTTCATTCCTAAGTTGCCTTTACAGCCTAGGATATTATTTCCTTCATCCACTCAATCCACTACATCTACTACTTTGAAATCAGATTTTATAAGCACCACATCTTTATTTCCAAGCAATTCCATTTACATACCATCTTCGTTTCCAAGCTCTTCAACTACATTTTTTAATTCACCAGCTACCATATCTAGCACTACCCCTATCATTACTGTTATACCTCCCAGCTTAGCAAAGCTTCAAGCCATGACTGCCAGGTATGCTCCCTTTGTCTTACCCCAAAACCTCCATGATATGCCTCAAGATTACCAAAACAATGTACCATTATTTGATGGCCTTTCACAATATACTGCTCAACAACATGTGACAAAAATGACAAACTACTGTGAAATTTATGAAATTGATGAGTCAGATGTCCAGATGAGGTTATTTGCCCAAAGTTTGACAGGAGAAGTTAAAAAAAATCAAAAATTTAGCTGCTGGTAGTATAACTGATTTAGTTGCATTTCATAGAATATTTTTAAATAAATGGGAAAAGAAAAAGAACCCCCTTCAAATTTTTTCTGAGTTTGATGCTTGAAAAATATCTCCTAATGAGTCTATCCAAGATTACTGCACTAGGTATAACAATGTTTATAATGCTATTCCTGTAGATCTTAAACCTACACCTTACTCTATTTTGCTCAAATTCCCTGATGGATTTCATATAGATATGGCCTATCAATTGAGAGAAAGGGATGCCCAAACATTAGAACAGATGCAATTAAATGTTGTTAGTGTGGAAATTAACATTTTAGCTAAGAAAACGAGACTTAGAAATGAAAGAAGAGTTACAATTAAAGAAGAAAATTCAAACTCAGATACTAAATCAGATTTCGTTGCTAAAACTTTAGAAAGGGTGGTAGAAAGATTAGATAATTTAGATAGAAAACCTCAATGGGATAATCAACCTCAGATCAAAAATCCCAATTTCAAAAAAAAAAATAACCCTAGAAAAGCTAAAGAAGCTACTCCAGACCAAAACATTAGGCCCCCATTTCAAGAGAACTATGTTGAGAGTTCTCAAAATAATGATGTAGATGAGGATAACATCAATCTAATAATGGGAATAGATGAAAACAATACCATTTTCCTTACTCAGGAGGATCAAGAACTCTTTGAGCTTCAACAACTCAAAGTAGAATCTGGTGAATCCTTTGACTACAAACAGGGTTATGACTTTGCTATTAATGAAATTCACAGTTAGTATAACCTTAGAAACAAGAAAAATAATGAATCTTATACAAAAAAAAATTCCCAAAATCAAACTAAAAATAATGTAGAAGCCCCAAAAACAAAAGTTTTGCAAATTCTTCCAAGGGAAAACAAGTAAAATTCCAATCCTTCCAGTCCTAAAAAACCAACAAATCCCAAGATTGTTGATATTACTGATGAAGTAGCTCAATCTTCCAAAGATGCACCAAAAGCTAATACTACAAAAGCCTCTAATTCAATAAAAACAAAAATTCTTGATCCTAAAAAGAGTTCTGTTGATTCTAAATCAACAAATCCTAAAACTGATAATACAAAAACAGCTGCTGAAAATTCAAAGTCTGATGGAACATCTGCTGCCACACAAACTATCCCTGAAAAAAGAATTAAAAACAGCAAAAGTCAAGAAAATCAGACAGAGAATTCTAAGACAACTGAAGATAAAAGTACATCTGTTGAAATTCAAGAAAAACCCACTTAGATACGATTCTAAAAAAGATGAATTAGTTCAAGTTAGTAAATTTCAATCCTCATTCAACATTCAAACTAAAATAGATAAGTTAGAAATACCAATTTTCTTTAATAGAATTGGTAAAGAATGAATTATATAAATCAACAATAATCGAGACTTTGAATATAAATGATGGTGAAGATGCCATTAATTTGAATGATGATCAACTAGAGTTGATATTTGGCCCCAATGTAAATGGTAAGCATTCGGATGGATTAGTTCCCCCTTTCTATATCAGCCTTACTATTCACGATCAAATGCACAATGCTATGTTAGATTTAGGAATCGAAGTGCGAGTAAAGATCCATAAATTACCCCATTTATTCAACACCAAACTGACCTTTGATTCCTTCATTTTGTGTAACTCTAACAAAAATGAAATCCAAACAAAAGCTGATTGACATAAAGCCAAAACCAAACAATGACAATATTTTTCATGAAGCTCTTTGGCATTTAGACTTTTGATGGCTCCGCAGACAAAAACACGAGCAAGAGCCGGAGTATGGATCACAAATATGGAGACCACTCATTTAGAAGGACATGCCTTTAGACTCAACTTTAAATGTACAAACAACATGGCAAAGTATGAGGAACTTATCTTAGGCCTCCAAATCATTATAAATTTAGGAGGAAAACATAATTTTACAAACAAACCGATTTATGTGATGATTTATTGGAATGCAAATTTGCTAATAGACCTAGAAAAAGCAGAACATTTAAGCACATTTCTTAGCAACTTTTGCTAGTACATGTAATTTAACTTTTCAACCAACACATAGGTAGTATCTATCAAGTTAAATATAGACCCATTTCTTTCCCGAGATAATGTCAAATACTTGTAGATTTTCTGCGAAGATGAACAGTATTTACCATTTTTTGAATAATAAAGAATAATTTCAAAAATCAGTAAGATAGATTTAAACTGTAATATAGATTCGTAATTTTAATTGTGAAATAGATAACATAGATGTACATAAAACTTAACAAACAAACTATATTTACTCAATCTGACATAGATAACTTAGAGAATATAGATGTTGAGCAAATCATTGAAGAAGAGATTGGCATGTTAGATTTGAAAGATAACATTTTGCGTAAAGGTTTAACCCCTTTAGAAGACCATTTTGATTCCAATGATGTGCCTAAAAAGCCAAAAAATGGAACCGTTTAGGTTTGGCATTGAGGAATGTAACATTGGGACAAGAAATTTAAAACCATAAATGATTAAATTGTCTAAATATTTAGCTCAACAAGAAAAATGAACAATACATTGATCTTTTAAAGGAATATCAGGATGCTTTTTTCCTGGAGTTATGAAGATCTTAAAGAATTTGACACAAACATAACTCCGACATAAAATTCCCATAAAAGATAATCAAAAGGCATTCAAACTAAAATTGAGGAGAATCAATCTTGTTCTATTAAATTTGATAGAAAAGGAAGTAAAGCGTATGTATGATGCTCAAATTATTGCACCAATCATATATTTTGATTGGGTTTCAAACCTAGTACCAACAAGAAAGAAAACGAAAAGTGAAATTAGGTTATGTGTCGACTTTAGAAATCTTAACAAAGTGTATTTAAAGGATAATTACCCTTTACCAAAGATGGATCATATATTACGAAAGGGTAGAGTGGTTCTCTAGGAATTTCTTTGTTAGATGGTTTTTGAGATACAACCGTATCCTAGTCCCAAAGGAAGATCAGGCTAAAATAGCTTTTTACCACTCCTTGGGGCACTTTCATGTATGTGAAAATGTCTTTTAACTCGATGAATGCAGGAGAAACCTTTGAAGAGCCATGGACATAGACTTTGCTAAGGAGATTCATGAATTCTTGGTAATTTATTTAGATGACATTATCGTATTTTTCCAAAACAAATAATGAACACTTGGATCATTTGAGACAAGTCTTTATTAAATGTAGGAAATTTGGCATCTCTTTAAATGCCAAGAAAGCTCTCTTTGGAGTGGAGGAAGGTAAGTTAATAGGACATATAATTTCAAAAGAAGGAACTAGAATTGATCCTACTAGGATAGAAGCAATTTTGAACATTCATCCACGTAGAAATATCAAAGAATTACAAGCTTTCTTAGGTAAAAATTAACTTTTTGAGAAGATAAATTTCAAACTTAAGTAAAGTCATTAGAGAATTAAACAATATGTTGAAAAAAGACTCAGCTTTTAAATGGACAGATTGGAAGCCAAATAATCATTTGACTCCATTAAACAAGATTTTATTAAAACACCAGGTCTTAATCAATCCGAAACATTTCAAGAAAGACTTTATAATTTTTTTATTTTACATTAGAACATACCATTGCACAATTTTATCCCCGGAAGAATGATCAAGGTTTTGAACATGCCTATAGCATTTTTTTCAAGAAGACTCTTAGAGATGCACCTATGAAATATAACATAATGGAGAAACAAGCCTTAGCCTTGGTTAAAGCTATACAAGATTTCGAAGCTTTACATTCTCTATTCCCAGCATAATTTCCTAGTGTCCCTAATTCAGCAGTTAAATACATTCTTACTCAAGATGGCCCCGATGGAAGAAGTAGGTAAAGTGGATTGCCATCATCCTAGAATATGACATAGAAATTAACCAAAAAACTCATTAAAGGACAAGGATTAGCCGTCATTGATGGCTAAATCCAAACTGTAATGCATTATACATAAATTTTATTACTCGTATTGATGACCAGGAAGAGATGGGTGAATCCAATGATCAGTGAAGCCTTTCTGGATTCACCATGGTACTCAAATATTATCTTTTTACTTACAAAATTGCAAGCTCCTCCCCTGGATTAACAAGGACTAAAAGCTAGATTTCTTAAACTTAAAGAAATGAGATTTTTTATTTTAGATAATGTGCTTTTTTGGAAAGAACATAGTGGGATATTACCTGAACTTTTACTAAAATCAGAAGGTCGACAAAAATTCTTGAAGAATTTCATGCGGGTGTGACTGTGGAGGGCATTATATGCGGAAAAGTACTACAGATAGGATACTTAGACACTGTGTTTTTACTAGCCTACCTTATTTGCTCGATGTTAAGAAATTTGTTACTTCAAGTCACAAAAATGTGAAAATTTTTGAAAGAAAAAAGAAATTGTTACCTTTACCCTTAAAACCAATTTCACTGAGATGCCATTTCAACAATGGGGTTTAAAATTCATTGGAGAAATTCACCCTCCATCCTCGCACGCATAAGTTGATATTGAATGCCATAGATTACTTCTACTAAATGGATTGAAGCCATTCCTACCAGACAAGCCACTCACACAATCATTATCTCCCTTTCATAGAAAACAACCTTTTATCTAGATTTAGATGCCCTCAAAAAAAATAATTAATCGCATAATGCGTAGCATTGAAATCTAATAAAATGATTGCTCTCTTTGTCACAAGTATCATATTACCCTAGGCCACTCTATTTTTTATTACCCTCAGTTAATGGCCTAGCCGAATCTTCAAATAAAAGCCTTGTGAATATCATTAAAAAATTACTTGAAGATAACAAAAAAAAGCTGGAATAAAAAGTTAGTCCATGCCTTATTGGCGTATAGACTTCCCACCAAAATGTCAATTGGCACTTCACCCTATCAATTTTTTTTATGGGATGGATGCATTTTTTTCCATCATCTTTAGGTGTTCTAGTAATGAAGATCATTGAAGAATCACAAGTAGAAATAAATGATATACAAAGAAGGATAAATTAGACTATACATCTACAACAAACAAGGGAAGAAGTCTATGAGAAATCCCAAGTCATTCATGATAAAATTAAGAAAATGTTTCGATAAAAGAAGTAAATAAGATGAATTTTACATTGGAGATCAAGTGTTAAAGTGGGATTCCGGGAGAGAAGATAAAAGGTAAGCATGGGAAGTTTGATTTTCTATGGAAAGGGCCTTATGTAATTTATGGATATAGGGGTAACAACTCTTTCTTCATCAGAGATTTGGATGGAACAAGATATTCAAGAAAGACTAGTTAATGGTAGAATGGTCAAACACTACTATTCTCTCCGAGTTAACCAATAGTTAGCCCTGATTACTTTTTACATCATTTTAAATATCCATTGATGTTTAGATTGGATTGGATAATTTTATTTCCAAAGTTGAAGCCCGCAGAGAAGGCCCTAGGCTTTGAAGAGTAAAAATGTCATAAATATGAGTTTTTTGCAAAAAACAAAAGAGACAATTGTTGGATCATCAAGGTCATAGTTGAAGGCTACTAGTCTTAGAGTTCTTAACATTTCACCAGGAAATGCCATCCCCATGTGAAGCAGCTGCTAGGGTCCCCATAAGTATATGATTCATAATTTGGAATTGACTTATGATAGTCCCGTAAAATATGTACATACCTTGCTTTCTGCAAGTTATTTTTCCCATATTTTGTAAAAAAAAATAAAAAAATAAAAAATAAAAAAGAGGGTAAAAGTCCCTAAAAGGGAAGATCAAAGGACTTAAAAAAATATAGACCCCCAAAAAGAAAAAACATGAAAATAAAACATGAAAGTGTGCAAGTCCAAATGCCACTACTTTTTACTTTTTTGCAAATGATTATGGAAGAGTGTCAATAAATGGCATAATCCATGATGAGTTAAATTGTTCAAAACTCGATTTTTCATATTTTCAATTTCCATGTTTTAGATAGTTAAGAAAGATTAGTTGGATAGTGTAATCCTCGACTAATACAGTAGATAGGTAGAGAATACATGAGGAGCTCATCATTTCTACCGAGCCCTCGAGATGAAATAAGGTAGAATTAGATAGTTTTGATGCTTTCAAAAGAATAAAATGTCTCAAGGCAGCAAGCTTAAATGCACCCTCGCTAAAAGGAAGAAGAAGTGTTAGAGTAATGTGGGGGTAGGTAGAAAAAAGTGGGAAAAACAATGAAATATTCTTCACAAGAAAAAAATCACTACTTTCCCTTCCCCGTACGTCCTCACTATTCTACAATTCTAGTCAAAGAGGCTCGTGAGCATTTCTCTGACTTCTCTTGGTGCTGGACCCCAAGGCTTAATGACTGGATAGTGGAAAATGTTGAATTCTTATGATAAATTCCCCTTCACCAATATTCATTCATTATTCATACATTTAATTCATTTTTCATAAGTAAAAACTCATTTTTTACTTAATGATACATAAAAGCCCATTTTATTGACTCCCTCCATTCATAAAGCATACAAACCCTAAAAAAAAACTCTATCCTGAGTAAAAGTGGTGAAGTTATGGAATAATAAGCTTTTCTTTAAAAAATTTCACTTTACTTTGTCATATAAGTGTGTTTTTGTGTAATCCTTTCCCCTTGTCATATTAATTTCTAACTTATGCTATTAAATCCATAAATTACCTTATCCTACCTATATAATCCCCTTTATGTAAATATTCCCCTAAAAACCCACTATTATATAGTTTTTAGACCAAATTTGATATGCACATGCTGAACTAAAATCCCAAGCTATATCCCCTTTGGTCTAAAATGCATTAATCAAATACCCCACCCCCTATGGTTATAGACCACTCCAAAAGTCTAAAAATATATAATAAATAAAAAATGCAGGATTGGCTTTTTATACATATCTTATGTATGTCTAAAGCTTATGTGAAACTCCACATTTTATATAACATTAACATTAATACAGCCCTGCCTCACGCGCATCCCTCACCTTCCAATAAAATCGTATATATATATATATATATATATATACCACCTTTAACCCCTTTGAAATATATATTATCCCTGTACCCGAGTCCCGCTTTATATGTAACCCATTTTTCTTATATATCAAATATTTGGATATCAAACCTTGATTATAATGCATATAATACAAAGGTTTTATTTCATTATCAAATGCCCAGCGCATATATTCACCCCAATCCGACATGCATTTTTTACCACACCTTCCCTTTTAATCTAGGCCCTTCGCTTCAACTTGTTAGATCCGACAGTGTAAAATTGATATCGCACCCATAAACAAAACGTTCGCCCAAAGCCAAAATCAACGCGAAATGAGGTGTTTTCAATATACCGCCCCCCCTAACATGGCGCGATTTCATTCGATCGCGCTTGTTTCACCAAATACAACTTACCACCATGAGGCAATGCAAAACCACTAATGGTTTTCACATTTGAAATTCCAAAATGCCTCCCACCTTTGATAAGACTGGCATTTAATGCATTAATGGTGATTAATTCCAAAGGTTAAAAACCTTTGAAACTTCATTTTAATTTTTTATTCATGCATTCCAACTGTAAAAGAAATCTGCCACTATATTGAATCCCGTGTTGAGAAATTTCCAATTCAAAACCCAAATCGACCTCAGATTTCCCTGTTTGAAGACCAGAAAAGACATTTTGTCCTCCAGCAAGTTGAACCAGAGCTCAAAATTGACCGCAAAACATCTTGGAACCCTTCCAATAGTCAAAATACCTACCATATGAGGTATTTTTCTACATACAAACCTACAAATTCAAATTTAAACCATTGATAAGTAAGCCAAGCCATCAAATTAAGAGAAATGATAGAAGAAAAATTGCCCAAAATGCCCAAAACAGGCCAAACCCTTGTAAATTTTCCCCAGAAATTGTTGTGTTCAAAAAACCCTCTTCTGAAACCAATTTCCTCAGTTATTTTCATTTAAAATCAATTTCAAAGAATAGGGAGGAAGTTGAAGCCCAAATATATCTTAAAAACCCTATTTTACAATCCAAATAATTCAGAAAATCCTCTTTTTCTGTCTTAAACTAGTTTGCATATGTCAGAAGCTTATTTGATCAAAGAAATCACTTGAAGACAATCTTCTGCCTATAAATTGCTAAATTTATCCTCTGTCTAAAGAAAACAACTCTTGCAAACAATTTAAGCTTGCATTTCAAAAATGACTAAGAAACAGATGAAAACCAAAGTTGAGGGTTCTAAGCCTATTAAACTTGGTGGATCCAAGCCTCCCAAATTTGAAGCATCGAAAGCCATAACGTCTACTCCTGCACTTACTGCTAAAACCACTGTGTTTGTAAATCCACTTCAGCCACAAGTACCTACTGAAGAAACCATTCCATTAACTGATATGGATTACAATATTTTTGGTCATGTGATAGAATTTAACCTTTTGGAAATCCACAATTGGTGCTATGATAAATACCTTGATAAAGATGAAATTCCTATCTGGGAGACACATTTTCCCCAATATGTAGTTCCTTTGACTCACCCTAGCCAGGACCTTGTCAGACTATGTCAAAAGCATTATGTACCAGAACAAAGAAGTACTGTTAATGCAGAAAGGAAGGTCCTTTTTACAATCACAGTAAAATCCATAAATCAAATGTTGTAATTACCATCTAATCCCAATTCAGTCCCCCTTTCTATTAAATATTTAATCCAGTTGTATTTAAGCCTATATTTCTCAAAGAAGCTTATGATATTTCAGGACTTTAGGCCTGCTCATGTTGACATCCCTAAATTGAACCCTCCTTATTCAACTGCCACATTTTTTGAATGGTCAAGGCATATTATTTTCATGTTATCTTTTATATTAGGGTATTTCACAGATGAATTCACTGATGAATCCATTCTTGGATTCCTATAGACTTTATCTCCAGGTCAACCCCCTGCACTCATTTTTTATTATGTTAGTTTTATAGCTGACAGTATTCATCACCAATTGACCAAAATACCCATTGAAGGGGTGTTTAGGTACTCATCATACTTGTTTCATTTGTTTATGTTCTTCTAAGCAGACAAGTTTCCAATTTTATTGCAAAAAATGAACTTAGATGGCCATCCTCTATCCATTATATTTCGAACTTCTTTACTTAGGAAAGAAGGCAATGAGTTCAGTTATACAGAATTTTCAGACCTATTCCTCTAGCCAGCAATGAATATATTGAACAAAGTAGAGAAGCCTAGAGTGAATGAAGACATGAAGAGGATATTACAATTATCAGAATAGAGCAAGATGGGAGATTGGTTTCTTTATGAAAAACACACAGAAATAATAATTTATGGCTCAAACTTATTACCTTATAAGTTGCCAAAATACATGTGCATGAGAGTTTTTGAATTAGAATACTTAAGGAAAATTCTAAATTCTGACTCCATCAACTTCTTAGCTGCCAGGGAAAATACCCAATTCAAGCTTAAAAATCAAGTTGGGCCTTTTATCATCAATAACAGAGAAGCAGAAAAAGAAATCACCAAGATCTTAGAAGGATTTAAATTTCAGGAGAGCTTTCCATGGAACTACGATCCTCAAGGGATCTTGAGTAATTTAAGGGTTAAATGCAAAATTCCACCATTTATACATGAACCTAAGCTATAAATTGACAAGTTTTCAAATTAGGAAGAATGGATAGAAAAAACTGTGATAGATACAATAGTTAATATAGAGCCAGCAAAGAAAATGGATACTACACAAGCTATGGTAGTTGCAAGATAGCCTGAGACTTCAACAAAAAGAGGCAAAGATGAAGGAACTTATACAACTGAGACCACCACAAAGACAAAATTCAAGTTGATTTACAACAAAAGGCTTAAATACAGTTCCGTATGAAAAGAAAAGATAATTGATGTTGAGGATACAAATGAGCCTGAGGTAAACAATAATGAAGCCGCAGTGATAGCTAATGAGACTCTAGTAGAAATTGAAAAGAAACAAACAAGAGCTAAAGGAAAAGATACTCAGATGATTGGAAAACCCCAAAATATGGATGCTTCTTCCTCACAGATAGCTAAGGAAAAAGACTTAGATATCAAAGAAAAGTACAAGCAAATCAAGCAAAAGAATGAAGAAATCAAATCTGAGATTTACTCTCAGTTTCCTCAGCAAAAACCAGGGAATCAGAACAGGCTACTGGCAGCCTTTGACTATTCCATAAATAAAATGATTATGTCATTCCCTACAACCAACTACTTCAACACCAAAGACAGTAGCAAATTACAAAAAGATGGACTTTAAGGTAGATACTGAAAAATTCATGAGGTTGACCAAATAGAATTCCATAGACACAGTTTTGAAATGCTATATTAAACTGTTTTGACAAAGGCTATGAGT
This sequence comes from Pinus albicaulis, assembly GCA_034641835.2. NCBI lineage: Eukaryota > Viridiplantae > Streptophyta > Pinopsida > Pinales > Pinaceae > Pinus > Pinus albicaulis. Next base: position 1,123,223,909 of record CM076575.1, read on the forward strand.
GCTACTAAGTTGTAAAATACCATTATTAACATGTAGGATCAAATTAAACTCGACAAAGGATCTTTGTATGTTAAACATCTAAGGATTAAGGCCTTAGAAGGCTTAGTTTTGTAGGTAGGAATTGATCCCTCAGATGTTAAGGCTGCTAAAGTTTTGATAAAAAGGAAAAATGATGATATTGTAGCTTTGAGGAAACAACTGGAGCTTCCTCAAAGTGAGCACCCACAGACCAATGAAATACTCCAGGATCAAACAGAAAAAGAAGAGATGACGCAGTTGATCCTCAAATTAACTTCTCAGATTAAAGAAATGGAGACTCAAATGGATGAACTTGTTAAGCAGAAAGAAACTGTAAAGGAAACTGAAACTCCAATTATTCCTACAGTTATACCAATAATTACCTCAGCTGTGGTTTCTACTTTGGGAGAAAAATTAGCACCTAATGAGCCATTGGCAATTACAGTGCTAGTGCATTTAGCTACTACATCAGCCACAGATTCTTCAACAACACAGTTACCTCAAACACATGGAGCAAGTCAAATAGTGAAATATATGGAAGAAATGTCGTTGAAAACCAATGAAATAAATAGCTTAAAGAAGATAATTCAAAGTCTTGAAGCCACCAACAAAATAACACTGATAACTGCTAAAAACCATCAACAGAAGCCCATAAGACTTGAATAACAAATAAAGAATTTACAAAAGGAGTTAACATTTACTGAAAATATTTCCTACATCAAGATTCATATTTGGACAAATATTATTGAAGCCATACATTCTCAATGGCCTTCAATTTAGGTCATTTATGAACAGAGAGACTTACTGTTAGTAGCCCAAACTGAGATTCAAAAAACCAAGGATGAGTTAGATGATAAGCCATCACAGGCTTTAAAAATCATTAATTTATTGAACATTAAGAATAGAGTAGAGTTGGAAGGGTTACAAGTATAGGAAAAAACTGAAAAAATATTACAAATCAAGAAGATTGTGACCAAGAAAAATTTGATGAACAACCTAGAAGAGTAGTGTGGAGCAATGAATATGTCCATAAAAAAGTTTATGGTGAAGTATACAGACTTGAGAAAGAAGGGCTTGCCAGACATTCATGTCTTTAATGAGAAACTAATGCCCCAAAAAGATCATGATAAGAATATAAGGGAGTTTTCAAAAGAACAAGTTAATAAACCTTTTCCACTGGGAACTCCTACAGGAAAGGTCATCCTTCAATATTTTGAAGACTTGTTTTTCCTACAGCATGAGATTAAGCATGTTTTTGTTTTCAAACCTACCTTTTCCAAGTACATAGATGCAGATGAGAAGTTTCTAAAGCTAAAAAATGTGAAAATTTCAAATTTAGAGCAATGGAAAACATTCACAGATTTAGTGTAACATTAAAAAGGTAAAACAATGAAGAAAAATGGACTAAAAATGGTCCAACAGAAAAAGTGAAATAAAGAAACAGTTGACTGATCTTTTACTACAGTAAGACATATTTTTCAGCAGTAAAGAGTGAAATATCAGTCAAAGTGTATTAGTGTTTAAAGAGGCATCATTAAAGAGTATCAGAGGAAAGTGTGTCATCCAAGGAAACTCAAACAAAGATATTTCCTAAACAGCCAGCAAGCGGGACAACTATTCAACAAAATGCTCCTTGTTAGATAAAGTTGTTCTATATATTTTGGATAAAAGGATAGCTTGCTGATTTGTTAAGCAGATGTCTCTCTTATTTTGTAAAGATATTTTATATTTCATAAATATATTCCTACATTTATCTAGGATATTTGTAAACAACATTTTTTATAAATTCTTTTGTATTAGAAGTGTTAAGTGTGGAATAAAATTTCTAAGATTACTATAAATTTTTTGCTCATACATTGGAGGCTCTTATGTGTTGATTTTGAAGTAGCAGACTGGACAAAGCTAAACTAGCATCATAATTCAGGATCCCTGTGATAAACTAATGAGTAAAGTACTTTCTTCTTGTCATTTTTTCTTTCTTGAGTTTCATGCATTCCATTATATATGTTTGTTCAATCTTAATGAGTAACTAGGAATATTACTATGGGCTAGTCCTTTACTCCCTGCTTTTAACTAGTTACCATTTAAATGTTTTCAGCTGATTTCTAGAGTTAGGAATTCTTAACTACTCCTACTCCCGTTTGACCCCTGCCTCCTTCCTACATTTTCTGTATCAAAGGATCTTTCATGGCCTTTTATCCTGATCATACCATTTCACCAAAAACACTTTTCCAAAATCTCTGAGGGTTATCTATCTTTCCCTTTACATTTGTACCTTTTTCACCTTGAATTCTAGTACTTATTTCTAGATTTAGACTCCATAGCCCAATGGACAAGTATATTTCTCTCTAGTTTACTTCTAAGTGATTTTTTCCCACCAAAATATTTAAAATAAAACTAATTGTTCTATCATAACTAGCATAAAACAAAAATAAAAAACAAAGATAAATCTTAAAGAGAGAGCCCTCTCTGAACTAGAAGAAGGCTAGATCCTATTGTTCCAATTAGGTTTGTGGTTACCCCTAGTGTTCTTTAACTAAAAAATCAAATCCCGCAACCTAAGAAATTACTAGGGTGATAATATGATCCTTCAAAGTTAATTCCTTTTGTAGCTTCTTTACCCCTTCACTCAATCTATGGGTGTTTTGTTCATGTATTTTGACATCTATCTGAGTTGATTTGTTTGTCTTCTCAAGAATTTCAATTATCTTAGTCAATATGTTGATTTCATTAGTCTTCAAGGACATCTCTTCCATTTCTTTTACCAGTTTACTACTTTCATCTGTAGGTGGCAACATTGTTGTAGAGGATTCAGTTACAAAAGTTGTTCAAGAAGTCACTGGCACTGCAGTGGCCAGTGGCTCTTTGGGTTCCAAATTTTCTCCTAAAGTGGAAGGCATTGCTGCTGTGATGACTGGGATGACTATGGGAATCACTGGTTCTTCAACTGTCTACTTTTCTTGGAAAATTTGGTCCATTTGTACTTCCATTTCCTTAATTTGAGCTTTTAGTTGAAGTATCAAACTCGTCATTTCATCTTTTTCCTTTTGATTCTGTAAAACTTGTTGTGTCTAAGGATGCTCACATTGAGGAAGCTTGAATTGTTTCCTCAAGGAAACTATGTCCTCATTTTTCCTTTTAACCAATGTTTCTACTGCTTTGATGTTTGTAGGATCATATCCTACCTGTAATACTAAATCTTCTAAGGCCTTTATTCTTAGATCCTTTGCATATAATGAAGCTTTATCCATATTCATTTGGTCTTGCATATTGGAGATGGTATTTTGAATCCTATGAGAACTGATAGCTTTTGTTGTGACTGTGTAATAGAGCATCTCTGAGGTTTTCCTATGAAAATCAACCTGATCCACCTCATGGATTTTGTCTGTAGCTACTTCCATATAAACTTTCTTGTAGCCAGCAACTATCTTTGGCTCTGATACTATAGGTTGTAATACTGACATAATCAATTTTTTAGTTGAATAATAAAATGCTAATAGGAATATGTTTTGATTACGTGGCTTTTTCTTTAAAAACTAAGAATATATTTCAGTTTTGATTTCCTCATTCTTCAATTTGATTTGCTTGTATTTCTCCTTAATATCAAAATCCTTCTCCTCATTTTAATGTGAGTAATAAGCCTCCATACTTTTTTTTCTTTCCATCATCTGTTTCTCTTCATTATTCAGCTATTCTTGATTCTGATTTGGCTCAGTGATGATTACAGTGGCTACATTAGTCTCTGGTTGTTAAGTGCTGCTATTCAAGGTCTATGTTTCTTCAACATCTATTGTTACTTTACCTTTAGCTGATGTATCCAGTTTTGGCCTTTTGTTGTAAATGATTTTAAATTTATTTTCTGTTGTAGTCTCTGTAGTATAATATCCTTGTTCTCTGATTCTTTTAGTGGATGTCTCTACTTGTTTGGAAATTTCCAAAGTGTGACTAGTATTCCTTTGGTTAACTTCCTCCGTTAAAGTATTTTCAACGCACTCAATTTGATTAGCAAACTTCTCTATTTCTAGCTTTGACTCATGCATAAAGGGTATCAATTTACATTTTACCCTTAGTTTACATAAGATCCCTTGTGGATCATAATTCCATGGGAAGCTTTCTTCTAATTTATATTCCAGTAGTTGAGTTGCTGCTTCCTTTTCTGCATCTCTTCGATTAAATATGAAAGGTCCAATTTGATTTTTTAGTCTGAATTGGGTCTTCTTTTTGGCTGCCATTCAATTAATTGAATTTGAATTTAGGATTTTCCTAATGTAATCTAAGGCAAAGATCCTCATTTATGGATTCTTAGGTAACTTGTAAGGCAATAAGTTAGAACTGAAAACTATGATTTCAGTGAATTTCTCATATAAATACCAATCACCCACTTTTCTCTTCTCTGATAGCTGCAATATTTTCTTCATTTCCTCACTGATTCCAGGCTGCTCTGTTTTTGTCAAGAGGGTGATCAATGGATGTACAAAAAACTTTGTAAACTATGAATAACTGAATTTTGTGCCTTCTTTTCTGAGTATGGATGTCAAGAAGATAATCGATAGAGGTTTTCCTTCTATATCCAACTTTTGAAGTGAAATTGGAAATTTCTCTGATTGAAAGAATACAAACAAGTGGAACAGATAGGAGGTATATCTAAATACTTCTTCAAGTTGTAAATTAGTTAATTGATAGTGAATACGATTAGCAATAAAGCTAGCATAGTGAAATATAACTGAAGGTGGTTTACCTAGAGAAAAGGTTGAGAAAAATGCCAAGACAGACTCATTAGTGTCCTCTTCATCGAAATACCCAAGTATGAAGGAAAGCATGGAGATTACATGGCTTGAACTTTCAGGGAATTTGGAAGTTGAATAAGGAGGGTTTAACTTGAGAATTTCAACATGCAGGGGCATAAAAGTTTGAAAAATCATAAACCTTTTAGGAAAGTCTAAGCCAATGTATAGCTTAGTGAGGGCTTCAATAGACAATCGGACTACTTGGGGGTCTGGTTGAAGCTGCAACATTTGGTTTATTGACTCTGCAGTGATGGTAAATAGGACCTCTTTATTTTCATTCACAATAGCTCTTTGTTCAAGAATATAGTATTGGTGACATAATCTGATAACTTCTTGACAAGGGTGAGTCAGGGGGACTACATATTTGGCTAAATTGGATTCCCAAATGTGAACTTATTCATGATCATATAAATATTTTTCAAAAAACCAATTGTGGATATCCAACATATTGAATTCAACCATAGGATCAACTATTTTGTAGTCAATGTCAGCTAGGGGAATATGCTCAATATCAGCAACTGGGGGTTGTAATGGGTTGACTACAATTGCAGTATTTGGAGTCATGGCAGGGGTAGGATTAGGATTTTTAGAACCTTCAGACTTGTTTACACTCTATTTTTTAGGCATTTTGTTTGGCTTTTGCAAGTTTAAACTGTTTACAGAGGCAATTTTACTATAACAGAGGCTTGATTGGGAAATATTAGCAAAATAGACTATATTTTTGGATTTTATGCTCAATTAGTTTTCTTAAATAAGTTATGAGGCTTTAAAAACTAGTATAAAACATAAAACATGGGTTTTCTAAGTTCTTGACTATAAAATGGGCGAAAACTCTGTTGAAAAATGATTTATAGAAGGTTAGGGTACCTGCAGAGGATTTCTGGCCTTTTAGAACTTTAAATTGACCCTTAAAACTGTGAAAAATGATAAATTTCCTTGAAAATGGTGTGGAGCAGACTCTAGGGTTTCTGGGAAAAAATTTCCAGATTTTGAACTGTTTTTGGGAATTTTAGGCAATTTGATTACTTAATTTCTTGACTTTAGAATATTTTTTTTTTTTTAAAGGTTTTTTGAATTTAGTTGCAGGTTTGAATCTCAGAAGAATACCTGTTTTGTATGGAGGTATGGGCTTTAACATTTTTTCTTCAGTCTCTGGTCAAATTTATGGATTTTAGTGGTTGAACTGGAGTAGGTGCAGCTCCTCAGCAGTTTTTACAGGTTTCTTTTTGGTGAGTTTGGAGGTTCTGGGCATAAAAATGGGTATCAGGGGCTTTCACAGGTTTATATAGTCGGGAAGGCAAAAAAAATAGTTAAACACAGTAGATAAATGAATTAACGTATTAACCAAGGTTTTATCAAAATGTATGATTTTGCATTGATCAGCATTTAATGCGAGTCACGATCAGGCGGGAAGGTGGTTTTCTAATTATAAAGGCATAGAAAAAATGGTGGTTTATCACATGGCTAACGAGCATTAAGTTGTTTTAATCAAAACCCATGTGATCAAATCAGAAGAAGCCACATGGAGGGGAGGGGTCAATAGGAAAGCACCCATTTTGCGTGGCTTTTTCCTTGGGGAGGTTGTGCATCTAATCTATGCGATATCAACCCTCAACTGTCAAATCTGGGAAATGATTGCGAACGGTGAGGATTTATTCGGGAGTTGCATTGGAGCGGAAAGGTTGGACTGGGGTTTAATTATATAAGTGGAAGGGTTAGGATGCGCTTAAATCTTTATAATATGGTTTAGGGGTAAAGGTTTAAAAACTATATCTATGGATTTATTTATACACAATGGCAGGATAAATGATGCTATTGCAAAGGCGCTTTTAAAAAAGGTTTTTTAAGCCTTATCCATTGGTATTTATATGGCGAGTTAGGTTTGTGATATTTGATAAAAAATGTTTCATATATATGTGTAATGGTATTCTATATTATATAGTTTTTTTAACCTTTTTGATAGTTTAAAAGCTATAGGGCAGGATATTTGAATAACGATAATCTTTTAGACCAAAGGGCTTTTGATTTGGGATTTTCATTTACGCACATGGGATAATATACTTTGGTCAAAAGTTTATAATAGTGGGTTTTGGGGATGTTTAGATATAATGGAATTAATAACTAGGAAAGGGTATTTCTTAGGAATTTAATAAAATATGTTAAAAGTTAATATCAGAGGGGAGTGAAAAACAAAATACACATTATCTCTAAGTATAGTACAAAATCAAGCATTGATCATTTTCATATTTCTTTCATTAATACTTAAGATAAATGTGATTTTGTGGGTTTTTATGAATTCTTATGAAGGGATGAAGTTAATTATTCTAGGGTTACAATTTTACTAAGCAAGAATGTGTGCTTACTTAGGAAAAATGGGTTTTAATGTATGAAAGAAGAGTAAATGATGATAAATGAGGATTTAGCATAAGAACTCAATATTTTTAACTAACCAGTCATAGAGCCTTGGGTCTGGTCCCAACAAAAGTCAGAGAAATGCTCTGAGCTTGTTTGACTAATAGCTTGAAATACTGAATACTTATAGGGGAGGGTAAATTAGTGATTTTTCCTGATGATGTATTATTTACATGATTTCTCCACTACTTTCTACCTATCCATCTTGTATTTCTAACATTTTTTTCTTCATTTTGCAGGTTCATTTAGGCTTGCAACCTTAAAACATTTTCTTTCAAAGCATAAAACTAATCTAGATCTACCTTATTTCATCCGAGGGTTTAGATTAAACTATTGAGCTCCTCATTATTCTCTACCTATCTACTGATTTGTCAAGTTTAAAATATTTGACAAATCTTTATTCTCTATCTAAAGCATGAAATTGAAAGCATGAAAAGTTAAGATTAAACTATTTAATTGATCATGGATTATGGCATTTAATGACACTCTGCGCAAAATCATTATTCTTGCAGTAAAGTAAAAGTAGTGGCATTTGGATTTTCTAACTTTCAGGTCTTATTTTCATCTCTTTTTCTTTTGGGGTATATATCTTTCTAAGTCCTTTGATATTTCTTTTAATACTTTTCACCCTCTTTTTGATTTTTTATTATTTTTCATTTTTTCAAAATATGGGAAAACAACTTGCAGAAAGCAAGGTATGTACATATTTACAAGACTTGTTAAAGTCAATTAAAAATTTTATGAACCCTAACAATGGCTCCATACGGGGATGACATTTCCTGGTGAAATATCAAGAACTCTGAGACTAGTAGCCTTTGAAATTTGACTGTGATGATCCTGTAAATGTCTTCTGATATCTGCAACTTATTCATATTTATGATATTTACTTTTCAAAGCTTGGGGCCTTCTCTTCAGGCTTCAAGTTTGCTAATGAAACATCCAATCCAATATAAACTTTGCAATGTATATGTAAAATGTTCAATGTGAATAAAAACTAACTATTGGTTAACTCAGGTGAGTAGTAGTGCTTCAGCATTCTGCCATTAACTGGTCCTTCTTGCAGATCTGTTCCATCCAATTCTTTCAGAAATAAATCATTATTACCTCTATATCCATAAATTACATAAGGCCCTTTCCATATAAAATCAAATTTTCCATGTTTTCATTTGTCTTCTCTTCTAGAATCCCATTTTAACACTTTATCTCCTATGTAAAAATCAACCTCTTTAGTCTTTTTATCATATAGTTTATTGATCTTATCCTAAATGACTTTAGAATTGATATAAACTTCTTCTCTTGTTTGTTGCAAGTGAAGAGTTTGATTTGTCCTTCTTTGGATGTCATTTGTTTCAACTTGTAATTCTTGGATAATTTTCATCACTGGTACACCTAGGGAGGAAGGGAAAATAACATCCATTCCATAAACTAGTTGGTAAGGTGAAGTACCAATGGATTTCTTAGTAGTAAGTCTATCTTCCCATAAGGCATTGACTAACTTCTTATGCCAAGTCTTTTTATTGCCTTCAAGTAATTTTTTGATGATATTTACAAGGCTTTTGTTTGAGGATTCAGCTAGGTCGTTACCTTGGGGGTAATATGCAGTAGAGTGGCCTAGGGTAATATGGTATTTGTGGCAAAATTCAATCATTTTCTTGGATTTGAATGTTGTTGCATTGTCAGTAATTATCTTTTGAGGGCACCCAAATCTTGAAAGAATGTTGTTTTCTAGAAAGGAAATAATGACAGTATCTGTGGATTGTCTGGAGGGTATGGCTTCAATCCACTTGGTAAAATAATCAATGGCTATCAAAATCCATTTATGTTGGCCTGAAGAGGGAGGGTGAATTTCACCAATGAAGTATAAACCCCATTGTTGAAATGGAACTTCAATTGAAATAGGCTTTAAAGGGAGGGGTAATAATTTCTTCTTACCCTAAAAAATTTGGCACTTATGACATGAAGTAACATATTTTTTGACATCAACAAACAAGGTAGGCTAGTAAAAACCAGCTCTCAAGATCTTTTCAGCAGTATTTTTCCAGTATAAATGTCCTCCACAGTCACCTGCATGAAATTCTTCGAGTATTTTATCAGCTTCTTCCTTTAGTAAACAATTTAATAAAATCCCACTATGATCTCTCCAAAAAAGTACATTATCTAATATATAAAATCTTACTACTTTAAGTTTTAAAAATCTAGCTTTGGTTCTTGACAATCTAGGAGGAGCTTGTAAGTTTTGGAGTACAAATATGATATATGTATACCAAGGTGAGTGTGAAAAGGCTTCACTAATCGATAGAGTCGCCATCTCTTCCTGATCATCAAATTGAGCAATAAAATTTATATCTAGGGCATTACAATTGGATTCAACCATAATTCTGGCTAATCCTTGACCTTTAATGAGCTTGGTGGGTTTTATCTCTATGTAATACTCCAAGATAGTGGAAATCCACTTACCTCTTCTTCCATTAAGACCATCCTGAGTAAGAATGTCTTTAACTACAGAATTTGGGACATAGGCAATAATGTATGAGTAGAGAATATAAACTCTGAAGTCTTTAATAGTCTTAACCAAGGCTAGGGCTTGTTTTTTCATAATGTTGTACTTCAAAGGGGCATATCTAAGGGTCTTACTGAAAAAAGCTATGGGTTGTTCAAATCCTTGGTCATTTTTCTGCAGTAAAACTGCGGCAATGGTGTGTTCTGAAGCAAATGAAAAAATCATGAAATCTTTCTTAAAATCAGGACTTATTAGGACTAGAGTTTTGGTTAAGGCTTGTTTGATAGAGTCAAATAATGTTTTAGCCTCAACAGTCCATCTAAGAACTTAATCTCTTTTGAGCATGTTATTCAATTCTCTAATTATCTCAGCTAAATTAGATATGAATCTTCTTAAAAAAATTATCTTACCTAGAAAAGCTTGTAATTCTTTGATGTTTCTTGGTGGGTTTATGTTCATAATTGCTTATATCCTAGCAGGATCTATCCTAATTCCTTCTTTTGAGATTATATGTCCAAGTAACTTACCTTCTTCTAATCCAAATAGACATTTCTTAGGATTTAAAGAGATGCCATATTTCCTACACTTAATAAAAACTTGTCTTAAATGATCCAAGTGTTCATTATCTGTTTTGGAAAACACAGTAATGTCATCTAAGTAAATTACTAAGAACTCATGTATTTCCTTTGCAAAGGCTATGTCCATAGCCCTTTGAAAGGTTTCTCTTGCATTGATTAGGCCGAAAGGAATTTTTACATACATAAAAGTGCCCCGAGGAGTAGTAAATGTTGTTTTAGCTTGGTCTTCTTCTTGAACTAGGATCTGGTTGTATCCTGAAAAACCTTCTAACAATGAAATCCTTGAAGAACCTACTACCCTTTGTAATATGTGGTCCATTTTAGGTAAAGGGTAATTATCCTCTAAGGATACTTTGTTAAGATTTATAAAGTCAACACACAATCTAATTTCTTCCGTTTTCCTTCTTGTAGGAACTAGGTTTGAAACCCAATCAAAAAATTTTATTGGTACAATGATCTGTGCATCATACATTATTTTAAATTCTTTTTCAATCAAAGGTAATAGCACAGGGTTAATCCTTCTCAACTTTTGTTCGAATGGCTTTTGATCTTCTTTTATTGGAATTTTATGTTGGATTATGTTTGTATCATAAGATTTTAAATCTTCATAACTCCAAGCAAACACATCTTGATATTCCTTTAAAAGCTGAATATATTTATCCTTTTCTTGTTGAGGTAAAATTTTGAACAGTTTGATTATCTTTAGTTTTGACTTTGTACCAATGTTACATTCTTCTATGTCAAATCTTACTAGCTCCATTTTTTGTTTTCTAGCTACATCATTGGAGTCAAAAAGATCTTCTAAGGGAGTTAAACCTTTAGGTAAAAACTTATCCTTAAGATTCAATATATCTGATTCATCTTCAATAATTTCTTCAATCTCTACTTTCTCTAAGCTATCTATGTCAGCTTGACTAAATCTAGTAGGTTTATCAAACTTTATTCTATTTACATCTAAGTTATTTAAATCTATTTCACAATCCAAATCATGATTTATTATACAATCTGTATCTATAATACAATTTTCTTCATAAACTTGTAAATTTGTTCATCCTGAGAAAAAAATTGCCAATACCTAAGATTATCTGGAATTATTGGCCTATGTTTGACTTCAGCAGTATATCTGTGATTAGGTTGGAATGGTAAATTGCATGTACTAGCAAAAGTTGCAAGACAATGATCTTGTATATTTTGTTTTCTAGGTATAACAACAAACTTACATTCTAATAAATCATCAGTTAAATCTATGATAGTGTCTCTATATCTGCTTAGTCTAGGATTGTAAACATAATAAACTCCATTTACTTGTTTTATGATCAAATTTGAATCTCCCATGATTAAAATTATTTTTCCTCCTGAGTTCCTAATGATTTGGAGTCCTAGGATGAGGGCTTCATACTCGGACATATTGTTTGTACATTTGAAATTTAGCCTGAAAGAATGACCTTCAGAATGATTGGTCTCCATATTTTTTATCCAAACTCCTGCTCCTGCTCCTAACTTATTCACTGAACCATGAAAGTCTAAATGCCATTGAGATTCATGAAAATTTTTATCATTGTTTGGTGCTCTCTTTTTTTCAACTAGTTCAGTTTGGATTGCATTTGTTTCAGAGTTACATAGGATAAAAGAATCAAGGTCAGTTGGTGTAGATTAAATGGGGTAATTTATAGATCTTTCAGCACTACTGACCATGTACTCCATAAATGTTTCCCTATATAACTTTTTAGATTGGCCAAACACTGATATAGTAGCATAAGACATGTCCAATTGTAGAGATCCCTGAAACTTTTCTCCCCATGAGCGAGAAAGTAGCATACCATATTTTGGTGAGATATCAGTTACTACAATGTCAATTGATATACTCTTATCAGGGTATTGAACTAGTGTTACACACAAATCTTGTATTAAACCTAAGCATTTAACTTTACTTGAATCAAAAGAAAACAAATCTTTATATGGCCTTGTGATTTCTAGATTCAGAGTTCCCATGATGGCTTTAGGAATTAAATTATGGGAAGCTCCTGAATCTAGCATTGTTTTATGTAGAATTTGATCATGAATAGTGAGACTGATATAAAATGGAGGAACTGCTCCATTTGCATGTTTTCCATTTACATCTGGGCCAAAAATAAACTTTGGTTGATCATCATTTAGATTTAAGGAGTCTTCTCCATCATTCATATTTAATGTTTCAGTTATGGTTGATTTATACAAGTCATTTTTTACCAATTCAGTCAAAGGAATTGGCATTTTCAATCTTGCAATTTCTGATTATATGTTGAATGTAGGTTGAGTTTTACTGATTTGAATCAGTTCTTCTTTTGTAACTGTAGTTTGTGTTGGTTTGTCTTGTTTTTCTACAGTTGTTTTTTCATTTTCAAATCTTTTATGATACTCTGTTTTTGTTTCTTGTGTTTTAATACTTCTAACTTTCTTTTCAGTGATTTTTTGTGAAGCAGTAGATGTTCTTTCTGACTTAGAATTATCAGCAGATGTTTTTGAAGTAACAGTTTTTGGATCTACTATTTTAGGATCAACAGAAGGTTTTTTAGGATCCAAATTTGTTGTTTTTACAGAATTAGAATCTTTAATAGTAGTAGATTTCTGAGAATATTTTGCAGCTTGAGAAAATTCATCAGTAATATCAACAATTTTAGGGCCTAATGTTTAATTAGGACTAGAAATGTTTTGGGAAGAATTTGAGTTTTGCTTATTTTCCCCTGGGAGAATTTGCAAAACTTTTGTTTTAGGGGCTTCTATTGTTTTCTGATTCTGAGTTTGGGAAGCTTTCTTAGTAGAAGACTCATTGTTTTTCTTATTTCTAAGGTTATATTGGCTGTGTATTTCATTTATTGCATACTCATAACCTTGCTTATAATCAAAGGATTCACTAGAATCTAATTTAAGCTGTTGAAGTTCGAATAATTCCTGATCTTCCCGAGTTAGGAAAATAGTATTATTATCATAAATTCCCATTAGATTAATAGTATCCTCCTCCTCATCATTATTATTATGAGAACTTTCAGTATAGTTCTCTTGGAATGGTGGCCTAATTGTTTGGTTTGGGGATGTTTCTTTTGATTTTCCAGAATTTATGTTTTTTCTAAAATTGAGATTTCTGATCTATTGTTGGTTATCCCACTGAGGTCTTCTCTCTATATTATCTAGTCTATTAATCACTCTTTCTAAAGTTTTAGATATACCATCCATTTTTGTGTCTGAATTAGCATTTTATTCTTTAATAGTCACTCTTCTTTCATTTCTATGTCTAGCTTTTCTGGCTAAGATGTCAACTTCTACACTAACTGCATCACTTTGCATTTTTTCTAAGGTGTCTGCATCTCTTTCCCTTAATTGGTAAGCCATATCTGTATCAAATCCATCAGGGAATTTGAGCAGAACTGAATAAGGAGTAGGTTTAAGATTTGCAGGGATAGAATTATAGACACTATTATATCTGGTGCAGTAATCTTGGACTGACTCATTTGGAGCTCTTTTCAAAGAATCAAATTCAGAAAAAATTTGGAGGGGATTATTTTTCTTTTCCCATTTATTTAAAAACAAAGTAAGAAATACAACTAAATCAGTTACGCTACCAGCAGCTAAATATTTAAACCACTTCTTAACCGCTCCTGTTAAAGTTTGAGCAAACAATCTCATTTGAACATCTAAATCATCAATTTCATAAATTTCAAAGAAGTTTGCCATATTAGCAATGTGTTGTTGAGCAATATATTGAGTAGTGCCATCAAACAGTGGTATTTTATTTTGAAAGTCTTGTGCCATATCGTGAAGCTTCCGTGGTAGGACAAGGGGAGAATATCTAGCAGCCATTGCTTGAAGCTTAGCTTGGCTAGGAAGTAAGGTAGAACTGCTTGGAGCTGTGCTGGAAATGATAGTGGAGGAACTATAAATTGTATTTGAAATGCTGGGAAATGAGGATGATGTATTTAAGAAATCAAAAGGTGAACTAATGGATATAGTGGATGAAGTGATTGGTGGAAATGACACTCTAAGTTGTAGAGGTATTTTAGCAATAAATGGATCTGTAGATGAGTTGGTAGTAGAATTTATGAATGATGTAATCGCATACAGAGATGAATCTCTGGCTGGAATTATTGTTGTGTGTAATTAAGAAACTGGAGGTCTGTTTGCATAAGTCAATAAATGAGCTAATTCAATAGATTCATCAATATCCTTTAGAATAGTAACATTAATTTCTTCAACTTTGGTTTGATATTCAACTTTCTTAGATTTAGAACTTACTGCAATAGATTTCTGTTTTGCATTCAAAAATGAAATAAAAGCAGGGTCTAAAACAAAGGTTTTCAAATCACTTTCATATTTACTTTTAAATAAGGAATGCTCAAATTTCAGATCAAAATCAATATCTTGCAGACTCACTAATTCACTTGGTAATGAATTGACTCTTATTAATGAGATTTCAGCCTCTAATTTTTTTATTTGTTTTTTCTTTTTACCAATTCGGTCTGGGTCATCTACTATAACAACAGGCTTAGGATCTAGGTTAGACCTAGTATAATAGACTTTCCTAGAAGCCAAATTTACAATTTTTTCAATACCCACAACCTATAAAAACAATCTTAAAGTAAAATGATGAATTAAATGATTCCTTTAAGAGTAATTTTATGACTGAGGACTAGTTATTTCCCTAGTATGGTCGCCAGTAATGTTATCACTCCAGTAAATTCTTAAGTTGTGGGATTTTGGTTTTTAGTCAAAGAATACTAGAGGTAACCAAAAACCTACTTCAAATTCTAGGATCTAGCCTTCCTAGGTTTCAGACAGGGCTCTCTCTTTAAAGTTTAACTTTGTTTTAATTTGTGAATATTAGGCTAGATATGAAATTGTAGATTTGGTTTGGTTTTGTTGGATTTAGTGGGAAAATTTCACTTGGAGGGTAGACAGAGGGAAATCTACTTGTCCATTGGGCTATGGAGTCCACGTCAAGCTAACAGAACTAGGATCAAGGCATAAAAGTTTAAATGTCTACAGGGAAAGATAGATAACCCTTGGAGATCTTGGAAAATTGGTTTTTGATATGGTATGATCGGGATAAAGGGCACTTAAGAATCCCTAAATCCGTAAAATGGAAGTAGAAGATAGAGGTCAAACGGGAGAGGGTGCAATTAAGAATTCCCTACACCGGAAATTAGAATAAAACAAAGAAATGATAACTAGTTAAAAACAGGGTGCTATTAACATGTCCTGTAGTAATACTCCTAGTTATACATTCAGATTTAGAATTAAAACACAGATGTATGCATGTAACAAAAGAAGATAACAATGACAAGTTTAAGAGAGTACTTCACTCCAAATAGCTTATCACAGGGATCCTGAAGTATGATGCCAAATAGTTGATCCAGTCTGCTACTCAAAATCGAAATCCAAAGCCTTCAAGTCAACAAAATATCTATAGTAATCTCCAACAATTTTATTCCACACCAAAATACTTCAAAAGGGTGAAGTACTTTTACATAATGTTTGACAAAATATCCTAGATGACTTCTAGGAAGTAACTTAGGAAAATAAAATATCTTACAACAATAATAGTGACAACTGCTCAACAAATTAGCAAGTTGTCCTATTTTATTCAAAATAAATAGAAAATATTTTAAGATAAGAAGCAGTTGGCTACTTATTTGTCTTCTTTGTTGGCCTTTTAGATATTTTTCAGAATCTAACTTGCCTTCACTGATACTCTTTCATTTTGGGTTCTCTTTAACTTCAATGAAACTGTTTTACTACTGTAAAATCTGTTTTGACAGTGAAAACATTAAACATATTTTTTCTTCTTCATTTGTTTGTCTTTCATCCTTCATAGAAAATCAGTCAATGCTTACCAATCCTCATTTTTAGGAATTTGAATATTCTTGAGTTTCATAAAATTCTCATCAGCCTCAGTGTACCTAACAAATGTGGGCTTGATGACAAATAAGTGTTTGATTTCATACTTCAAATAAAACAAATCTTCAAAACTCTTTAACAATACTTTTCCTGTGGGAATACCTTGACCTGTTGGCTTGTTCACCTGCTCTTTGGCATGTTCTCCTATCTTCTTGTCATAATCATTTTGAGGCATTAACTTATCATTAATAACCATGATATCAGGAAGTCCCTTTTGCCTTAAATTGGTGAATTTAACCATGAATCTAGTGATAGAAGTATTCATTCCTTCACATTTCTCTTCAAGTTGCCTCATTAAATTTCTTTTGGTGGTAACTTTCCTAATTTCTAGGATAGTTGTTGTCCTGTCATTGATTTTTATCTCTTCCAATTCCTGTTTGTTCTTGTTGTTGTGGAAATTGATTAACCTAACAACCTGTTCTGGTTTATCAGCTAAATCAGCTTGTGTCTTTTGGATCTCTGCTTGGGCTGCCAATAGTAACTCTCTTTGCTCAAAAATTACCTGAATTGAAGGCCAAACATCATGGATGGCTTCAATTACATTATTCCATAGGTAATTTTTAATATATGACATTTGATCCTTGAGATTTAATTCTTTTTGTAGGTTCTTTACCTCTTCACTCAATCTGTGGGCATTTTTTTCATGTATTTTGGCATCTATCTGAGTTGATTTATTTGCCTTCTCAAGATTTTCAATTATCTTTGTCAATTTATTGATTTCATTTATCTCCAAGGACATCTCTTACATTGCTTTTACTAGTTGACTGCTTTCATCTGTTGGTGGCAACACTGTTGTGGAGGATTCAGTTACTGAAGTTGTTGAAGAAGTCACTGGCACTGCAGTGGCCAGTGGCTCTTTGGGTGCCAAATTTTCTCCTAAAGTTAAAGGCACTGCTGCTGTGATGACTGGGATGACTGTGGGAATCACTGGTTCTTTAACTGACTCCTTTTCTTGGACAAGTTGGTCCATTTGTACTTTCATTTCCTTAATTTGAGCTGTCAGTTGAAGTATCAAACTCATCATTTCATATTTTTCCTTTTGATCCTGTAAAACTTCCTTTGTCTGAGGATGCTCACCTTGAGGAATCTTGAGTTTTTTCATCAAGGTAGCTATGTCGTCATTTTTCTTTTTAAACAATGCTTCTGCTGCTTTCATGTTTGTAGGATCATATCCTACCTATAATACTAACTCTTCTAAGGCATTTATCCTTAGATCCTTTGCATATAATGAAGCTTTATTCATCTTCATTTGGTCTCGCATATTAGAGATGGTATTTTGAAGCCTATGAGCACTCATAGCTTTTGTTGTGACTGTGGAATAGAGCATCTCTGAGGTTTTCCTATGAAACTCAATCTGATCCAATTCAAGGATTTTGTCTGTAGCTACTTCCATATCAACTTTTTTATAGTCATCAACTGTCTTTGACATTGATACTGTAGGCTGTAATACTGACATAATCAATTTTTTAGTTGAATAATCAAATGCTGATAGGAATCTGTTTTGATTACCTGGCTTTTGCTTTAAGAACTAAGAATATATTTCAGTTTTGATTTCCTCATTCTTCAACTTGATTTGTTTGTATTTCTCCTTAATATCCAAATCTTTCTCCTCAGCTGAATGTGAGGAAGAAGCCTCCATACTTTGTTGCCTTTCCATTAACTGAGCATCTTCATTATTCAGTTGTTCTTCATTCTAGTTTGGCTCACTGATAATTACAGTAGCTACATTGGTCTCTGGTAAGTCAGTGTTGGTATTCAAGGGTTGTGTTTCTTCAACATCTATTGTTACTTTACCTTTAGCTGTTGTATCCAGTTTTGGCCTCTTGTTGTAAATGATCTTAAATTTTGTTTCTGTTGTAATCTCTGCAGTATAAGCTCCTTAATCTCTGATTCTCTTAGTGGATGTCTTTGGTTGTTTGTAAATTTCCAAAGTGTGACTATTATTCCTTTGGTTTACTGCCTCTATTAAAGTATTTTCAACCCACTCAATTTGATTAGCAAATTTCTCTACTTCTGGCTTTGATTCATGGATAAAGGGTGTCAATTTACATTTTACCCTTAGTTTACTTAAGATCCCTTGTGGATTATAATTCCATGGGAAACTTTCTTCTAACTTATATTCTAGTAGTTGACTTGCTGCTTCCTTTTCTACATCTCTTTGATTACATATGAAAGGCCCAATTTGATTTTTGAATTTAAATTGGGTCTTCTTTTTGGCTTCCATGAAATTAATTAAATCTGAATTTAGGATCTACGTAATGTACTCTAAGGCAAATATCCTCATTAATAGATGCTTAGGTAACTTGTAAGGCAACAAGTTAGAACCAAAAACTCTGATTTCAATGAATTTCTCATACAAATACCAGTCACCTACTTTTATCTACTCTGATAGCTGCAAAATTTTCTTCATTTCCTCACTGATTCTAGGCTGTTATGTTTTTGTCAAGATGGTGATCAATGGATGTAAAAACAACTCTGCAAACTCTGAATAATTTAATTGTGTGCCTTCTTTTCTGAGTATAGATGTCCAAAAGATAACTGATAGAGGTTTTCCTTCTATATCCAATTTTTGAAGTGAAATTGGAAAGCTCTCTGATTGGAAGAATAGAAATAAGTGGAAAAGATAGGAGGTATATCTAAATACTCCTTAAAGATGTAAATTAGTCAATTGATAGTGAATACTATCAGAAATTAAGCTAGCATAGTCAAATATAATTGAAGGTGGTTGACCTGGAGAAAAGGTTGACAAAAATCCCAAGACAGACTCATCAGTGTGCTCATCAGTGAAATACCCATGTATGAAAGAAAGCATGGAGATTACATGCCTTGAACCTTCAGGGAACTTGGCAATTGAATAAGGAGGGTTTAACTTGGGAATTTCAACATGTAGGTGCATAAAATTATGAAAAATCATAAACCTTTTATGAAATTCTAAGCCAATGTATAGGTTAGTGAGGGCTTCAATAGACAATGGGACTGCTTGGGGGTCTGGTTGAAGCTGCAAAATTTGGTTTATTGACTCTACAGTGATGGTAAATAGGACCTATTTATTTGTATTCACAATAGCTCCTTTTTCAGGAATGTAGTACTGGTGGCATAATATGATAATTTCTTGACAAGGGTGAGTCAGGGGGACTACGTATTTAGGTAAATTGGATTCCCAAATATGAACTTCTTCATGATCATTTAAATATTTTTCAAAACACCAGTTGTGGATATCCAATAGATTGAATTCAACTATAGGATCAGCTATTTTGTAGTCAATGTCAACTAGGGGAATATGCTCAATATCAACAACTAGGGATTGTAATGGGTTGAATAAAATTGCAGTATTTGGAGTCATGGCAAGGGTAGGCTTAGGAGTTTTATAACCCTCAGACATGTTTACACTCTGTTTTTTAGGCATTTTGATTGGCTTCTGCAAGTTTAAACTGTTTGTAGAGAAAATTTTACTATAACAAAGGCTTGATTGGGAAAATTTAGCAAACTAGAATGTCTTTTTGGATTTTCTGCTCAATTAGGTTTCTCAAATAAGTTTTGAAGCTTTAAAATTGGTATAAAACAGAAAACAAGGGTTTTCTGAGTTTTTGAATGCAAAATGGGCTAAAAACTCTGATGAACAAGGTTTACAGAAGGTTAGGGCACTTGCAGAGGATTTCTGGCCTTTTAGAACTTGAAATTGATCCTTAAAACTATGAAAAACTGATAAATTTCCTTGAAAATACCGCGCAGCAGACAACTAGGGTTTCCGGAATAATTTTTCCAGAGTTCGGCCTGTTTCTGGGACTTTTTGGGCAATTGAATTACTTAATTTCTTGACTTTAGAATGTTTCTTTTCTTTTAAAAGGTTTTTTAAATTTAATTGTAGGTTTGAATCTCAGAAGAATATCTGTTTGAATGCAGGTATCGATTTTAAAAGGGTTTCTTTACTCTTCTGGTTGAATTGATGGCTTTCAGTAGTTGAACTAGAGCAGGTGCAGCTCCTCAGCAATTTTTACAGGTTTCTTTTGGTGAATTCAGAGGTTTTGGGCATTAAAATGGCTATCAGAGGCTTTTGTAGGCCTACACAGTCGGGGAAGGCAAAAAAAATGGTTTAAACGCGACAGATAGGTAGAAGAATGAAAAATGCATATACAAAGGTTTAATAAACATTTCGATTGTATTAACCCTTTGACATTAAATGCAGGTCGCATCAGGCGGGAAGCGGTTTCGAATTACACAGTCTTTGAAAACCGGTGGTTTATCGTATAGGTTTTAAGTGGTAAACGGTTTTAAAAAAACTCACGCAATCGAATCAGAGGAGGCCACGTGGAGGGGAAGGGTCAACGGGAAACCACCCATTTCGTGTGGCTTTTGCATTGGGGCGGTCGTGCATCTAATCTATGCGATATCAAACATCAACCATCATATCTGAGATGTTAATGCGAACGGTGAGAATTTTTTCGGGAGCTGCTTGGGAGCGGAAAGGTGGGACCGGGTTTAATTATATGCAGTGGAAGGGTTAAGATGAGTTTAAACCTTTATAATATGGTTGGGGGGTAAAGGTTTAAAACATATATATATGGGTTTATTTATACACAACGGTGAGATAAATAATGGTTTTAAAACATATGATAATGTTTTAATCAAGATACAAATGTGTGAGCTTTAGACTTGGTATAATATATGGTGGGTTAGAAATGTTTTATTTTAAAACATTTGTAAAATGTTTAAAATATAAGGGCGCGGTTATTAAATTATATAGTTTTGTAACTGTTTGGATAGTTTAAAAACTATAGGGGCGGGCTAAAACAAATAAAGATAGTTTAGACCAAAGGGCTTTATAACTTGAGATTTTTCATTTGCGCACATGGATAATAGACTTTGGTCTTAAACATTATAATAGTGGGTTTTTGGGGTTTATTGAATATAAGGGAATTAATAACTAGGAAAGGGTATTTTTTAGGGATTTAATAAAATATGTTAAAAGTTAATATGAGAGGGGAGTGAAATGTAAAACAAAATACATATTATCTCTAAGTATCATATATAAAATCAAGTATTGCTCATCTTTATATTTCCTTCCCAATACTTAGGATAATTTTTTTTTGTGGGTTTTAATGAATGTTTATGAAGGGATAAAGTTAATTATTCTAGGGTTACAATTTTACTAAGTAAGAATGTGTTTCTACTTAGGAAAAAGGGGTTTTAATACATGAATGAAGGGTAAATGATGATAAATGACGATTTAGCATAAGAAATCGATATTTTTAACTAACCAGTCATAGAACCTTGTGTCTAGTCCCAAAAAATGTCAGAGAAATGCTTTGAGCCTGTTTGAATGATAGATTTAAAATACTGAATACTCATGGGGGAGGGTAAATTAGTGATTTTTCTTGATGATGTATTATTTACATGATTTCTACCTACCCAACTTCTATTTCTAACATTTTTTCTTCATTTTGCAGGTGCATTTAGGCTTGCAACCTAAAGACATTTTCTTTCAAAGCATACAAATATATAAATCTACCTTATTTCATCCGAGGGATCAGATTACATTGTTGAGATCCTCATTATTCTCTACCTATCTACTAATTTTACAAGTTTAAACTATTTGAAAAATCTTTTATTCTCTATCTAAAGCATGAAATTGAAAGCATGAATCATTGAGACCCTCATTGAAGGCAGGGGAGAGTAGGAAACAATTTCTACCCTCCAACTGGAGTCTGACAAGTGAAATATTTGGATATTAGGGGATCAAGACTAGTTGCAGTGGGGTCAATGGAATGGAGGAGATTTTAGTCTTAGGGAAGTGAGAGCCTTGTTGGAGAGTCGGGAGGATGAGAAGAAATATTCCTGGGTGAGAAAGGTCTGGGATGCTAACCTATTGCCGAAAATCAAAAATTTCGTGTGGCTGGTCATGCAAGGGAGAATTCTAACTTGGGAAAATCTCATTAAAAGAGGTTTCACGGGACCTTCAAGGTGCACTCTATGTTGTCAAGTCGAGGAATAAACTAACCATTTTTTAAACACCTGTATTTTTGTACTTGAGATCTAGGATTGGGGAGCCACTATCTTTCATTAGTCACATAGAAACAGAACCTCTATTCAAAGGATGATTCAGAATTGGAGGGAAAATTTCACCAAAAATGAGATGGTTATTTTACTGTGGAACCTGCTCCTGGGATATATTGTCTGGAATGTTTGGAAGGAATGAAATTGTCAGATTTTCTAGAATAGAGAACGACCAACTCAGGCTATCAAGGATCAAGTTATTCATCAGATGAGGGAAATTTTCCTTATCCGTGTGCGATCCATGCAGGCTAAGAGAACGTTGGACCATGAGCTTGCCATTATAGAATTCTTCACACTGAGTCTCCCTGTTCTGAGCAGTAGGGGGTTGAACCCAAGAATGTCACAGGTAGAATAGCTTCCATGGTCTACTTCGTGTTGGGGATTCTTGAAGCTAAAATTTGATGGTGCGGCTGACGACATCCCTGGTAAGGTAGGGTTGGGAGGCATCGTCTAAGATGACCATGGGCATATTGTTCATGGGTACTATGATTCGCTGGGTGAAACCACCAACAATGAGGCTGAATTTGTAGTGATGGAAAGAGGCATCGTTATTCTAGTTCGGGAAAATATGTCAAACTTTATCATAAAATGGGATTCAACACTTGCCATCAATGCTGTAAAACGTATTCACAACGAATCTCAGGTGGCCAAGGTAACCGTCCACTAGAAGTTAGCATATGTTACGTTGTTGATCACCAGACACCTATGCATGTAGAGAGGGGTGGAATTCAGTGTTGTTCGAAGGAAATCAAAATTTTTGGCAGAAAAAATGGCTAATGAAGTGGTGGAGCACCCAAGACAGTGTCTTGACATGAGCTGGCAACATTGGCCAGATGGAGAGTTCAAAAACGAATGCGACCAGACAACGAAGAAGGAGAGTGACAGTAGAAATGATGTACAACACCCAAGAAATCGTAATCGTGATGGTGGTCCTGAACTGGTGTGGAATGTTCAAGATGAAGTGAGTGGCTTTGTAGCCAGAGATGGGACCAAGATGAATCGTGCATGAAATCTAGTTTGTTCATCTGATGATCCTATCGTTTTTTATGTGTTTAATTATAGTAACCTGGCATAGATCACCTCAGCGTAATCTTCCCAGAGAGGTAAATGGTTGTATTGTAAATTGTATGAATCTAGGTAGGATAACTGTAGACAACTATGATAGCTCCTTTTGTTAAGAAAGTAAAAATAGTTTCAGCCCCATCGACTAGTCAGATTTTCTTTGTTGGTAGACTTGTCGAAGAGGCATTTTTGTAACATTGTGTAACTTCACTTTACTTATATAATATAAATTTCTAACTTACAAAAAAAAACAATATTGTTTTCATATATATGAACAATTTAAACAAAAAAACATAATAAATATTTTTTTTTGTGTGGTTTAGGGTCACATATTGTACCACGTTTCTACTAGGTAGATACACATTGATCACATATACAAGGTATATCCACATCTATCACATATTATACTAGGTAGATCCACCCAACACTTCCTGTTAACTCAACAATGGAGCCTAACTGCAAGAGGGATGAAAGAATTGGACTCACAATCTATCAATAGAAAATGTGCTTTAAGGATGAGAACTCAACCAATTGAGCTAACACTTAGGGCTTTAAAAAAATATAATAATTAAAAATTATAATAACAAAAATTATAAAACTACAATTAAAAATTAAAATTAAAATTAAAATCAAATAGAAATATTTTGCAATTTTCTAAAAAATATCTAGTTAATCTTGTTTTTAAATAAAATATATTACAAACTAAAAATAAAACAATCACCCAAAATAAAAAAAAATAAAAAAATAAAATTAAAAACATATATAAACCATTATTGTTGACCCTCTCACCATTTTAGGAAGATTTTGTACAAGGTTAAGGTGTTGTTCGACATTAACCCAAAATCCACTTCATTTGAAAATAATTATAGTGCAATGAGACTCCACATTTAGATATTTAAGTGGAATGAGATTCCCCATGCCTTCACTTGAAAATTCACGTGAGGGCGGGTGGGGATGATGTAAAGGATTATATTCCATTTTCACTTGAAATTTTAGGAAAAATGGGTTGAATGGCTATGAGTTGTTGTTGTGCCCAACATTCCATCTTCTACAATCCACTTCTTAAAACTCAAATGAAAATGGTTAATGATTATTAGTATAACACTTCCCCATTCTATTTCATTGAAATTTTCATGTGAGATAGTGACACTTGAAATTTCCTCATATTTCAAATTCAATTAAAATGAATAATAGTATTGGACATCACCGACCCTTACATGTCGAATATTTCTCAAAAAATTAAATTTCTAAACCTATAGAAACTTGATATCTTAGTATTCTCTTTTTGTAGGTTGGATCCTAATGCTTTCTCCCATTGGTCCATATAACCAAAGGCTAACACCACGGCCTCATCGAATTAAGAATTTCTAGAAAAACCAGTGAATTTTTACAAATTTGTTCCTAAGATCTTGATTTTCATCCAAGGCCAAAGAGAGCATTTATTCCTTTTGTTGTGGCTCATTTTCATTTACCTTTGAAATATCTTTCAAAGCACAAAAAAATCATATATGATAGAAAATGTAAAATTTTGTGTGTCATTGAAGAATTTTGATTTATATATAGGTAAATTAACATTACATGATGATATGTAAAGGTGGGTAGCATCAGGCTCATTCATGTGCAGAAGAGTTCAAGATCCGGACCAATGGGCGCGTTCAAAGCATTTCACACAGAACAACGTCTAGTTGGGTTCATTCGGAAGCTCAAGAGGGACCACTATGGTAGGACACCGCATAAGCTCAAGAGGTACCAGTGTGGTAGGACACCACATAAGCTCAAGAGGGACCAGCATGGTAGGACATCGCATAAGCTCAAGAGGGTTACACTGTGGAGAAAACAAACTAATTTCCCAAAGGCGGAGAAACGGCACATTCCCCTTAAATAATTAAGAGTTTTGGAGGAGGCACAAAGGAAAAAAAGGATTTTCGAGATCAAAGCACAGAATTGGAGAGGAGAGATAGACAGTGGAGATTAAATCACAAATCACCAAATGCAAGTTTAAAAGGATATGCATGGGAGTTAAATGTTAAATTCGCCGAAGTGCAATATGCGATGGCATAGGAAGCTGATGTGGCAAGTTAACGTTGCAATGACGTGGAAGGCTGATGAGGAAGATGACATGGTGTTAACATGGCAAGATGATGTGGCAGATGACATGGCCCTAGCCCGCATACCACACATCTCAAGTTTTAAAGGTCAAGTGAAAAGGGTTTGAGTTGTAATCGCCGAAGTGCGATATACGATGTGGTGGGGCGCGATTGCAAGTCAGAAATCAAAAGTTTTAACGAATAAGTGTAGATGTAAGAGTTAAGTTCATCAAAGTGTAATATTTGGTGACGGTGGGACCTGATCACATTCTCAAATCACAAGTTTCAAAAGATAGTGAAAAGGGTTCATGTTAAAGTCGCTGAAGTGCGATGTGCGACGCCAGGTGAGACCCGATCGCATAACGCACATCGCAAGTATTAGAAGATAAGAGCTATGGAAAAGTTCAAAACAATGGCATGTGAAGTGCAATGTCAGGTGGATTCGATGTGGTTTCAAAAGCGAACTCCAAAGGTATTCAAATCCAGAGGTAAGGTGTTCCTCTGTTAAATCATGTCAGAGGAAAGAAGGAGGATTGCAACATAAATTCGCTGAAATGACTTGATGATTGAGGAAAGAAGAACACGATAGAAGAAATCAAATAAATGACCCAATGCAGATCAAAGGAGAATAGGTAAAGTCAGGTAGTAGGTGATATGATTGACCATTTTTGTTGGCTTGAGGGGTCCTGACCCAAGTTTAGTGTGCAAGGTTTGCCAAAAAACCCCTATACTACTGGCCCTTTCGGCAATGACCTACTTGCGCAGGTCAATGTCTCACCCGAAGTAGTATGGGTGGGTGTTGGAACCAGGTTTCCGCACCCTGAGAAAGGATGGGTAAGGTAAGCAGAGCTGTGCTAGGTCCTGTAATTCCTAGAATACCTTGCTCTGTGAGGAGTTTATTAGTTCTCTGTTGACATCCACATGTGCTAGATCTATAATTATATGCGTTTATGATAGTAATACAAAAATACATAAACATAAAAGAATAGATCCAGATCCAGAAACACCCTTACAAAGATCTTCGCAGCTTAAAGACATAAAATGCACAATACAACAATTACCAACAATTCGCACAAGAGTATTCAGAGGTTCAATTATCTATCAATATTTCTTATTCATTCATTCATCAATTTTGCCTGACAATTCCCTTCCCAACCTACACACACAGCAGTAGGGTCTACACATAGCTAGACTTGGATCTCCGTGCACATAGCCAGTAGGAGTCATTTCCCCAAAACCCAAACATATAGCTTAAACCATAAGTCACATCAATAGCTCATCATTTCTTGTCCTCTACAATACAAAATTCTCCTCTATTTATAACAATCTAGCCTAGAATTTCCTATGGTCTGCAAACCGTGGTTTTCGGACCCCTGGTTTACCCTTTTACCCATTACAATGTGTTTGGGGCTTTGTCCCACCTCAAAACCCCTGCGCCAGACTAAATATAATCAAAAATATTCAAAATGGACCAGTTTTGCAACTTGTTAGGAGACCCTGTTCCAACAGTCCCCCAACACAATGTTGTGACTCGTCCTGAGTCACTGCGGTGGTGTGGCTAGATAGTCCTTCGCCTAGTATGGCTTGAGTCGAATACCATTGACAAATCCAGGAATGAGGTCACCGCATAGGGTAGCTAGCTGGACTTCTCCGCCATTCGCGATCTCCTTAACTGTGTAGGGACGAAGCCAGTGCTGCCGCAATTTTCCTGGATGTTTCACAAATTGGCTATCATATAAAAGGATTATATCACCTTCGACGAATGTCTTTTGGAAAATATGTTGATCATGGCAGGCTTTATCGCGAGCCTTCTAAGCCTATTGGTGAAAATTAGCAATAAACTGATCTTCCTCCAAAGCCACCAGTTGCGCAAGGCGCTCCTCCATGATATCTGAGTCCGCCATATTTGTTAATGCTACGATGCCTAGGCTAGGAACAACGTATTCTAGCAGCATAATGGCCTCCTTTCCATAGAAAATTCGGAAGGGGGCCCTACCTGTCAGCTTATTGCAGGTTGTTCAGTAGGCCCACAGAACCGAGGGGATGTGAACATCCCAGTCACTATGATCGGCATTGCAAACCTTAGTTAATGTGTGTTCCAAAATTTTGTTAAAAGCTTCAACCGCCCCATTTTCCTGGGGATCTTATGGTGTACTTTTCTCATGGTGGATCTGGAATCCCTCATTGAAAGCTTGAATCATTTGGTTAAAAAAGTGTGTACCTCTGTCACTCATTAGGATCTTGGGGCAGCCAAACCTGGTCAGAATCTGCTCAAAGATGAAGTGCGCAGTAGTATCCACAGTACAATCTTTCACCGCTTGTTCCTCAGCCCATCGAGTGACGTAGTCAGTGGCAGTGATAATATAGCACGCACCTATTTTCTTACCTGGAGGATTGATGGGTCCTATAAATTCAATGGCCCATTTTTCAAAATCCTGTAGGGCCACTTGAGGCTGCAATGGCATGTCATCTCGGCGTGAGGTTCGGCCAATTTGCCGGAATGTATCACACGATCTCCAATAGGTGTAAGAATCCTGCTGCAGGGTAGGCCACCATAATCTATCCCTCAAAATATTTTGTGCCATATCTTATCCTACATGGTGGCCTCCTTCATCTTCGTCGTGTGCTTCTACTAAAACGGTGGGCCGTTCATGTTCCAATACATACCAGCGTAGTATTTCATTTGCACCTAGCTTGTATAACTGACTGGTGATGATAGTAAAGTCCATAGCCCAGGTAACCAACTCCTTCTTCTGCTGCACCGAATATTCTGTAGGGGCCATGCCCGTAGTAAGGAACTCAATGATATCAGAAAAGTGAGCATCAACCACCTTAATGGTGAACAGCTATGCATCGGGTAAGCCCTCGTCCAAGTTAGTAGGCTCTTCCCCTGTTTCAATGTGAGATAGATGATCTGGGCCTGCAATCAATCTCCTGGGCTTAACTATGATCTCAAAATCATATTCCTGGAATAACAACAGCCAGTGAAAAATCTACCCCCCCAACATAGGCTTGTTGACCATGTATTTCAATGTTGAATGATCAGTGAACATCTTAAAGTGGCCACCCAACAGATACTACTAATATTTTGTAATACGTATACCATAGCTAGTCCTTGCACTCAATGGTAGAGTAGTTTTGTTCTGCACTCGAGATTTTTTGACTCGCGAAGGCTACCGGGTGGTCAATATCTCCTTCTCCTGGTTGAGTGAGAACTGTGCCTAGGGCGATGCCTGACGCATCCACATGTACATGTAATTCCTTTGATGAGTTAGGAAATATCAGTATGGGTGCAAATATCATCTTCTCCTTGACCAGTTTGAAGCTCTTTTGACATTCATCATTCCAAAAAAAAGAGACATATTTTTATTAGTAGTTGTTCCATGGGTGTTGTGATCAGAGCAC
The DNA here is from genome assembly GCA_034641835.2 of Pinus albicaulis. Taxonomy (NCBI): domain Eukaryota; kingdom Viridiplantae; phylum Streptophyta; class Pinopsida; order Pinales; family Pinaceae; genus Pinus; species Pinus albicaulis. Next base: position 1,123,252,743 of record CM076575.1, read on the forward strand.
ATCCTTGAATGAATTTCCTGTAATAACTCGTGTGGCTGAGAATAGAATGCATTTTTTTTTCCATTGTGGGGGCTACAAGGTTGATAATTATGGCTATATTCACAAGATCAACCATCAATCCTTGCCGAAAAACTATGTGTCCAAGAAATATTCTGAGTGGTACACAGAATATGGACTTTTTGATATTCAAGGAGATCTGGTTCTTTCGGCATGCATCCAACATTAATTGCAGGTTAGAGACATGCTCCTTTACCAGGCCAAAGACCATCCAGTAATCGAAGTAAACCTCCAAGAACTTATGAATAAACTCCTTGAATACAACCATGACGACCCTTGAAAAAATAGTAGTTGCGTTCTTGAGACTAAAGGGCATGACCGTATACTAGAAGGAACCCCATTCGGTTGCAAAGGTAGTATTACTGTGATCTTCAGGTGTAATTCTAATCAGGTGGTATCTTGAGAAGCCATCAGTGAAGGAATAGGCCTCCAGGCCAACCACTCTATCAAGGATTTCATTGGATAAGGGCGTACGGAAGGGGTCATGGACGCAGGAATTGTTTAACTTTCGTAGATCCACACAGATGCGTATTTCCCCCTTTATCTTCTTCTCTTGGATGCCCATTGGACTTACCCAATCTGATTGTTCAATTGGTTCAATGACACCCGCGGTAAGAATTCTGTCCAGCTCTTCTTTGACCTTTTGCTTATATTTAGGATTTAGTCGGTAAGGTCGTTGCTTGACGGGACACACCTCAGGTTTTAGAGTGATGTGCATAATGCCTAAGTCCCCAGTGATTCCTTTGAGCTCAGAAAAATTTGTCGGAAATAAGTCCTGATACTCCGTAAGTAGCTCTGGATTTTTTCCTACGGTTCCCTCATCCCAATAGTCCCCAATTTTAGCTAGCTTAGGGTGTTCTTCTGTCCCAACATTAACTTGGCACAGCCTGAGAGGTTGTGCTACATCAATATTCTGTAGCAACGGTCCAATAACAGTATGATCTCCTTCAGATTCCAGAACAAAGATATTTCACGGATTATCTTCTTCTTCGTTAATCGCCAAGCTCCGGGAGTTGACTATGTCTTGCATCTGGGCTTCCCATGTTAGAGCTACCGGTGCGATGCGAGGGTGAGGCTTCTTAAATATAAATGCATCAATGTCCTGCAGAGCTTTTTCGAGCATCTCCATTCCCCCAATTAGTTCGAACATTCTGATAAAGTCTTCTTTTAACACTTCCTGGTGGAAGGTACGTTTGGTCATCCAAGCACGCAGATGTGTGCGGGGATCCCTGGGTCCAAGGAATATCTTGGTGTACACATCAGCTAGAGGTGAAAATCATAGAATCATCATATCCTGACATTTTTCCCATCCAAAAATTCTTTCTTGTGGGTATTCCACCATCATGTAGGTGTTCCATGCAGAGCCAAATTTAGGGCGCAGAGCCGTCGTTCTTTTGGCACCCTAGCTTTCAATGTTCTTAGAAAATCCTAGACATGACTAGACCCATCAAAGTGGGGGAGGTATCTAACCTCTGAAGTAATGCAGTAGAGGGTCCTCGCGGCTCAAGGGCATCGTAGTGTTGAGGCGTCATGCAACCAAGTCTACCAACTCTCTAATTCTTCATCAGGGTTAGAAAAGTACTCCCTGTCCCTCTCCCAACATAGTACTCTGGCTGTTGTAGGGTTACCCCGGTCTTCCTCTTGTGCCGTCACCTTGTAGATCTAATCTAGTTCCTCCTCTTCATATGCTAGTTCTGTATACCGCACACCATTGGCGAGATATAGCGATACTATTATGCGCGTTACTTTTTTCTCAAACACCATGCTGCGTTTCTTCAAATTGATGACACCCCCCATGTCCATAGCCTAGTCCAGTCCCAAGAGGGCAGGGTAGGGATCCGCATCTTCCACGATTTCTATTATGTCAAAGTCAGCTAGGACCTTTACTCCTACGATATCTACCATGACGTTCGACAACCTTCCCAGAGGGATGATCTTCTATTGATTCGCCATGCACAACTGGACGGTGGACCAGTCTAACTTCAGTTTTCCCATTAGTTTCCATGTATGCTTTGGTAAGACGTTTGCATCTGATCCAAGATCGAGGATCACTTGATCTATCCCATAGTCGCCAATCTACGCATTCAACTACATTTCCCTCCCGATGCATTTCTTATAGCTGTGTACTTTGTGTACTTCTTTAATCTTAGCAAGTGTGTTGGGCGAGGCTACACAGTCATGTAGTAATTCTTAAAGATTTTCTACAGCCTGTGGGACACGCAGTAGTTTCAGATATGCCCTTAGAAAGGGCTCAACATCTTCCTCTTTTTGGAGGTGCATTGGCGGTTTTGCATGGGGATACCAATGACTCATTTTCCTTGAAATTCATTCCCTTTCGAGAGGCAAGCTCTTCCTTTACTCCCTGAGTGACCATACTGTTGCACGTCATGAATTTTACACTCGGATCTGCACTCCGCAACTCAGTTTTAACTCTTTGCACATTTTGCGTAGGAGTATGTTGTTTATCCTGCATTTTTGTTATCAAGATCGTGCAGTATTCGATCTCATGGTCTAGTTGTCGGCAATATTTACAGGATTTACTGGTGGGATTTGGGCAGTCCCTGGAAAAGTGCCCTACCTCTTCACAGTTATAGCAGATTAGTTGGCCCCATCCTCGTTTTGGGCTTCCCCCCCGGCCCCCCTACCCCTTGTAGGAGAGCCACCAAAATTCGCGGGAGATCTTGGTGATGCAGGATATGATGGCGTAGATCCGATCAGACCCTTACATATGTTAGTATGAATCTTTCGTCGTAAAAGATCACTTTAGCTACGCATAAAAAATAGCCCTAACATTGATTATGGCTGCCAAATATCTTTAAATCTACAATTAGGTGATCCAAATAATGCTGCACAAATCCAGATCTAAGCATAAAAGACATTAAGCAGATAAAGTAAAATGTGGCTCCATGCATCCAATAGACAAGACAAGAACAATGTATTTGAAAGAATTTTTATATTATATTAAAAAGGGGCACCTGAGAGGAAAACAAGAAAGGTGTTTTCCAGTTCTCCTCAATGGAATGGGTTCTTGAAAGTCCTCAGCATTTCAGATCTAAAATTTCTCTCTCTTGTTGGTGTAGAAAACCCAGACAAACATAGAACTCAAAGGGAGCTCATAAGGCAAAAATGGAGAATGTGACCAAGTATAGATCCAGAGTGATCTAATGCAATGGAAGGTGACTAATGAATGGGAAAACCCTTCTATTTATAACAAAATATTAGGGCGGTCTAGAACTTGGTGCATGAATAAAATATTATTAATCAAATTCTAGAACCACCCTTTAGGAATATTTTATTAGATTTGTTGGAGGGAAAGGGATTTTTGACTTGGGTCAATTCCTTTATTTATAAATAATAAATAAATAAATGATTTATTTATTATTTTAGGGAAATGGTGGGAATATAATTAAATAAATAATGGCTTATTTAATTATTTATAAATGATTTAGTCAAATTTAACTAAGAATATTATTTAAATAATGATTTAAATAACTTATTCTTAGGAAATAATTAAATAAATAAGGATTTATTTAATTAATTTCCTTGTCTGAGTTAAATATGACCAGGAAATATAAACAAATATAGATTTGTTTATTATTTTCTTTTGGGGTTTCCTGTTTAGACCATAAACAACTTAATAAAGGTGTTTTACTAAGTTATTTCACATAGTGAAAGCAATTTTACTTAGGGTAAAATTGGTCTTACATGGTGTACTTGGTTTCATCTAATGATAAAAGGTTAGATGACCAAAAAATGTTGTAACAGATTGCCCCCCAACGTACGAGTGTTAGGAGAAAATCGTATGACCGAAGTACGTTGTAAGAACTCAATCACTAGACATCAAGAGGGAAGTCAGAGAGAGAAATGTAAGGTAGTCTAATGTGCTAAAGGACTAGACCCTGAGGAGACAAGACTTACAGGTGCAACAAGTCTCTAGTTTATGAAGTGGTACCTGTGCTAAAGGCGGCGGGGGAGGCATACCTATGCCCACCGAGACAAAGTACAAAAGAATAGGATGTCCAGTAAACAAGGAACTGAACCATAAAGTACATGCTCGCATAAATACGTTCCAGAAAAATAGAATGATGAATCCCACATACATGTTGTGCTTGGAATAACAGTCAGGACTTATACAATAATATTTTAGTACATGAGATACAAATACAACCCAAATGCCCCCTACACACGGGGAAGGGCTCGCAAAATCTAACTGATACATGCAAATCGAAGAGGTGCTGCAAGTGGCTGAGGCCGATATCATCAAATAGAAGGAGCTGCATCAAGGGCTAAAATGAAGAAGTCATCCCGGCATGTGGTGGGCTACCTGCAAGGCCACCCCCTCATGAGGGTTGAGATATCTCACACACACCTGGAAGTCACCAAAAGCGGCTGCTACATCACTGGACCATCAAGTATACAGATCACGATCATGTTGAAAGGAGCTCGAACCAAGGTACACCGCCCTCTAGACCTAGCTTCTGGAGTAAAGTATCTGATGTTGACAGAAGGAGGTCTACCATAGGTGAGGTAATAAGGGATCCGCAACTAAGGCATGAGAGAAAATAGTAGAGTGACTAACAGATGGACACTAATGATGATAATGGAATGGGGAAAGATCCAAAGGGGATCATAAAAAACATGAGTACAAAATGGTATCTCATGACGAAAATTGACACGAACAGGAATGAGTATGGAGGAAAAGTGGTGCCCCCAGTGAAAGGTGTTGTAAGTGAGAAAATCTGATTTTTAGGAGAGGTGAAGTAAGACTTTGTGGACAATAGGTGTCCTGGTGAAGTAGCGAATTATGAAAACAAGCAGATGCTAGCTATCTAAAAGAAAATAAAACATGCATTTCGAACAGGAAATGCTAAGGGTAATATCTTTTAAGATAGAGTGCATTGCGAGGATTAGGAAGGATGTGGCCTTCAAAGTCCTCTAAAAGATATGCCCCCTTACCAAGGTCTTTACTGATAATGTAAGGATTGAGCCATAATGAGTCAAAATTCCCATGAACGAGGGTATTGTGGGCTTGGTCATATACTAGAACAAGGTCACCTTCATGAAATGTACGAGGGTGTACTTTTCGGTCATACTGAGCTTTGGTGCGCTTTTTGGCTGCTTCAAGAGTTTGTAATGCAACACGACGATCTTTAGAAGCATGCTCGAGCATGATAATTCGTTGTTCTAGAGGTTGGGTATCAGGGAGAATTTCGACGGCCAAGTGAAGGGAAGGGATTTCACACTCGATCGGTAAGACTGCCTCCTCGCCAAAGACAAGGTGGAAAGGAGTGAAACCAGTGGCGGTTTTAACAGAAGTATGATAAGCCCAAAAAGCAGGGAAGATCGTAAGGTGCCAATTGGTTTTGTGCTTATTCACCATTCGTTGAAGCATGGTCTTAAGAATTTTGTTGACCACTTCAACTTGGCCATTCCTTTGGGGGTAATAGGAAGATGAATATTGGTGCTCAAAACCCAATAGTGAGGATAGCTCATGCCAAATCTCATCTTCAAAATGTCTGCCATGGTAAGAGACTAATTGTTTTGGAACTCTGAATTGAGCAATGACGTGGTTAAAGAAAAAGAGGGCTACGGTGGCTGCCGTATTGTTGAATGCTGGCATAGCTTTAGCCCATTTAGTGAAATAGTCAACTGCCACGATGATATATTTGTGGTTACTAGTAGATGGAGGTCGACATTCCATAAAGTCAATGGCCCATTTACAAAAAGGACCAGCTGTGATAACAGGGTGGAGGGGAGCGGGAGGAGCTCGTGCCTTGGGGGCGAAATGTTGGCAATTGGAACAGTGTTTGACTACTTCAATGCAATCGCTGAAGAGAGAAGGCCAAAAATATCCAGCGCTCATGATTTTTTGGGCGGTGGCGAGGCCGGAGAGGTGGCCACCACAAGCACCGCTATGACATGCATTGAGGAATTGCTCAACTTTAGTGTGTGTGAGGCAATGACGAAGGACAGTATCTACTCCACGATGATAAAGGTCGTCACCGATTAGAAGGTAGCGAGGGGCTTGGTGTCGGATACGTCGTCGAGCCTGACGATGAAGATGAAGGGAAAAATTTTGGGTTCACAAGTAAGTAAGGATGTCACCGTACCAAGGATCGTCGGTGGTGATGGAAAATAAATGTTCATCAGGAAGAGCATCATTAATTGGAGTATCCTGCGTACCGGTAGGTAATTTAGAAATGAGTTCAACGAGGACTAATCCTTTCTTACTTTTTGGGGTGACAGATACGAGGTATAATTCTTGAAGGATAATGACCCAACGAGCGTACTTCCGACTGAGGATGCGTCGACTCAATAGGAAAGCCATGGGGTTGGAATTAGTCACAACCTTAGTGGAATGCATGAGGATGTAATGACGGAGTTTTTGGACCGAGAACACGACAGCTAGCGCTAATTTTTCTTCATGTGAGTAGGCCACAGGTGGACCGACAAGGTTCTTACTAAAATAATAGATCACATGTTCGATATCGTTATCATCCTCCTGGATAAGGACACTAACAACCGAATAGGTGGAAGCGGAGATGTACAGGATGAAGTCCCGGTCAAAGTCAGGAGGACGGATCAAAGGAGAGGATGTGAGAGCATGCTTGAGGGCATTAAAAGACTCTTGAGCGTAGGTATCCCAGACAAAAGGGGTGTTATATTGAAGAAGTCTAAGGAACCCATGTACGGTAGTGGCATAGTCAGGGATGAATCGGCGAAGAAAATTAGCTTTACCTTGGAGACTTTGTAGCTGGCGTAAGGTACGAGGAATAGGAAGTTCAAGAATGGCTTGAACCTTCAAAGGGTCGAGAGTTATCCCATCTTTAGATACTATGAAGTCGAGGAGATGACCGACAGGAACGCAGAAGACACATTTCAATGGGTTAAGGCGGATGTTATACTTGCAACATCGGAGGAAAATGGTACGCAGATCATGGAGGTGTTGTGCCTGATGTTTAGAACGCACAGTAAGGTCGTCTAAATAGGCAAGGATAATATGAGCTAAGTCATTGAAACAATAATACTTGGCTCGTTGAAAAGTGGTGCCGGCGTTTTTAAGGCAAAATGGCATAACTCGTAATGCGAAAGTGCCCAATGGACTAATTAACACAGTTTTAAGTTGATCAGCACGACGGATAACGATTTGGTTGTATCCAGAGAAGCCATCCATAAAGGATATAACTTCGTGCCCCGCACACTCATCAATTATTTGGTCAATAAATGGTGTGGGGAAGTTGTCTTTGGGACAAGCTTTGTTCAAATTGCGAAAGTTGTGCAAACACGAATGGTACCTTATTTCTTGAGGACGGGAACGGGGTTGGACACCCAAGTGGTTTATTCGATGGGATAAATGAAACCAGCCTGTTGGAGCTTATCGATTTCAGCTTTGATGGCTTCACGTCTGGTAGGATGAATGGGTCTCAACTTTTGACGGACTGGAGTGGCATCAGGCCATGTGTCGATATGGTGTTCGACAATGGCAGGATAGAGTCCATGCATTTCTGAGTAGGACCAGGCGAAAATATCACGGAATTATTTGAAGAGTTTGGTGTAAGCGTCAATTTTTTCTAGAGTGCATTGGGCACCCATGGTGATATGTTCTTCGATACCTGGTTTGACAGAAATGTCTATTTTGATGGTAGGAGAGATATTGGCCATATTGCCTTCTTCGAAAGTGTTAGGTGCAGGGATGGGGTTTTTGAACCAATCTACTTTATCGGGAAGGAAGTCTTTAGATTCGACAGCATTTTGGTCATGGGATTGATGTGGAAGGAAGTATGCACGATGGTGCATATCGTCCCATGGAAAATCAGGTTCGGTCATGGCTTCCATGATGTCTTCATCCGACTGGAATATGGGAAGAGTGGAGGGAATAGGATGACCTGATGAGGTGGAAATATGAGATACCTGATTAGGAGGGGAAAGGCTCAAATGTGCGCCATCATGCGGGGTGAAAGAGGAGTAAGCAGATGAGTGGGTAGGCAAAACATCGGGGGAAGGCACTAAGGGGTTGGTTGCCGGGGAACGCGGTGATGAGGAAAGGTAAGAAATAGTGGCTGAAGGTTCAGTCATTTCAATATCAAGATGGGAAATGTTAATTGGGGTAGATAGGTGGTCTGGTGCTAGTGAAGAAGGATTATGGGCAAGTGTGGCTTCGAATTAGCGGTATGCAGCTAAAGAAGAACGATACTTGTCAAGGCGGGGGCAAAGGTGGGTATAATGTCCATGGAAATCGCACAAAGAACAAGGATGATTGGTGCACAAATTTTTAAGTTTTGGGATGGAATCCAATATGGTGACATAGACCTCAGGGATATCTGATTCCGGAAATGTTTCATTGACCATGGTCTTGAGATGTGGTAATTCAGGACAGGTATGGGTGGCGTGAGCCGTGACATCACCTGGCCTGATGGATGGTATGCTTTGGAGGGCGCGAGAGGGTAGGGTTTGTCGGGTAGGCTTGTCCTTTCATGCCCCCTATGAGCTTTTCCATTCTTGCTCGAAGTGGTCGCAGCAGGGAGGTGGTTCCTATTGAGGTGGCGAGAGAATAATTGCGAGTGGGAGAAGTCATGGGGATTGAAAGGTTTGAACTAGAGATTAAGTAAGATATGGTTTGGGTTGATTCGGGTAGTGGGTGGGGTCAAGATGCAGTAGGCCCATACCCAAGGTCAAGTTGGGGAGGGATAGGTTGGCCAAGATAGGGAAGTAAGCTCGGGAGTGGGAGCAGGAAAGGTATCGACCGAAGGGGAAATGGCCGGGAGAGAAGATTGCAAGGGTTGATATCGAGTGGAATCGACTGTAGGAGGGTAAAGAGGCACGGGGAAACTGATTCCGAAGGAAGAAGGTTGGCTAGCGGGGGTGATGGGCTTGGTGCTGGGGGGGGTGGGTGGGGTTGAGGTTGCTTACTAGCCAAAGTGGGTTGTGTAAGGTCGGCCTAAGATGATTACATCATGCAAACGTTCGCTAGGCTAGGATCAGATAGCGGAGAAGGGTCTAGAAAGGTTCCAAGCAAGGACGAGTCTTTATAGACACCGGGGGAAACACTGGGCAAAGAATCAATGGTTGGCTTGTTAGTGACAGTAGAAATAGCAGACTCAGGGGAAGTCTGAGATTTTGGTTCATGATATGTTAACTGGTCGATGGTGACAATATTTCCATTGTGGGGGGAAAACATCTTGCGGTGGACTGTGGATGGGACGGCAGACATGGCATAGGTGTAGCTACGCCCCAAAAGAATGTTGTAGTCAAGGGAATCGACACAAACTGTCTTTCATGAGGTGATAGAGCTGTCACGGAACGGCGATGGGGCTGGGAGGCATGGTCATCCCATGCACGAAGGGTGATTGTGGAAGGGCTAGGTCGGGGAGATCCAAGTTGTTTCCAAGGCAGAGCGGACATCACACGGGTAGATGCCCCCTCGTGATAATGCACCAAGCGACATTGGCATTTCCGGATTTTGACTGGGATTTGGAAAGCAACAAAAGCGAGGAAGTGGGGGATGGTCGACCCCAACGGGCATCGAAAACAATAAATTGGTCATCAGCAGGATCTACATCACCCACGGCAAATAGTAGAGCCTTCTTTTGAGAAGGACACAACTGGAGGAGTTCCAGTGTTGAAATGGCAGCAGGAGATTGTGCCAGATCATCTACTATGCTATAGGAATGGGCAGCCCGACCAAAGGCAGCATTTCAGTGTAATGGGCCCTTAGGAATCTTGGTGTGAACCTCAACTTTGGGCGGAGGGATTTGCAAGGGACCCTTGGGTGTCGACAGAGGCTTTGTAGGACCTGAAGATGGGGACTCGGTGACAGACGGAGCGAGGGGTGTGGAGTATTGACAAGACTGAGTTTGAAAGTTAAGGTCGACGGTGAGAGGTTGGTCAGAGGCCATCATGAAGATCTGGTAATCGGAGGAATCGGAAGGGGAAGGTTGAGTGGATACCGGGGCAGGAGGTGGTTGGGTAGCCACAAATCCTTGTTGAGGAAAAGGGTCAGTAAACACATCAGGTTGAGAAGTAGCCGTATTGGGAGGGACAATAGGGGAGGAATGTTGTCCCCGCACTGTGGCCTGAGACTCCCACGTCTGTCGCATCTGTGGTAATAGGGGACAATCGTGAGTGTAATGACCATAAACACCGCAACATGAACATGGCTTATTGGTGCGAAGCGGCCTGTCCGGCTTGGGCTGAGAGCCCTGTGGTTGGTTAGCAGTGTTAGGATCAATACTTGAAGGATTGGATCCACGATTACCAGAGGCAGATGGATTGCCTCTCCTCTTCCGTTGAGAAGGAGGAGGAGTAGTCGCACCTTGCTGCACAAATACTTGCCCTGGAGGGGGTAGTAAGTGCGGCTGCGTGGGCGGAGAAGGCAAGGGAGTGGGAGGTCCAAATGCTGGAGGAGCTGGGACACCAGGCTGTGGGTAAGGATAAGGGTGAGGATGGGAAACATTAAGGTAGCAGGAGTGTGGGAAAAAGGAGGAGGCATGCCGTATCCCGGATACATGTTACTTGGAGGGGGAAAGGTGCTGGAGGTGCTGGCTCCTCTTGGAGGGAAACCATAGGCCATAAGAGGTTGAGCAAAGGCATGAGAAAGAGCTCCAATGATATCGTCGGTAGAGTGAGATGCCCCCGGGGCATTAGGGCCACCGGGTTTGGGGAGGTCAGGAAGGACGGTATAAACATAACCAGATTGAGCATAGATAAGGTCATATTTCAAGGCTATTTGGAGGGCGGCTTCTTCGGTTTGGGGAAAATGGGATGCGACATATTTGTCGATGGGAGGTAAGAGAGAGCGAAGGAACTAGTCCATATAAACCTGATCTTCAAAGGGGGGAGCGTGACATAAGCTCTGTCTTCTTCGCCATTCCTGGACATGAGCGGAAAGGCGGGTCGAAGAGGATTGATGAAAAGAAGTCAAGAGTTTAGTACTAGTGTCGTATCAGAGAGGGAGCTGGAAATAAGATAAAAAGGCTTGGGCAATAGTTGCAAAGGTGGTATGGGAAGAGGTGGCTTGATCAACATACCATTTAGAAGCTTCGTCGGTAAGCGTGCATTGGAAAAATCGAAGACGGATGGAGTCATCGGTGATGGAATTGGATGAACACCACATGTGGAAAGATCGGATATGGTTGGAGGGATATTCACTAGCAAGGCCTTCGAATTTGGGAATGTTGGAGGGGAGCTTGGTTGGCATAGCAGGCCAACTGACATCGTGGCGAATAGGATCATTTATCAACTGATTGAAGTTAGGGAGACTAAGACCAGCCATATAAGGGAGCAATGGGACAGTCGAGGTAGGTCCCGTAGTGGTTCCATTGGAAACATACCCAGCAGTAGAACTGGGGTTACCGCTAGCACTAGGCCCTGAACTAGACATGGTGAAGGTAGCAGGGGGAGAACCAGGAGTAGGGGGAGAACCCGAACAATCAGAGGAAGAGTCAGTGTGCGGACTCGGGGGAGGACTTACTCGATGACGGGAAGGAGGAAGTCGACCAACCGGAAACTAAGGGTGAAGGCCAAGAAGTCTTCGGGACAAAAGCCTTGGAGGCGCAATGATGACGGGAAGAAGAAAAACTGACAAGGGCAGGGAGGTGAAAAATCAAGTGAGGTCAATGTCGAAAAAAGGGCAGAGAGGTGTAGTGTTAATTGATTTTAAAGTCTTTTCCAAGCTGTGTTAACCAGGCTCTTCTTCGCTTAGGGTCAGTGTGTGGTGTGCATTAATTTTAATTGTTTAAACCCAGACATTTTGAGAGTAAAATAAAAAGTGTGTTGCGTAACTGAAAATAAATATGCAGTAAATAAGACTGAAAGAACAGAAAATTAACAGCTAAAAATGCATCAATCTAACCCAAGAAGGCAGGTCTCTCAAAACTAGTCTATAAGAGGGAAAAAATCTAATCAAAGCACGCTAAAAAGAGGCCAATAGATCTAAGGTTGGGAGGGACAGGGATCTAAAGGAGAAATCTGCTGAAAAGAGGTGCATAGAATAGCAAAGAGGTAGAGGCAAGGTTGCTGCTAGAAAGGAGGGGATCAGCTAAAAGTAGAAGGGACAAGGAGGCGACCCTAGAAAAGAACCCAAACAAAACTATATGATGTGATTTGAAAGGGATAAGAGCTGATCTAAAGGGATCTGAAAATGAGGTATCAGATCTGAAAGAAAAAAGGCTGAAACTCTGGAAATTCAGACTTCTGAAACAGCAAAAAATCTCCCACAAAAAGTCGAGGGTACGAGAGCCCTAAGGGGCATGATTCCCACTTATTTGAGTGAAACAGATCAGAAACAGGTCTAAACGGGCGGAGACAAAGGCTGGAAAACCCTGAAAAAAGCTTCAAACAAACCCAGAAAAAGTGCTGGAAAATTGCCGGAAAAAGTGCAGGTCGCAGGTTCTGACCTGTTTTCAGTCCAGGTCACAGTTTTGGGGCAGAAAAGTGCAACCTCAAGGCCAGGTCACAGTTTTTGGGCCGATACGTGTAACTTGCAGATCCGGGTCTCTCAGCAGCAGATTTCAGAAAAAATTGTTGTCTCAGCTGCGGCTGATGTCTGTCACCTGCGCAATAGGGCTAGAAACACACGGAAGTTAAAAATTTTAATGTTTGAGGGTTTTAGAGGTGAAAAGCACCATAAAAATAGGAAAAACATAAAAATGAAGAGAAACCCTAGGGCCTGAAATAGCTGGATATGCAGGAATAGATAAAATGACAGCGGTCGCAAAATAAAACCCGTGTGGAGTCGCCAATTGTTAGTATGAATCTTTCGTCGTAAAAGACCACTTTAGCTATGCATAACAAATATCCCTAACATCGATTATGGCTACCAAATATCTTTAAATCTGGAATTAGGTGATCCCAATAATGCTGCACAAATCCAGATCTAAGCATAAAAGACATTAAGCAGATAAAGTAAAATGTGGCTCCATGCATCCAATAGACAAGACAAGAACAATGTATTTATCTCTCCAGAGCTGCCTATTGAAAGGGCACATGAGAGGAAAACAAGAAAGGTGTTTCCAATTCTCCTCAATGGGATGGGTTCTTGAAAGTCCTCAGCATTTCAGATCTAAAATTTCTCTCTCTTGTTGGTATAGAAAACCCAGACAAACATAGAACTCAAAGGGAGCTCACAAAGAAAATGATGAAAAATGTGACAATGATAATGGCTCAAAGTCAGACCAAGAGTATAGATCCAGAGTGATCTAATGCAGTGAAAGGTGACTAATGAATGGGAAAACCCTTCTATTTATAACAAAATATTAGGGTAGTCTAGGACTTGGTGCATGAATAAAATATTATTAACCAAATTCTAGAACCACCTTTTAGGAATATTTTATTATATTTTTTGGAGGGAAAAGGTATTTGACTTGGGTCAAATCCCTTTATTTGTAAATCATAAATAAATAAATGATTTATTTATCATTTTAAGGATGTGGTTGAGTAATAATCAAATAAATAATGATTTATTTAATTATTTATGGGTGATTTAGTCATATTTAATAAAGAATATTATTTAAATAAGGTTTAAATAATTATTACTAGAAAATAATAAGATAAATAATGATTTATCTAATTAATTTCCTTGTTTTTGGGTTAAATATGATGAGGAAATATAAACAAATATAGATTTTTTTATTATTTCCTTTTGGGGTTTCCTGTTTAGACCATAAACAACTTAATAAAGGTGTTTTACTAGGTTATTTCACATAGTGAAAGCAATTTTACTTAGGGTAAAATTGGTCTTACATGGTGTACTTGGGTTCATCTAATGATAATAGGTTAGATGACCAAAAAATGGTGTAACAATAAACAAGGATTCGAAAATGATATCATGGAGGTGCATAGACAATATGACCTTAGAAGCAAGAAAGCCCGAGACATTCCCAAGAGAAAAAATTCTGAAAATTTTCCTAAAAAGGCCCTTGTAACTGATCCTAAAAAGACAGCAGAAAGTTCAAATAAAATGGTTAAAAATTATGATAAAAAGAAAAACATTCTAGAAAGCAGCACTAGTAAATCAACTATCTGCCCTAACAAAACTAATTCAGCTGAGATCCCTGATGCAAATCAACAATCTGAGTTGCTGCAAAAATAATGTCAGATAAAACTGATTCAAATCTGCCAAAAACATGGACACCATTTAGTATTGAGAATCAAATTGCCAAGATAAAGATTTCCATACCTCTCATTGAATTGATAGGCCATGATGTATATAGATCCCAAGTTTTGAAAGCACTAAACATAGGAGAAAATACTAATACTGTGAATTGAATGATGACAAACCTAAACTTTTATTTGGGCCTGAAGTAGAAGGTAAAATCTAGGAGGTAGGTGTGCCCCCATTTTATGTCAGTTTGAATATTCATGATAAAATTATCCATAACGCCATGTTAGATTCAGGAGCATCTCATAACCTCATACGAAAGGTAATTATGGAAAAACTTGGCCTCGAGGTAACTAGACCATACAAAGACCTGTACTCTTTTGACTCCATTAGAGTTAAATGTCTAGGCTTGATCAAAGATCTCTGTGTTAATTTAGCACCGACACTGGCCAAAAGTCTTAGTAATGGATATTGTGGTGGCTGAAATTCCCCCTAAATATGGCATGCTTCTATCATGCTCATGGGGGTCCAAGCTTCAAGGCACCCTTCAAATGGACATGACCTATGCTACCATACCAGTCTTTAGTCAACCAAGAATATTGTATAGGGAAAATCATATGAAATACATGGTGAAAGGTCAAGAAAAGCCTGATAACTCCCCTCTCTACCCTGTCCACTCAAACCTCGATTCATTTATCCTTTACAATGATGAAAAAATTAGTGAACAAGTAGCAGTTAATGAAAAAATAGCTTAAAAAGAAGAAGAAGAGGAAGAAAAATCAGACGAAATAGAAAATGAAAAACACAACTCTAAACTTGAACCTATTTAGAGCATGAGTTTTGATGGTTATTATGGAAAAACTGGATCAACAGTAGGTGTTTGGGTACACAACACTAAGAACAGCCATGCAGAGGGTCACTCTTACAAACTGAACTTCCAGTGCACAAATAATATAGCAGAATATGAGGCACTCCTTCTAGGGTTACAATTACTAAATAGATTAGAAGCCAAAAGGATCTTTGTCCATGGGGATTCTGAGCTAGTCTTTAGGCAAATTAAGGGAGAATATTCAGCTAAGCACCCTAGATTAAGAGCATATATTAATGTTGCCCTTGGCCTCCTAAAAAAATTCAAAGAATATGACCTTGCCTCTATCCCAAGAAATAAAAATATCCTTTCCAATGGACTAGCATTTGCTTCCAACACTTGTCAATTACATCATCATAACAAACAATACACAGTGCAGCTTAAATACAAACCAACAGTTCCTGATAATATGAGATATTGACAAGTTTTTGAAGATGACCGACAAATTGAAGACTTCCTGCAATCCAATAATGAGTTTGAGATTCTGAATTCACACTTAGATCATGAAGAGGACTACCCCACTGAGGAAAAAACATATAAGGAAGAGCTCCCTCATGATGCTGAAATAAATCTGTTATCAAAGAAAGACCCACATAGGAAAAAAATGTGTGAAGATCTAGAAAAAGAAGAATTTGAAGTGCTACAGTTCAGGGACAATACCCTGGCAAGAGGACTTGTCCCTCTAGAGGAACTTTTTGATTTCAATGATGTTGCTAAAAATCCAAAAATGGAATCCACTAAAGCAAATATAGAGGAGTGCAATATGGGTAGTGAGCAAGAGCCCAAAATGGTAAAGCTATCAAAGACACTACCAGCACCTATAAAGTAGAAATATATTGAGTTATTCAAAGAATTCATTGATTTTTTTCCTGGAGTTATGAAGACTTGAAGTCCTACGATACTGATATCATCCAACACAAATTTCCGCTCAAAGAGAGCCAAAATCCCTTTAAACAGAAACTGCGTAGAATAAATCATGTCCAAAGGCCACTAGTTGAGAAATAAATAAATAAAATGTAGGATGTTGGGATAATAGTCCCACTGTGTACCTCAGAATGGGTTTCAAATATTGTATCTATGAGGAAGAAGACGGGGGAGATTATACTCTGCATTGACTTTAGAAATCTAAATAAAGCATCCCTGAAGGACAACTACCCTTTACCAAAGATGGACCACATATTGCAAAGAGTAGTAGGCTCCAAAAGGATATCGATGTTAGATGGCTTTTCAGGGTACAATCAGTTGCGAGTGCATCCAAATGATCAACACAAAAATTCTTTCACTACACCTTGGGGCACCTTTATGTATGTAAAAATTCCTTTTCGATTAATGAATTCTAGAGCCACTTTTCAAATAGCAATGGATATTGATTTCTCAGAAGAAAAAAGTTTCTTCATTGTAATATATCTTGATGATATCATAGTATATTCAAAAATTGATGAAGAACATCTAGCTCATCTAAGAAAGGTCTTTGAGAAATGAAGAAAGTATGGTCTGTCTTTCAATCCCAAGAAATCCTTATTTCGCCTTCAAGAAGGAAAGCTTCTAGGCCACATCATATCTAAAGAAGGGATCAAGATTAACCCAAATAGGATTGGGGGAATATTGCAAATCAGTCACCCAATAAATATCAAAGAGCTACAATCTTTCATTGGAAAGATAATTTTTTTAAGAAGGTTTATACCAAACCTTACAGAACTCCTATGGAACATCACCAACATGCTCAAAAGAGAGTCAGGAGTCAAGTGGACCAAGGAAGAAAAGCATTATTTTGACCTAGTGAAGCAAGCACTTACACAAGCACCAGTTTTGATTAGCAATGAATTCACCAAATATTTCTTCATATTTTCCTTTGCATCAAAACACACATTTGCTATAGTATTACTACAAAAAAATACAAAGGGATAGGAACAACCCATAGCATTCTTCTGCCAAGATTTAAGAGATGCACCTTGGAAATATAATATCATGGAAAAGCAGGCTTTTTCCTTAATCAAAGCACTAACCGATTTAAGAGTCTACATTCTACATTCATACATCATTGCATTTGTGCCCCATACAGTGGTTAAAGACATCCTAACACAAGATCCTGATGGAAAAAGAGGCAAATGAATTGTTTTCATCTTGGAATATGATCTAGAAATCAAACCCACCAAATTAATCAAAGGACAAGGGCTAGCTAAACTAATGGCTGAAACAAATTTTCAAGCACTGGACATCAATATGATTCACTCACTGGATGAACAAGAGGAGTTAGCGACTCCACCTATTGAGGAAGCATTCCTAAATTCTCCCTGGTACGCAGATATGTTGTATGTGCTTTTTAATTTAAATGCTCCTCCTGGTTTTTCCAAAACAAAGGCCAGATTCTTGAAACTAAAAGATGTAAATTTATGCATTTTGGAAAAAAAAAATTATTTGAAAGGTTATGGTGATGTATTGCTTAAATGTTTGCCTAAAGAAAATACAGATAGGATTATGCATGAATTTCATGAAGGGGATTGTGGAGGCCACCTCTATTAGAAAACCACTATTAATAAGATCCTTAGGATTGGTTTCTATTGGCCTACCCTTTTCCAAGACATCCACAAAATGGTAGTTACCTATCATAAATGCCAATTTTTTGAAGGAAAAAGAAAGTTGATGCCTTTTCCATTAGAACCCATCTTTGTTGAAGCTCCTTTTCAACAATGGGGTCTAGATTTCATTGGAGAAGTCAACCCTTCCTCGTCTGCCCAACATAAATGGATCCTTACTGCAACTGACTATTTTACCAAGTGAATAGAAGCCATTCCTTCTAGGACTGCCATTGACTCAGTAATTATCAGATTTGTTGAAACCAACATTCTATCTAGATTTGGTTGTCCTAGGAAAATCATTATTGTTAACGTTGCTGCCTTTAAATCCAAGAAAATGGTGGATTTATGCCACAAAGATCAAATTAGTTTGGGGTATTCCACAACTTATTACCCTCAAGGTAATGGGTTGGATGAATTCTCAAATAAGAGTTTGGTGAACATCATTAAGTTATTGGAGGAAAATAAGAAATCATGGCACAACAAATTGGTACATGCACTATGGGAAGACAGACTGACAAATAAGAAATCAATTGATATGTCACCCTATCCACTAGTCTATGGAATGGATGTAGTCTTCCCAACCACTCTGAGAGTGTCAGTAATGAAGCTTATTCAAGAAGTATAGTCTGAAGAGAATGATATATAAAGAAGAATAAGCCAAACCATTCAACTACAGCAATCTAGAAAATGAGTATACAGCAGAACACAAATGGTACAAGAAAATATCAAGAAAATATTTGACAAGAGGACCAAAGCAAATGATTTCAACATTGGAGACAAAGTACTAAAGTGGGATTCTAGAAGAGAGAACAAAGGCAAACATGGAAATTTTGATAACCTATGGAAAGTTCCATACATCATTCATTCTGCAAGGGGTAATAATGCATTCTTCTTACAAGATATGGATGGAACATAGTTGTTTGGAGGTCCTATCAATGGCAAGATGTTGAAGCATTATTTCAGTTAGAAATCTCAGTTTTAATTTTCTTCATTATATATAACATTGCCTAAACAAATTTCAAACAGAAAATTGGACCATGTTGAGGCCGAAAGAAAAGGTTGTAAGCCTAGTTTGATAAAACAAAATGAATGAAAGGAAAGGAAGGAAAGAAGGCATGTAAAAAAAAGAAAAGGTAATCCCCATACCAAAAATTGAATGTTTCTGAAAGTGTTGCAAATCAAAATGCCACTACTTTTAAGAAGGTCTTGTTCAATCATACAGTCTAAGCATGATTGTACAAATTTTGAATTTTTGCTGATAAGTTAGAAAATGAATATTTGCCAAAATTTTTAATCTTGGCTTATCAGTGGTAGCTTACTTTTACAAACAATATTGTGTCCATCTTGTCCAAAAAATGCCACAATTCATGATGATCAAAATGCTTAATCTTGATTCATTCATGTTTTAAATTTCATGTTGATAGTTAGTGAATAAATATCTGGCCAAATTATTTAATCTTGGCATACCGGTTGTTAGGTAGAGAATAAAAGATCTCATCAGTTTAATCTGAGCTTTTGGAAGTTATAAGGTTAGAGATAGATAGTTTGCTTTCAAAAGAAAAATGATTTCAAGGTTTGCAAGTCTAAATGCACCGCAAAAGGAAGAAAAAATTTATTTAAATCATAGGTTGGGTAGGTATGTATGAAAAATATCTCTCAAAATACTTGAGCATGTTCAAAATTTTCAATTTCAGGTTGTTTATTCAGGCTCAAGAACAAATGTGTTTCAGACCTTATTTTCAACATTAAGCATGGATTTTAGTTTTTAAAGGTCACAGTCACAAAAATTGAAACAAATCAACATTACAGAGTGGGGATAAGCCAAATAAATCAAGCTACTGGTCTATAAAGTTCTTGACACCTCCTAAAGGAGCTTCCCTCCCTAGTTGGAGCCACTGTTAGACTGCATTTTACGTATCACTGTGGATGATTCCACCTCTATTCTTTTATATTTTTTTCATGCCGAGTAATATTCCATGACTATTATTTATTTTTAAAAAGGAAGGAGATCCTGGGTGACAAAGAGGTTAAAAAAAAAAGTCCATCTACCATTTGATTCCAGTTAAAAGAGGAATTTTTTTTTGATTAAGTATGATAGAAAGCCAAATCTCATTGCCTTCATTATTTTTCATTTAACCTCTCCATTTCCTTTAATCTTACCTTTTTTTACATCCTCATTCTCTTAAACCCCATTTAAAACCCCATTTCCATATATATAATCCCTTCCCCTTTTACTCATTTCCCTATTTTTTGATTAAAAACAATGTAAAACCCACATTTACATTGTTTTTAAAATATTATTAACCCCGAGTCCCACTTTAATAAACCTCGTTTATTGAAAACTCAACCCCTGTTATGTTAAAACCCAACTCATATTTCTATTAAAGCCTCTGCTTTAAAAAACCTTGACCCCCCACTTTAATACAAATTTGGCCCCACCTTATATTAAACACTTCCGCTTTGTTATATCCTTGGGCCCCTACTATGTTAAAAACCTTTTTTTTATTATATTAAACCCATCTACTTTGTTTAAAACCTGACCCCACCTTTTAAACCTACCCGTACTAATTTCGACACCCGACCATCGTCTGATCTTCACCCCCTCATCCGACAGCCCTCGCTCCATATCTCACCCCCAACTGCCTGATTTTTAAACACCACGAGGGGTTATGAAATGGGTTATTTTTCAACCCTCCCATCTTCCATGCATCACCTCTGCACTTCGTCACATCCCCTCAAACTAAACCGCCTAACCTCTTATGCATCGTGCGATAAACCGTAAACCACCTCCTTGCGTATAACGAAAACCATCCACTATTTCAAATAGAAACCACTTGCCCACCATGCCTATATTATAAACCCATTTACCCTGCACTATTTAAATAAAACACCATTTCTCGCCTCCCTGTGGACCTGCATTTTGTTAACGATTGTTTTGATTTTTGCAGGTGATCTGCATATCAGAATATAAGATAAACCATTGGTGATAAACAAACTTTCGGTTCTAGTTCTAAAATCTTGTTAGATCCAGTCTCTCTACATTTCAGTCTAAATGCTCTATTCACTAGAGGACTATGAGAAGAATTAAAAAGGAAAAGACAATGAAAGGTAAAAGATTCACTGTGACAGTGAAAGGTAAGAGAAATAAACAGAACAGTCAGGGGTAAAGATGAAAACATATGAAGTAAAAAGGCAAAGGACAAAGTTAAGGAAAGGGAAAATAAAAAGGTATAGGAATAAATTACAAGTAATAGTAAACACAGCAAAGAGATATACAGATAAGGACAGTTTAAAGTTTAAAGAAAAATCGAAGGACAAATCAATGAGGAATACAAGGCCAAATGTCAAGGCAACTCAACATTTGACTCTTCACAATCATGTTAGCCACCTTAAAATTAATTTTGATTTAATGAAAACTACCACAGTTAATATTATAGTCAAAGATATTTTAGCATCAGTTCAGAAGTTATTACAAAATTTAATTTTGCAGGCAGCTAGTCAAAGATATTTTAAAGTTAGATCAAGAGCTAATTTGAAATTTATTATTACAGTAGGTCTATCAGAGATATTTTTGACTTGGGCCTTGCATGGTCTCAATTGTCAAAACTTCATTTACTCTATAGTAAATGCAGTCTGTCACCCTAGATTAGGGAAACCTCCTCAGTTGCAGTTAAATACTGCATATATTTTCATTATGAGTTTTGGTTGGTTGCTAGGTTGGACTTTGTTTAGACTCTGAGTTGCAAATATTATTGTATTGGAGCATTGTAACTATTTTTTGAGTTGGAAATAAATGATACAAGCATGTTCACAGGATCCTTGAGCTATGTTAATGATGATGTTATCCCTTTTATGTTAATGTTTCCCTTTGTTTTTCCATACAGTACATCAATTTCTCTGACAGAAAAATAGAAATTTTAGACTAAGATATGTTGCATGAGCACCTTAACTCTGTTTGTTATTGCTATCTTAATGTTTTCCTCTGAAAGTATAACTAAAGAATTCTTAAATGATTTTTATTATTACTGTACTATTGTCTTGAGCTTTTCTTTGTGAAGTATAACTAAGGAATTCTTAAATTCTCTTTAGATTTACCAAATTGTTTATCTTAAGGCTTTTTCTAAAGTTTACTTAGATAATTCTTAACTACTCTTTAATTTCACTGAACTGTTAACTTGAATGTTTTTTCTCTAAGGACCTAAACGCAGATTTTGGAGATTGTTTGCTCTGAATTTATGTTGAATTATAGTTAAATGATTCTAAATTTCCCTTTAGATTTATTGAACTCACAACTTTCTGTCATCTCATATTCATATTGCCACATAGATCCATTTGACAAAGTTAGCTTGCCTTGTGAAAACCCTTGAAAAGTTGATGTACAACTCAACCCTTTTATGATTCATATCCCAATGGATTAATCTTTCTACATTCTATCTATCCAACCAACCAAACTGAAAAATAACCCCAAACATTATAACTAGCCTAAAATCAGAAAATATAATCATAAAGCTAAATCAATTAATCATAGAAATAGAGAGAGCCCTCTCTAAGCCCAAGAGGGCTAGGTCTTGGACTCCAAAGTAGTTTGATGTTTTTATTTGCTATTTTTTCTTGCCAATCTTGCAAATTACAGGGAGCTAACAAAAATTTCTACTTGTTCACTTAAATTTCTAAGAATTTATGTTTTTAAGTTATCAATAAAATTTCCAAGCTCAATGTTATCCATGATAAACTTGGTTTGTTTTAAGTTAATTAGGTTAAGTCACTTACAGTTGAATAGGGTATTTTGAATTCATAAATTTCAAAAAATGCATGTATGTGAGGGGTATTAATTTTCATCATTCTTGTGATAGGATTCAAAGTCAAAGAAAAATCCAAAAATATCTAATTCATGAGAAAATCTGGTCATTAGAGTGAATTTGACACTTTTACCCAGGTTTGTAGCAAAATCA
This sequence comes from Pinus albicaulis, assembly GCA_034641835.2. Classification (NCBI taxonomy): domain Eukaryota; kingdom Viridiplantae; phylum Streptophyta; class Pinopsida; order Pinales; family Pinaceae; genus Pinus; species Pinus albicaulis. Next base: position 1,123,275,297 of record CM076575.1, read on the forward strand.
GTGTAAAAAAGTCAGAATTCGCTACGAACTTACCTGATGCTCTGTTTTTGTAGCGTTATGAGTTTTTTTTTTTTTTGAGGCACTCAACGCATGTAAGGAGGTAACTGAATCATCAAATGAGTTCAAGAAATGTCATTGGGCTATTTGTTTAAGGGGGCAGCTCAAATATCAAACTTCATGTGTATGACAACTCATCAAGGAAAAAAAGCATGCCAACTCATCAATTGGAAAGCTCACCTTCTCAACCTAAATACTTTCAAGGTCTTAACTCCAATGTATCATTGGTCAACACCTCAACATGTCAGTTTGGTTTGATAAAGATGCTACAAGTTGAATTGAAGAAAAAGGGTCTTAAGGTGATTATGAAACATGTTGATGTTAAACATGGTAAGCCACACATTTTTGGTCACTTTTTATCTTAATCTAACATCGCAAGACATATGTAGGCTTCAAAGATGATTTTTTGGAAAAAAAAGGAGAAATTACAAAAAAATCTACCAAACTAGGTGAGTCCGTATCATGCTCTAGTCTTGAGGCTAAGTTTTTTCTACAAACTCGTTGTAGGTTTCCTTAAGCTAAAACTTCAAAAAATACATGGAAGATAGTGTTAGAGGCATATATTTATCTTATTAGACCCAAGGAATACCCTTAAACAATTAGAGAAGTCAAAATGGCTATAGAAATTTCCAAATGGAAAACGCTACGAACCCTCCTGAAATTTCATGTACATCACTGTTTTAGCTGTGAACTTCAAGTTTAATTTCTGACCAAATGAAAAATAATTTTGGAAATCTGAAAGATTTTTTTCTTAAGCAGAAGCCCATCTGCAAAACCTCTCTCAGTTTCTCCAAATCCATCAGGGTTTGGAAATTATGTACTCATCTTTGAGGCTTATTTTTTAGAATTTTCACTAACTAGATTTATGAAAAATTGTAAAATTCGACTTGGAGGAGGTCCAACTTAGCATCCACATGGCATACTGACACATCAACATGCCAGTACACTCATAAAATTAGTTGGTTGCAGTTGATAAGGGTTATTAAATGGATTTTTTTATTTATGTAATGAAAGAAGAATCCTTTTTGTATTCAAACTCTGCAAAACATAAATATCCGTAGGAAGACTCCAAGTGATAGAATCCTATTTGAAATAGGTCTTTGAGGTGGGAATTCGAAATGAGCAAGGTGGAAAATCGTTTTAATGAGTCCTCACTCTATAGATGAGAGAGTTTTAGAGTTATAAAGGGTTGAATGATGTTGACTACAAAACTACTAGTGTAATAAATTTCTTATGAGTAATATATAGTGGCTATTGGCTCTTTTCTTCACCTAAGATTCTTTGATGTTTTCATGAGAATTTGTCTTATGTATCCTGCTATTTTGTCTTCAGTACTTTGATGTTTGATTACTTATAATTCATGTATATCATTCTCTAAATCCCTTCAAGCATTAGACTGTTGTGTATCTGTGTATGTTATCCTTTCATCAAAACATCTATATGCATCAGCTTCCATAAGAAGAGCTCCCATGTCACTGAGTTTATTAACACTGACTCCATATGCCCAATGGTAGTGATTCCTACACATCCTTCACCTGCATACAACCACACTTAAAATACTATTTCAGAGTTAGCCATCTATTGAAATTAATTTAAATAAAATCATTTTTATCTTTGAGAGAGCCCTCTCAAGCTAAAAAGGCTAATTTTCAGCTAGAAGTAGGTTTGAAAGAGTTACTCTAGGCTATCGAGTGGATAAACCCATCTGTACCAACTTAGTGATAAAATTTTGGTGCATCTGTCGGGAGTCTAAAGACATATTTCCTAAAGTTTGTGCTCAAACAGAAATGCTGGACTCTTGGAGGTAGCATGAGCTCAGAAGCATTCGAGGCTGCATTCTACCTTGGCGACTCCATTCATAAATAATTCAGAAGTTCATAACTTCATGGTGAGTCCACTACTTGATGGTTAGTAGCTTGATGAGGTTACAAGATGAGTTCTATTGCAATAAATATTTAATATTCCTAATTAGCTTTCATCTAGTTAGAATATTAAATTTTTCTTTTGTTAAATAGATAGATGAATAAGAGGGTAAAGGGACCCATAAATCTCTTTAGTAGGAATAAAACCATTTCTAATGTGAATGTGGATCCATGCATTTATATAGGATCAAGTTTAAAAAACCACTCCTTGGTGTGAATGGGGGTCAATGCATCTGGATGGGGTCAAGTTGACCAAATCAACAATGCAGTCATGGAGGTAGTGGAGACAGTGGAGGACAACACAACCATAATGGGAGGAACTCTCCATGGGAGTAGCATCATTATTGAGTGAGTGCAAGGGGCAGGAGGCTCAAAAAGCATATAAGGAAGGGGATGAAATCCATAGAAGGCATTCTAAATATTTTTTATGTATGGTCTTTGATGACTTTCTACGTGCTTTAGCTGTTTAGAGGAGTCCTCTTTGTTGTTTAGCACAAGGATGTTTCCAAGTGGAAATCCCACCCTCATCCTCAGGGGAGTTTGAGTGCCCACTCAGGAGAGGTTATTTGAGTTACATTCCATCATCCGGGATTAGGCCAATATTCAACCACCTTCAACAGTGTAGTCTCCTTCAGGAATTGTGTAATCTAGGAGGGCAGATTTAGTGGAGGGTTAATAACCCAAGTTTTTGAGCTTATCATCCAGTGAGGGGAGCATCCCTTCATCCAGAAAGTCAGTGGGGAGGAGTATCAGCTACTTTCTCATAATATCAGCCACCTCCCAGTAGTTACCCAGCTGCAAAGTGTAATTCAGCCCTAGGGCTACATTTTTCATCTTTTTCATTTCCGGAAACTCTTTCTGGGTTATCTTGGAATTGTGCTAGAAAGCCCAGATCTCTGATCTCGAAATTTTGTGAGCAACGAATCAACAGATCTACACATTACTATTCTCCAACAGTAGTTATTTCCAACAGGATTTTTTATTCATATCCTCCCAACACTTTATTCAGCAATTGTGTTTCATATCTTGATGTTTAGGGTCATTTCAGGCTTGTTTTTCCTAGCTTGAGTGTCTCTTCCTCAAGTTCTTGTACTTCATTTATGCTATTAAATATATTAAAATTGATTAGTGATATACTCATGTATTTTATGTGTCGATTTTTACCACATTTTCCAGTTTTATGTTCAATATTCCTATTTTTCCTATTTTGGAATATTACAATGGTATCAGAGCATAATCTCGGCTCAGCCTGTGGGGAAATACGTCTATGACATCTGAAGAAGAAGAAACTCTTATAGACCGGGAGAAGTGGTATATTAATAGAGGTAAAAGGTTTGATTATACAAAAATGAATAAATCAAAGGAAAGTCTCAAAAATTAGGAGAAATGGATGAGAAAGAGTTTCCAAAGCTTCTTCTCCAAATTATGCAGGATATTTCCAAATAAATCAAGGAGATGAGGGTGAAAAGAAAAAATGAAAACCCAAGATTACGCACAGCAGGGTAATATGCTTGGGTAGTGGTTATCGAATATCCCTCTCTAGGCTTTCCGGTGCCCGCTGTATAGTTCACAAAGATGTTGCATATATGTTCATGCTAATTTATATTATTTAATAAAATGAGATGGGAGATTACCTCTTTTCTGATCCCAGATCCTTTGGAGAACACTGAGCAACGAAGCATGGATCCTCCTTCACCAGCTCCAAATTCAGGTCCTGCGATCAAACAAAGCACTCGTGTAATCTCTACAACAATATACTTCTTATTAACTAAATCAGCATATGATAAACATAAAACAATGCAAATCTAAGCCATTCATGTCATGCTATATTAATAATTGAAAAACAATGGAAATATTAAAGCATCGAATGGACAAAACAAATACAGTTTTATTGATTCATAAAAAGGAGGATTACAACCGTCGGTTGCACCAAGCTCTCCTCAGTCTCCCAATCTCTCTCTCTCTTTCCTTGTATGTGATGGCGATCAAGGTGGTAAGCTCTCAATGAACTTCACCGATCCTCAACTACCACATTGCAACAATGTAGCTCTGCTTCACATGTATTCAAAAAACCTTTGACCTTGGACTAATAGCCCACAACTCCATTTTATAGGAGATGGAGAGGGAAAACCTTGCCCAACTCTTTCAACCAGTTCAAAAGGAAAAAACCAAGATGTTTCCTTAGCCTTCCATGCTTTTGCCTTCCTTGAGAGTCTAGTTTCTTTTGGCAAGGCCTAATAAGAGGTTAGTGCCTTTCAGTTTCTATGTTGCACTGACTCTTCATGAGAAAAAGCTGGATTTGCCAATCATTATCCGCGGGATTTTTCCTGTTTCATATTTAAACACGGGTAACGCTGCCCTCTGGGCAAGATAGAGCGTTTCCCTAGTCACTAACGCGACCTTTACATGGCTTATAAGCATTATAACGTAGTTTAGCTGTTTCTGAGGTGCGTTACCTTAGCAGAAATGGGTTTTGTCTAGGTCACTTTCTTCCTTCCATATTACCTTCTCTGAGCTGATGAGGAGATCATTTGTCCTGTAACAGATGCCCCCTAAAGTGTGAGGTCAGAGACGAAGACGATGGCCGAAATACTTTATAATATGTGTAGTAGAATTAGAGAGATTGGAGGACTGAGGAAAACCTGAAACAACAACATACGTTAGAAAAATATAGTATCTGTCTTGAGTCAGGCATTCCCATGCTCAGTAGCTAATCAACATGATTTCTCTAAAACAAAGATATGAACAGTCTGTCCACCGATAAGCGTAACATGGAAGTGTCTGTCAGAACAGGGTCAATACTGAAAAGTTGTCTCCATAAACAATATTGCAACTTGGAGAAGGAAACACAGTTGTAATAGTGTAACCTTTGCCCCAAGGTCTTGGTCGCCGCTTCACTGAAACTGCAAATTTCCCTACATGTGAATGGAGGAGCTGTCGTCTAACATGTGGGAAATCATCTGATTACCAGTCAGTAAGGAAAACTGTTAACAGACAGGAGAGTGGCCACCAATAATGATGATGGTCCCCAAGATGCACAGTACAATCTAGCGAGTGTGAATAAAAGGAGTTGATGTCGAACACTCGTAGAATCATTCGATCGGAAGCCAATAATGAAGACTCCCAATCAAATACAAGATGATCGGCCATTGATGTCTGCAAGTATCTGGGTACTGATGTGTTTCTGGATCAACTTCTTAGATAAGATGTTGCAGTCGATAGGAAGAGACCTGTAAAAAGGTAGGCACTGAGGCGTCCTACATTAGTCAACACGAAACGGGAAAAGATGATGTTGTTCTTGATGGAAAATATGAAGAGCAAATGGGAATAACTGACGACAAATAATTTTTGGCATTATAATCGCTTTGGTTGATATGAAGAGCAGTAGATAGCGAGATCTGTTTGAACAATAGAAGGCACTCTAACAAAGTACTAGGCAGCTTAGGCTTAATGAACACCAAAGAGTATTTAGGATTTGACCAGTGCAGGAACACTGGGAGACGAAGGCTAAACTCATAGATGGTAGGGTTCGGCTAAATGCGAAAGAGTTTTCTGGGAAGTGCCATGTTCAAGATTTTTGCTGCAAAATCGACCTTTCTTAAATGCAACAGAAGTAGTATCCATTTTGTCCAAATTTTTCCCCCTTTGATTAAGTTTAACGAGTCCAGACGGGTAAACTTGGTGAATTTTTCATATTTAGAGAGTCTGAAAAATGTCGTGAAAGACAACTCCGGGGGTTACCTTTGTCATGTCTTGATAACCGGGCACGACAAAGGAGAGAATAGTAAGCCCAAAACGGTTCATTTTTCGTAAGTTAGTCCATCGAAGCCGGAAAAATGAGAAATCTATGTTCGATGGACGTCTACCTAATTTTGTTATGAGTATGAGGAGACGAAGTAAACTCAATATTCTTTGTGAAATTTTAACGAGTCCAACAGAGAAAAAACTTGATGCTCTCCGTGAAGTTTTAACGAGTCACACGGAGAAAAAATCAGTTACTTTTTTGTTTAAAGAGCTTTGAAAAAGATGAAAAGAATGGCTCATAATCTTATGTCGTGGCTGTTTAACGAGCCCGACAAAAGCAACTCGGGGTCTTTTCGGTTTTACGAGATAGAAAAAGTCCCTAAAAGGAAAGCTCGTTGCTTCTTCGTGTTATTTTTAACGAGCCTGAAGAAGAAAACTCGAGGTTTTTCGGATTAACGAGCAAGAAAAATACCATAAAAAGAATGCTCAATTCAGGGTCGAATATGGTCATATCTGCATATAGACATTAAAAACTCATCAGAACATCGATAACCAAAATCAATAGTTGCGACAAACATGCAGCAGGAATTCACTACTTTTTGTAGACTAACTGAGTGAGTCTTTCCCCCTGAAATGGCTATAAGAAGGTCAGAGACCCTCATTTTCACTATTTTGAATGTTGTGATAGAGCTCTGGGGTAAAAAAGAGGCGAAATTACGGCTGGCGATTGCGGACGATCCGGGCAGCGGTTTTTCCTTCCGCGAGATCCAAGTAAGAGCTGGAATCTCCTGCTATCATTTCATAGTGTTTTTTGTTTGTTTTGTTGGTCCAAAATAGTAATTTTAGCAAGCCCTAAAAAATTTAAGCGGCTAACGCGGGCGAGCAGTGCTTTGCCCGCGTTAAACACACCTCTTGTGAAGAAACGGCGCGTTAGCACGCACTGTTTGGCATTAGATCCCACGTTAGGTGCATAGATGTTTTAAGAATTCTTTGCTTATCATTCTGAAGCACTCCAGACAAATTCTAATCCATTAAATATGTTGCTTTGGCAGGTATAAAGTTGTTCACCATGAGTATTTGGCGAGAAAGGGAACATAGCGGGAAGAACGTGAGATGGTCACCGATGCAGCGACTTTGTTAGTTCTCCACAGGTGCGGTTTGCTAAAGTATGGTCGATTAGAGCTGATGAGGGGACAAGAGGACCTTCTGAGGTGGATAATTCAGGAGTGGGATGATTGTCAGTACGTCTTTCATATCGGGGGTAATGAGCTCTCGATTGAGAAAGACGATATCTATTTTTTGACTGGTTTGTCATGCCGTGGACCAAGGCCCAACCTGACAGGGTCCAGGGTGGATCCTCGTACTACTGTTGACCTGATCCTTACTCATTGCATACATAATACTGAGGCAGTTAGCAACCGGGTGCCTATTGCACGGGTGGCCTTGAGACCGCGAGGTCTCTGCTATGGATGATAGTTCGCTTGGCCGGGGCCAAGAGTCAGCATGTGGCCACCAAGGCCCAGTTATTGTTAGCACTGGATTGTATGCAGCCCCAGGCTTTTGACTGGTGTGAAAGTGTTGTTCGTCGAGTTCGTGCAGAGCTGACAGCATGTAAGACTCGGACCCAAAGAGAGTTTGGATATGGTAAACTGATTGTTTCCTTTCTACTAGAGCGGGTGCCAGTCATGAGACCCAGAATGATTACGGATGCATTGGGCCCGCGAGAGCCGAGACATGCTCAATGGGTAGCTTTGATACCGCGGACTGGAGATTGTCCAGTCCGTCATTTCTTTGATGATGGGTTCTTTGATTGTCTTAACCACCAGATCATCATGATTGAGGATTATCCTTACGCGGGGATGAACTTTACAAGAGATCTAGAGTTAGTGTTGCCCCTGGGCACTCAGTGGGGTCTAGATGGTAAGAGAAAGATTGATCAGTGCAGTTGGAAATATTTTTGTCTTTTGAATGTTTATGCAATTTTTTTGTTTAAATGGGTGAAAATATGTTTTGACGTGAAGCTTGTTTGCTTGACACAGATGTGGCACTTGTCCGTCCAGCTGGAGCCCCTCGCTATGCTCGGCAAGGACTACAGCTACCTGGGGTTGGCACAGCAGTAGAGGATGCGGAAGCCGCCGGAGAGAGTGATGATACCCAAATCTTGCATGAGCTTTCTAGAAACCTAGAGGGTTTAAGCATGGGTGTACCACCTCTTCCCATGAGAGAGATTCCAGTTCGGCTGCAGCAACATACTGTGGGTGTGCCGGAGAGATACCTGGTGCCTCTGAGGAGGATAGCCAGGGCAGTTGTTTGTTATTTTGAGTAGCAAGCGTAGCTGGAGGAGTAGATGTGTAAATGTCATAGCGAGGCTTAGTGTAGCCAAGTTTTGTAAAACACCCAAGTTTTGAGAGATTTTTTGATGTAATTTTGACCTAGACACAACATAAATATATATACATACTTTTGGCGATTTTGTTCTGATGTGTTTTTTAATGTTTATGCATTTTCTATGGTAAAAAATATATGCTCATGTGTAAATCTTTTTATAACAAGTGTGACAAATGCCAATCTAATACATAGTTTGCCAATGAATCGGCCAATGCATTAAATTCTCTAGTAATGTGCTCAAACGAGATGGTTTGAAAATGACGTTCTAAAAGTCATACCCTTAAAAAATAACGTAACAAGACTAGATGACAAATGTGACAATGATTGTTCAACTGCATAAGTACGAGCTGGGAATCTAACCTGACCACTATATTGGAGATGTCGCGAGATGCAGCTTCCATGAGGAGTTGTATCACCGACATGTACTCAGCAATGTTATTGGTGGCGTTGCCCAGGAAAATTCCCCCAGAACCAAAGAGTTCTGACTCAGGTGTGTAGAGAACCCAAGCAGCTAAAGCAATGTGTCTAGTATGACGACTAGCACCGTCCGCATATCCGACGTATGATAAGGAGGATGACGGCATCTAGGCAAAAGAAAAAGATTGTATATGAGGAAAAACACTTCAAAAACCCAAAAATATCTAGAGACATCAAAACAAAGGCAAAAATTATATACATAAAATTACAAAGCATATGCCTAGTGGAAAACTAGGCAAAATACTTCTTCAGATAGAGTCCTGAAGTTCATAAGCTCCTTTTGAGAGAACTTTGGTGACTATGTAAGGACCAAGCCATAATGGTTGAAGTGTTCCTACCCCTAAGAGGTCATGTCTCTGATCATACAGTAGTACGAGATCACCCTCTTGGAAAGAACAAGGCTTGACAGATTTGTCCTATTGAGCTTTGACTCGACGTTTGTGGGCTTCGAGTGCCAGTGTGGCATCTCGACGAGTCTCGTCCAAGTGATCGAGCAAGAGCAAGCGCTCTTCTGTGGCGGTGGTGCCGGGTAGGAGTTCAACAGCGAGCTTGAGTGATGGAATCTCACACTCGATTGGGAGTACTACCTCCAAGCCGAATGCGAGTTGGAATGGCGTGAAGCCTGTGACAACTTTGACTGACATTACGGTATGCCCATAACGCGGAATATAACTTCCGATTCCATGTGGTTTTATGATTGCCGACTAACCGACGAATCATGGTTTTGAGGATGCCATTTACGACTTCAACTTGACCATTCGCTTGCGGATAGTAGGACGAAGAGTGATCTTGTCGAAATCCTAACATGGAAGTTAATTCCGTCATCATATGGTTCTGAAAATGTGATCCATGATCTGTAAAAAATGAAAGGGGTACACCGAAACGACAGATATCCTGATTGAACAGGAACAGAGCGGCGGTTTATCCATCGACCCTAAAAGTGGGAATGGTTTCTGCCCATTTCGTAAAGTAGTCGACTGCCACGACAATGTAGTTGCATCCGTCGACCGAAGTAGGGTTGCATGTAACGAAGTCTATTCCCCATTTAGCGAAAGGACCAATGGAGACAACCGGGTGGAGAGGGGCGGGGTGAGCACGCATTTTCTTCGTGAAAATTTGACACGAATGACACTTTTGGACTGCTGTGATGCAGTCTTTAAACAAAGTGGGCCAATAATAGCCTGCACGCAAGATTTTCTGGGCAGTAGCTATGCCATAAAGATGAACATCGCACGCCCCTACGTGATAGTCATTTAAAACACGTTTTGCTTCGTCAATAGTGAGACAACGCCAAAGAATAGTATCGACACCACGACGATATAAAGTATCGTTGAGTACGAGGTAATGTTTCGCTTGGTGGTGAATACGACAGCGTTCGTTGGATGTGAGAGTTGGGTGGAAGCGTTGAGTTTGGAGGTAGACCAAAATGTCTCCATACCAAGGATCAGAAGAATCGAATAAGAAGACGGATTCATCAGGAAATGGATCATGAGCTACATCTCCTACGTCGATTCTAGGAAGGTGCGACAGTAATTCGACAAAGACTAGAGATTTCTTTGCTTTGGCAGCAGTGAATACTAAGTCAAATTGTTGGAGGATCACTATCCATTTGGAATATTTTCCTCCAATAACAAGGCAAGACAAAATGTGTCACATGGGATTCTCTAAAGCAATAACAGTAGTCTGACGTAGTAATATATAGTGTCGGAGTCGGGTGGTAGCGAAGACCACTGCGAGAGAGAGTTTTTCCACATGTGAATATCGTAGTTCGAGTCCAGTGAGACCTTTTGACAAGTAATATATCACATGTTCACTATCGTCATCGTGAACTTGAACCAGAACCATGCCAAGTGAGGATGGGGAGGCTGCCAAGTAGAGGAGAAAGTCGCGTGAATAATTGGGGGCACTAAGAAGTGGAGCAGAAACGAGTGCTCGTTTCAAGGCGTCAAATGACCGTTGAGCTCGGTCATCCCATAAATATAGTGTTCCCTTCTTTAATAAGCGCATAAAGCCTTTCGTCACCTCGGCATAGTTCACTATGAAACGACGTAAAAAGTTTGTCTTCCCTTGCAAACGTTGGAGTTGCAGAATGGATTGTGCTGCGGGTAATTCAACGATTGCCTTAACCTTATCAAGATTAACCCTAATCCCGTGCTTGGAGACAATAAAACCTAGAAGGCGTCCAGACTCGACAAAAAATACGCACTTATGTGGATTTAGACGTATATTGTAGAACCTACACTGAGCGAAGATTTGTTTTAGGTGTGCGAGGTGATGGGATCGCTTCTTGGAATGAGCCGAAAGGACATCCAAGTAAGCTTGTACAATATGCCTAATGTCGTGAAAGGCATAGTCCATAGCCCTTTGAAAAGTTGCTCCCGCATTCTTCAGACCGAATGGGAGTTTACGATACCCAAATGTGCCCCAAGGTCAGATGAAGGCAGTTTTATGTTGGTCATCTTTTTTAATCGCAATCTGGTTATACCTCGAGAAACCATCCATAAAAGAAAAAGACTCACATCCGGCGCAATCATCAAGGATCTGATCTATGAACGACGTAGGATAATTGTCTTTGGGACAAGCAGCGTTCAAATCACGATAATCAACACAAACTCGGATGGTGCCTTGTTTTTTGTCTATGGTGACTGGATTGGAAACCCATTCTGTCAAAGGAACGGGATAGATAAAACCAGCATTCAAACATTTTTCTACTTCAGTTTTGATTGCAGCTGCTTTGCGTGGGTGGACAGGTCACAGTCGCTGTCGAATAGGTTTGGCGTTGTCATAAACTTTGATTTCGAGCTCGACTATAGACGGATCTTGTTAGCTCTTTGAATTGGACCCCAAGTTGAAAAGGGAAAAACAGGGTAACAACTAAACCACGCTCAGCCTTGTAGCTAGCCCTACAAGGACAGGATAGGACTCTCTCCATAAAGATAGATATTCAATAAAACACAATAGTGGACTGATATTAGGCTAGGTAAAATTATTGGAAAAGGCTTTAATAAAATGAATGAATTTCAGGGATGTGTGGGATTAAATGGGACAGTTGAAACTGGGAATTAAATCAGGACACAAGGTATTTCATGGGGAAATATAGGCAATATATTTAGCAATCAAGTAGAAATAAGATGGAATGGAAAGACTGGTGAGAAGTTGAAAAGGGCACAATAAATGGATCCTTTTCAAACAGAAGAAAAACACATATAATGAATGATTTCCCAAGGCAGGGCATGAAAATGGATCCTACCTTTCTATCTTGAAAGCATTCAAAAGGAAATTTTTATGGATGAGAGGTGAAACATAACAATTTACATATGAAACAAAGGAGAAAAACAAATGCTAAATCTCATACCACATGGATCCCACAAATCAGAGTTGCATCTCTTATTAATCCCTATCAAACTGTGCAATGGCGCGCAAAATGTTCTTCCACACTATTCCCCTACTTCTGAGTTACAAATTCTCAGACTGTTTTACAAATGATTTACAATTACAATAAATACACCAGATTTGTGGGAACATAGATCCACAGAAAAAGGGAAATTATTGACAACTTTAAAACTAAAATACAATCATAGAAAATAAATACAACAAATGCGCCTTTGAAAATAAGGGACAACGATATTTTTTAACCTCTTGAAAATTCATTGAAGAAAAAATAGGCAATCTGATCCTATTTCTTTCTTTAACGTAGATATCTTTGTTTTAATTAGCTTTTGGCCAAACGGCCAGCTGACTGTTTGCTTTGCTTTCCATTATTCGTTTGAATAAACTGACTTTTTCAATAAAATGTTGTTTGAAGTAAACTGAAATGAAACTATGCTTTCGGTGAAGGGAAAATTGATTTGTGGACGGAGGGAGCAAAGGGAATGAGGAGGGACCCACATCGCAGTCGAAATCGGAAGGGGTGGGAGAGGGGATATAACATACAACAAAACCATTGTAATATGCTATGTGATGCATTTAAATCGCAATCAGGATCGAAGGGGGGGGGAGACAACACATAACGAAACATGGCGCCATTGCAATTAGCGATCAAAACAAAATTTTCCGATGCGATTGGAGGAAGTGGCCTTTGTAATAAAAATAATAAACGAATTTTAACCTTTACAAAGGAAAAGGGATTTTTGTAATGAATGGGCAGAAGATATCACATGGTGGGACCGGGATCAATGAACAATCGCAATCAGAATCGGAAGGGGGGAAGTGAGGTATAACACACTACAAACTTCCGATGTGATGGGGAGAAAGGCCTTTGTAAAATAAATTTAAAACAAAATTTAATTTAACAAAGGGGAAAAGTCTATTATAATGAACGGGCGGAAGACTTAATTGGTGGGCCAGAGGGCCAATCAGGATTGGGGATCGGAAGGAGGGAGGAAAGAGATGCTATATATGGAATTTCCGATTTCCGATGGCCCAATTAGCTATGGGCCGTCAGATCGGTGGGAGCAGATCAACGGCTGTGGGTTGGTCAGGAATTTGCAATCGGGGAAGGGCTTTGGGAAGTGCCGATGGGAATGCTCCAATCGGCTGTGAGCCATCGGATCAAATGGTAAGATCGACGGTGGGGATGTTAATTGGATTTTTGGCCATCGGGGGTTGGGACTTTATAAAAGCGTCGATTTCCAATGGCCCGATTGGCCTTGAGCCGTCGGATCGGCGGGGGCAATCAACGGTTATAATATACATCGGAGGGAGTCAATATAATCACATTGGGGACTTTGCTAAAGGTCGATCGGGGCGCAAAATTGAATGTTGTGATTTGCGATGGAAAAGACTTTGGTTGACGGGGGCATTATAATATAAGTTTTGTTTCATATTATAATGTTTCCAAAAGCATGGAGGGGAAGTGGTTTTATAAAATAAATCGCATATATATTAAAATGATTTATAATGCGATTTTGTAAATCGGAAGGGGAAAATGGTTTTTTATAAGGAAAATATTAAAACTTTAAACATAAATTTTTAAGGGAAAAATGGGAAATAGGGATTATTTGAAGATATAGGGACTTTTACTTCACTTAAGCATAAATTTCAATCCAGAAGTCAATTTTAAGAGTGTAATATACCGTTGGAAATATCTTTCCGGGCTCTTTCTGATGGATCTGCTTGGAAGATGATTTGGTGCTGAACATGTTCTGGAAAAAATTTCTGAAGGCAGGATGATGACTTTTTGGAGATGGCAGCTTCTGAATTGTGACTTATTACATATGATGATATAAAATTACATAATGAATGATAATAAAGGAAAAATATCATGTTTTCACCTCAAAACATGTTTTGAGGTGAAAATTACATTAGGCAGAATAAAATATATCTTTGATCTTCCAGGTGCTATGACTTTGGATTTATTGACTTCCTCATGACCTTGCTGATATTTATTGACATTTGACTCATTAATTTGACCATGGTGAGACCCTAGAAACTAATGAGACCCATCTTATGACCTAATGACATGATTTTTAAAGTGAAAGTGACTCATAAACCAAGACCATAGAAAGGAAGATCAGCAATTATTTCATGAGGGAAAACTGAGGAAAAATTACTACCATCAATGAATCCATGACCTAGCGGAATGGTGAAATTTACTCGGTATGAGACTCCTAATATGAAAATGAAAAAGAGAAGTTTTGATCACTGATGGCAGTATGACTAGACTGACACTAACATTGGCTCCAATGGGGACGGTAGCTCCTTGGAGGTGCCAAGAACACCGTAGACCAAGTAGCCTTATCCATTGGGCATGGAGTCAAAAATGTTGAAAACTGACACAAATGCAAACTGACTCTGACTCAAAACTAAAACTGAAAACTGAAACAAAACCAAACCATACACATGTCATCCAAGTTTTATAGCCTTCACCTCGGGCCCCAAACTTGAATGGCTGTGTACTTGAACTCTGATAAAAATAACATGGTATATACAGTGATGATGACATACATTCTGATCCTTTGTCTTCAACAATGGTAGTGCTTCAAGAGCCTACCATTTAATGCTCCTCCAGGGAAATCCTGGCCATCCATCTCTGAAAGCAAGAAGGCATTCTGTCCCCTGTATTCTGAAATTCCGTATGACCCTTTCCAAAGGTTGTCAAACTTACCGTGCTTTCCTTTGTCTTCATTCCTAGCATCCCATTTCAATACTACATCATCCAGCTGAAAATTTTTTTCTTTTTTCTTTCGATCATAGATATTTTTAATCTTCTCCTGCAATTGAATCGCATTTTGTGACACTTCTTCTCTTGTTTGTTGAAGGTGGATCATCTAGTTGATCCTTCGTTGGTTTTCATCATCTTCGCTGCCAACTTCTTGTAATAATTTCATAACTGGGACTGTAAGAGATGTAGGAAAGACAGCATCAGTTCCATAAACTAATTCAAAAGATGACATACCTATTGATTTTTTACTGCTAACTATGTCTGCCCACAGTACATTGATGAGCTTTCGGTGCCAATTTATTTTGTTTACCTCCAGCATTTTCTTAATTATATTTATCAGCGACTTGTTCGATGACTCTGCCAGGCTGTTGCCTTATGGATAATACACTATGGAATGGCCCAAGGCGATATTGTATTTGTCACAGAAATCGACCATTTTCTTGGATTGAAACGTTGTTGCGTTATCTGTTACAAATTTACACAGGCAGCCAAAACGAGATAATATATTCGATTCAAGGAATTGAATAATTACCGTGTATGTTGCTTGCCTTGTTGGGACGGCCTCGATCCACTTCGTAAATTAATCTGTCCCTATCAGTATCCATCGGTGTTGTGCTGAGGATGTGGGATGTATTTCTCCTATGAAATCGAGCCCCCACTGCTGAAAGGGCGCGTTCACTGAAACTGGTTTCAAAGGAAGCGGAAGCAATTTCTTCTCTCCTTGGGAAATTTGGCATTCATGACAATTCATGACAATTCATCACTATTTTGTATAAATCAGAAAATAATGTGGGCCAATAATACCCTGCTCTTAATACCTTATTAGCTGTAGTCTTCCAAAACAAGTGACCACCATAGTCACCTTTATGGAAATCATACATTACTTTCTGAGCTTCTTCTTCCACCAGACAATTTGGCAAAACACCTCCTGGGTCTTTCCAATACAGAGAACTGTTCAAAATACAATATTTAGCAGATTTAAGTTTCAAATATCTACCTTTACTCTTAAACATGCCTGTAAGAAGTGACAGATGTTGAAGAGTATAAACAATATCCAAATACCAAAGAGACTGCAGAAAAATATCTGAAATAGGAACCAGCAAACCTTCATCTTCATTTTCTGCCACTGCTGTTATGAGGTTTATGTCCAAGGCACACAGATTTGATTGGGCCATAAATTTTTCCAAGCCTTGGCCTTTGATCAACTTCATAGGCTTTATCTCCAAGTCGTACTCCAGCATAGCTGCTATCCATTTACCTCTTCGTCCTTCTGGATCAGTTTGCATCAGGACATCCTTTATTGTTGCGTTAGGGACATATGCTATAGTATGTGAATGTAGAATATAGACCCTAAAATCCTTCAATGCCTTGATTAGGGCCAATGCCTGTTTTTCAATAATATAATACCTTAAAGCAGCATCTCTAATAGTCCTATTGAAAAAGGCAATTGGCTTTTCTACTTCATCTCTTTTTTGCATTAAAACAGCAGCCATAGTATGCTCAGATGCAAATGAAAATATGATAAAATCTTGAGTATAGTCGGGACTAATCAAAACTGGAGCATTGGACAAAGAAAACTTTACCAAATTGAATGACTTGATGGCCTCCTCACTCCATTTAACAGTGTTGTATTTTTTCAACATATTGGTCATTTCTCTCAAATGTTTAGCCAAGTTAGGTATAAATCCGCACAAAAAATTCATCTTACCATTAAAAACCTGAATCTCTTTCTTATTTCGTGGAAGATCTATGAGTTGAATTTCCTCCACTCTGGCTGGATCAATGCAGATACCATCTTTGGAGATGATATGCCCAAGAAATTTTCCTTCATCCATGGCAAAAAGACTCTTCTTGGGATTGAGAGAAATCCAAAATTTTCTACATCGCTGAAAAACCACTCTTAAATGGTGCAAATGCTCATCATCTGATCCTGAAAACACTATCAAATCATCCAAATAAACAACAAGAAAAATATATTTTTCATTTGCAAAAACAATTTCCATTGCACGCTGGAAATTAGCTCCAGTGTTCTTCAGTCCGAATGGCATTTTAGCATACTAGAAGTTTCCCCAGGGTGTTGTGAAGGCAATCATGCACCAAGATCTGGTTGTAGCCTGAGTAGCCATCAAGTAGTGACATCTTGGATGCTCCAACTACTTTCTGTAGAATATGGTCCATCTTCAGAAGTGGATAATTATCCTTTAAGGATGCCTTAGTCAAGTTCTGAAAATATATACACAATCTTATTTCTCCAGTCTTCTTACGTACTGGGACCAAATTTGAAATCCAATCAGAAAATCTAATAGGAACTATGATACCCGCTTTGTACAGCCTATTTACCTCCTTTTCGATGGATGGCAGCAACTTTGGATTTATTCTTCTCAGCTTATGTCTGAAAGGTTTCTGATCTGACTTGATTGGGATAGTATGCTAGATTATTTTCTTGTCATACACTTTCAAACCTGAATAATCCCATGCAAATACATCAGAAAATTCAGAAAGAAATTTAACATACTTCTCCTTTACCTCAGGGAATAATGTCTTCGAAAATTTCATGAACTTGGGCTGGTCGGATGTTCCAAGATTCACATCTTCAACTCCTTTCTCAGTGGGCACCAAACTTGGCTTCTTTGCAACATCATCCTGGTCAAAAAGCTCCTCTAGAGGTATGAGACCTCTAGGAATCACATTATCCTTTAGCTGCAATATTTCCATCTGATTTGTTTCCAACTCCTGATCATCAACCTCACACTCACCTTCTATTGGAGTGTCTTTGAATTTTCCATCACCCTGCAAAAATGCATTAATCTCATTATCATCCCAAAACACTTGCCAATACCTTAAATTGTCTGGAACAGCAGGCCTATGTTTGACATACATCTCAAACTTATTGCTAGAGTTCATTGGAATTTTCAAGTTGCTTGCAGTAGTGGCAAGAGAATCAGCTATGAGATTCTGCATCCTGGGTACCGCTGTCAAAGTGTACTCAGGGAATGTCTTCAAAATGTCCAAGACTGCATTTCTATATGCCCTCAATCTTGGATGTTTAGCTTGGTATTCCCCCTTCACCTGTTTGATTATCATCTCAGAGTCACCATACACAGAAATCCTTTTTGCATTCAGCTTCTTCAAAATTTTGAGACCTGCAATCAAAGCCTCATATTCTGTTTCATTGTTAGAGCAGTCAAAAGCCAACTTATAAGCACAAACTCTAACATTGTTGGGAACCTTTTTAGGCTAGAAAATAGGGCTCCTAATCCATATTCCAATACCAACTCCATCCTTACCAACAGCTCCATCAAAATCCATGCTCCAAAGGCCTTCTTCTTCTTCTTGTAGATGCTGGAATTTTGTTCCTTTTTATTCTTTACCTTGGCTAATTTCTGGCTTTTCACTGTCTTTTGGCTGCTGGCAGGCAGAAGACTCAGAATTTTTTGTTGCTTCGTCTTTTTCTTGTTTGAGGACTTCTGTGAAATTCTCCGAAATCTCAGGTATTTCATCTACTTGTACCAACTGAACATTCTCATTATTTAAACCACCATCAGAATACAAGACAAAGGACTCTAAATCTGTGTGGACAGCATTAATGGGATGGTTTACTGGCTTCTCTTTGCTAGTAATCACATATTTCATTTTCTTTTCCCTATATAATTTTTTCAACTGGCCAAATACAGGGATAGTGGCATAAGATAAGTCAAGTTGCATAGTTCCCTTGATTTTTTCACCCTAAGACCTAGATAGAAGCATTCCAAACCATGGTGGGACATCAGCGACTACTACATCCATCAAGACATTCTTTGCTGGAATCTAATCTAAAGACACTACCAGGTCTTTGATAAGACCGATACAGTGGACTCTACTTGAGTCAAAAGAATACAAATCATGGTATTTTCGAGTGATGTCAAGACCTAGTTTCTCCATAACAGCTTTGGGCATCAAATTATGTGAGGATCCAGAGTCCAACATAGCATTATGCAAGATGAATTCATGTACTCTAAGACTCGGGTAAAAGGGAGGGACTTGATTTTCTTCAGATTCTTCTGTGGCTGGGCCGAAAATCAGCTCAGGGTAGTCATCCTCTACATTAACCGTATCAGAAATAGATTCTATTTGCAAGACTTTAGACACCTGACCTTTATATGCACTATTCTTCACCAACTTTGTGAGGGGCATAGACACTTTTAACTTAGAAATTTCATTTTCTAAATTAAAGGAGGGAGATTTTTCTACCTCTTTAATGGGAGGGTATTTCTTCTCTGTTTTCTCCTTTTCTGCGCTCTACTGGTTCTTTTCATTGGCTGTATTAGTAGCTGTAGGTGCTTTGCTTGAGGAAGGATCAACTAGCTCTTTTCCTTTCTTATGTGCATCGTTCTTCATTTGAAGTTATTTTCTTTTCTGAATGGGACTGATTGTAACATCTTTGTTCCTTAAAGAGTACTGCCTTTTCTGAGTCGACAGATCATTCATATACCCTCTCTGGTAATCATCAGATTCATTTTCCAACACTGTGTCATTGGCCAAAATGAAATTCTGGTCTTTTTGAATGTCTGGAGTCGCCATTGTGTATTCTTCGTCCTCTGTGAGGAAAATTGGCGCACCATCAGCTGTGAAAAAGTGATTGGCCTCAATCACAGGATCATCGTCATCTGAGTCTGTCCCTTGCACGTAGTTCTGCTGCAATGTTGTTTTAACCTGCTGCTATGGTGGTGCTACTTGGTCTTGTGTTCTTTGCTCTCTCTGGTTAATTCTAAATTGGGACTGTTGCCCTCTAAAATTTGGATTTCTTATTTGAGGCTCAGGTCTATCTGCAATGGTTAACCTATCAACCATTTTTTCCACTATTCTAATCAGAGTGTCCATTTTGATGTCTGAAGGAGAGGCCTCCTCTTTTACTGTGACTCTTTTCTCAGCTCTGGCTCGTGCTCTTTTAGCCAGCAGATTAGCTTCAACACTTACTTCTATCTTCTGCATGTCTTCAAGTGAAGACAGATCTCTTTCACTCAGCTGATATGCCATGTTGGCATTAAAACCATCTGGAAATTTTAGCAATGCTAATCCCACAAGAGGCTTTAGATTAGCCGGAATAGCGTTATATACAGCATTGAATCTTAAACAATAGTCCTGCATAGTTTCACCCACATTTCTCTTAATATTCTCATATTCAGACAAAATTTGGAGTGGGTTATTTTTTACCTCCCACCGGTCTAAAAACTATGTGTGCAACTCCTGCAAAGTGTGAATTGAGCCTCCTGGTAAGGCTCTGAACCATTTCCTAACTTCACCTTCGAAGCTCTGAACAAACAATCTAGTAGTCACATTCTCTGCTTCCACCTCATGTAAATCAAAAAATTCATTCATTCTATCAACATGCTATTGAGCTATGGTGCTTTGAATAGCATCAAAGATAGGAATTTTACTTTGATAGTCAGCAGGCATATCATTGAGAACCTGAGGTAATACCAAGGGTGCATACTTGGCAGCCATAACTCTGGGTAGATTTACAACAGGATTTGTAGGATTTATGGGAGGTTTTGATGGAGGGGATGATAACTGGGAATTGATTGCAGGGGATGCAGATGAATTGGGAGGAGGAAATGCAGTTCCTGACGACTCTGAAGGCTCAGGAGTATTAGTTACAGTGATGGACTGAGGAGAATTCAAAATGTAGTCGTCAATGGAGGAATTTTCCCTTTGGACTTCAATATCTATAAGGAACTCAGGATCTAAAACTATACCATCAATGTCAGTTTCGGACATATTTCTAAATAAAGAAAGCTCAAAATTCTCGTCAAATGAAATATCTTCTACAAAAAAACAGTTACTGGGCCAAGTATAGGATCTAAAGACAGGTCTGGGACTTAATGATCCTTCTTGTCTTCTGACAATTCTTGGGATAAGATTTGGATTTTCAAACACAGGTGGAGGATTTGGATCTGGATTAGCCCTGGTGTATCTTATTGAAGCCAGTGTGTGTAAATCTTCTACTGTACAAAAATTCAGTTCAGCCTAACAGACTCTGAAAATTATTTACAAGAAAACGTTTTACTGGGGTGATCTGACCTTTATGCTCTGATAGCATAAATGTATTATGACTGAAGAATAGTGGTTGTAGCTATATTTTGTTCCCAAATCGTTGCAACAATATCCGCTTTATAATGATATTCGAAACCTTGATCTATTTCACGTGCACTTTACTACGCGATTACCGTTGGATCCAACGCTCTCCAGATCGGACGATCTTGATGAATATCGCGTTGTTTCAAAGGCCGAAGCTTAACAGCTCAGAGCTGCGCAAAATGGGCAGTTTTGGAGTGATGACGTGCCCGAAAACAACTAGATCGTGTTTTTATGAAGTGGTTTTCCTCCAGGCCAAAAGCGGCGTGAAATGGGCGGTTTTGGTTTCCAAAACCTGCTGGTGGTAAACCAAATCGATCTTTGACTTCAGGTTTTGATTGCGGTTAAGCGCTTTAACTGCTCGCTTTAACTTGCAGCTGGGTCCCACTATATTGTTCCTCCGTCGGCAAATAAACCAGCTTTAATTTAAAATCACAAAGATTTCTTTTAAAAGCGTCGTGTTTCAATGTAACCAAGGTTTTTAACCTTAGGCAGGGTCTCTCAATATTTTTTATAACACATGACCTGAGTATGCCTTGCGTTCTACAGTGCCTCTATTCGAAATTTCTTCAAAGCAGAACAACCACGCTTCATTTCCAAAAATACAAGTTTCACAGACAGTCAGATCAAAATATTTATCTCCCCAGTGGAGTCGCCGGAGATGTTAGCACCCAAAATGGACCCCAGGCTGAAAAGGGAAAAACAGGGTAACAACTAAACCATGCTCAGCCTTGTAGCTAGCCCTAAAAGGAAAGGAGAGGGCTCTCTCTGTAAATATATATATTCAATAAAACATAATAGTGGACTGATATTAGGCTAGCTAAAATGATGGGAAAAGGATTTAATAAAATTAATGACTTTCAGGGATGTGTGGGATTTAAATGGGACAGTTGAAACTGGGGATTAAATCAGGACACAGGGTATTTCATGGAGCAAGGTAGGCAAGAACTTTAGCAATTAAATTTTAATAAAGATGGGATGGAAAGACTGGTGAGAAGCTGAAAAGGGCACAATAAATTGATCCTTTTCAAACAGAAGAAAAACACAGAGAATGAATGATTTCCCAAGGCAGAGCATATAAAATGGATTCTACCTTTCTATCTTGAAAGCATTCAAAAGGAAATGTTTATGGATGAGAGGTGAAACATAGCGATTTACATATGAAACAAAGGAGAAAAATAAATGCTAAATCTCATACCGCATGGATCCCACAAATCAGAGTTGCATCTCTTATTAATTCCCTATCAAACTGTGCAATGGAGCGCAAAAATGTTCTTCCACACTATTCCCCCTACTTCTGAATTACAAAAACTACTGACCAATGATTTATAATTACAATAAATAAGCTGAAATGTGGGAACACAGATCCACAAAAGAGGGGATGTTTTAACAGCTGAAGAACTAAAAACTAATCATAGAAAATGAATCTAACAATCTACCCTAAAGAAGGAACAATATTACATTTGCTTTACTAGGGCAGATTTTACTATTGTCGTTGTTGAATGATAAATAGGCGATTTGAGGAGAAAATCCCTATCCTTACGCTGTTGTAGAAATCTTTGTTTTATTTTTCTCTCGGCTAGCTGACTGTTTGCTTTGCTTTCCATTATTCGTTTCAATAAACTGATTTTTTCAATAAAATGTTGTTTGAAGTAAACTGAAATGAAACTATGCTTTCGGTGAAGGGAAAATTGATTTGTAGATGGAGGGAGCAAAGGGAATGAGGAGGGACCCACATCGGAATCAGAATCGGAAGGGGTGGGAGAGGGGATATAACATACAACAAAACTATTGTAATACGTTGTGTGATGCATTTAAATCGCAATCGGGATTGGAGGGGGGGGAAGACAACACATAACAAAACATGGCGCCATTGCAATTAGCGATCGAAACCAAAATTTCCGATGCGAATGGAGGAAGTAGCCTTTGTAATAAACAGAATAAACAAATTTTAACCTTTACAAAGGAAAAGGGCTTTTTGTAATGAATGGGCGGAAGATATCACATGGTGGGACCGGGATCAATGAACAATCGCAATCGCAAACGGAAGGGGGGAAGCAAGGTATAACACACTACAAACTTCCGATGCGATAGGGAGAAAGGCCTTTGTAAAATAAATTTAAAAAAAAAATTAATTTAACAAAGGGGAAAATTCTATTATAATGAACAGGCGGAAGACTTAAGTGGTGGGCCAGAGGGCCAATCGGGATCGGGGATCGGAAGGAGGGCGAAAAGAGATGCTATATATGGAATTTCCGATTTCCGATGGCCCGATTGGCTGTGGTCCATCGGATCGGCGGGATCAGATCGACGGCTATGGGATGGTCGGGAATTTGCAATCAGGGAAGGGATTTGGGAAGTGCCGATGGGAATGCTCCGATCGGCTATGAGCCGTCGGATCAAATGGTAAGATCGACGGTGGGGATGTTAATCGGAGTTTGGCCATCGGGGGTTGGGACTTTATAAAAGCGTTGATTTCCGATGGCCTGATTGGCCCTGAACCGTCAGATCGGTGGGGGAAATCAACGGTTATAATATACATCGGAGGGAGTCAATATAATCGCATCGGGGACTTTGCTAAAGGTCGATCGGGGCGCACAATTAAACGTTGCGATTTTCGATGGAAAAGACTTTGGTTGACGGGGGCATTATAATATAAGTTTTGATTCATATTATAATGTTTCCAAAAGCATGGAGGGGAAGTGGTTTTATAAAATAAATCGCATATATATTAAAATGATTTATAATGCGATTTTTTAAATCGGAAGGGAAAAATAAGTTTTTTATAAGGAAAATATTAAAACTTTAAACATAAAGTTTTAAGGGAAAAATGGGAAATAGGGATTATTTGAAGATATAGGGACTTTTACTTCACTTAAGCATAAATTTCAATCTAGAAGTCAAATTTAAGAGTGTAATATACCATTGGAAAGCTCTTTCTGGGCTCTTTCTGATGGATCTTCTTGGAAGATGATTTGGCATTGAACATGCTGTAAAAAACTTCTCTGAAGGCAAGATGATGACTTTGTGGAGATGGCAGCTTCTGAATTGTGACTTATTACATATGATGATATAAAATTACACAATGAATGATAATAAAGGAAAAATATCATGTTTTCACCTCAAAAAATGGTGAAAATTACATCAAACTGAATAAAATGTCTCTTTGATCTTCCAGGTGTTGTGACTTTGAATTTATTGACTTCCTCATGACCTTGCTGATATTTATTGACACTTGACTCATTAATTTGACCATGGTGAGACCCTAGAAACTAATGAGACCCATCCTATGACCTAATGACATGATTTTGAAAGTGAAAGTGACTCATGACCAAAGACCACAGGGAGGAGAATCAGCAAGTATTTCATGAGGGAAAACTGATAAAAAATTACTACCATCAATGAATCCATGACCTAGCGAATGATGAAATTTATTCGGTATGATACTCCTAATATGCAAACTAAAAGAGTAGTTTTGATCAACGATGGCCGTATGACTAGGCCGAGCACTAATAGATATGTCGATGTTCATCATAAGACCAAGAAAACACATCGCGAAATTCCTTAAATAGGGATGTGAAGTGTGCAATTTCCTCGGGATTGCAATCTGCTCCAATTTGAATGTTTTCCACGATACCCATTTTTACCGAGATATCTATGAGCATTGTCTTAGAAATATTTCCCATGTTCCCTTCTGAATCGATGGTTTGAACAGTCGTGTAAACGGAGGGGACCATCTTAGGTGTTTCAAAGGATGAAATTTGAGTAGTTATCGTGTCTGAATCAATCATCAAAGCGCGATGGTGGAATTCTATCCAAGGTCGTTCTTCTAGAGACATGATCTCTCAAATAGCTTTGTCCATAGGTAGGACTTCATCGAGGATATATTTAGAAGGAACTATGATGGGCGGGAGGTTTGTACCATTGGTTGAAACCATAGCCGTAGAGTGTTTAGATGTAATTTGGATGGTTTGGTAAACCAACTCGGTTGGTGAGAGAAGCATCTGATATTTGTAGGAATCAATTTCTGAAGGTGTCGGCAGGATCCATGGGTAGATAGAGCCATCCAATGTGGTGGATATCATTGTAACTATATTTGGAACCTCAGGCGGTGGGAGAGGAAAATAACCCATTAGGGAAAATGCCTTCAGAAGACCGGTACCAATACTGATATATGAGTCAGGAACGCCTCCTATTAGGGGTACATTGCTACTTGGTAATGTGGCATAATCAGGGGTGAAAAAGGATAACTAATCCACTGTGATGATTTTCCCATCCAATGGAAAGAGGATGAGTTGGAAAACAGAAGAAACAATGGCAGTCATTGCATATGACCAACTTCGACCCAACAATTGATTATTGTTGAGATGACGATCTACGACTTCAACGTCCACCGTTATCATTTTCCCACTAAGTGTAATGGGAAAACTAGAAAGGTAGCCTTTTGGGAGGAAAGTGTGGCCATGGAAAGCTTTAAGGGAATACGACGGTGGAGACAAAGTGGGAGAACTGAAAGTGAGCGAGCAAGTAGTTGACATAACGCAGGTCGAAGCACCTTCGTCAATGACAATACGATGGATTGGTCTCCCTTTCGACACAACTTGTATCTGGAATGCAAGTTGGTGTGAGAGGCGAGGTTTAGATTTCTCCATGTCAAAAATAGCTAGTGTAGAATCCTGGGGGTCAATCCCACCAATGGCTGAAAGCAAGGCTTTCCTTTGTGCTGGACAAGTTTTCCATACTTCGAGAGTAGACATGGCTGATGGTGCCTGTGCCAAATCTTCTACAATGTTGTAGTTTTGGGTGGCACGTGCAGAGGTGTTATGAGTCGCACATCAAAGTGTTCCTTTGGAGGGACGAATCATGGGGTCAACAGTAGGCCATTCGATATGCAAATCATTGGGCGATAATGGATTTGAACTGGTACCAGGTTCCTGAGTATCAATGATAGGATTTCCATAAATTTTGGCTCTTGTATAAAGTTCAACACTTTCTATGCCATAAATGGTGGACGATCCTTCACCAGAAAGATGTGAACAACCATTTCCCCTTTGTAGGGCTTGTGGCGGGTTTGCAACCATGTGTTGCTATTACTGCTGTGGATTATGGAAGGGATTATGTAGGACGACAGGTGTCCTCCCAGAGTCCTTGTTTGCGATAAAATCTGTGCATTCCTGCAGCCGAGGACATTTGTATGTAAAGTGGTCCTCCGCATAGATTTTTCAAGGAAATTTCATGGGTTTCTCCTTCCCTTTCTCGTTTTTAGTAGTGTTTTTCTGATTGGGATTATTCTTATGGTCCGATTGCTCTTCCGAAGAAGATGTCCTTTTCTTGTTCTTCTTGTTCTTTCCATTAGGTTTTTGTGAAATTTGCACAGAATTTACCTCAGCGGTAGGAAGAGTAGTTGAATGGTTAGGGGCGGTGGAAGCAAAATATGGCTGGGAGGTTTGCCCCCGAGACTGTTTTGTGGCTATGGCGGAGATTGTGCCAACGAGACAGTCAGCGTGGACTCTGGGTTTTTGAGTAGCGGGAGAATTTGGATTACTAGGGGCATGGGGGAGTAAATCATATAGCGTGCCAGATTATGAATAGATTAAATCTAAATGTTGGGCACGATGAATGGATTGATCTTCTGTGACCACACCGGATAGGCCAATGTCTTTAGCTAGGGTTGGTAAGAGAGATTTACAAAACCAATTATCTAGGAGATGATCCGAGATTGGCGGTTTGACCAGCCTCCTCCTACGCCTCCATTCATGAATGTGATTAGAGATGTGGGTGGTGGTGTCTTGGTGCAATGAGGTTAAAATTTCCATGCCAATTTCATATCTGATAGGTAACTGGAAATTTTTTAGAAATTTCGTAGCTAAGGCATCAAAGTGTTGATGGCGGTGCATGGTAATTCAATATACCACTTGGCAGCATTTCCAGTGAAAGTGCGGGGAACAGCCGAAGCCAGATACTATCATCCACCATGGAATTAGATACAAACCATAGATGAAAGGTGGTTTTGTGTGAAGTCAGATCCTCCCCTTGTTTCCCGTCGAATTTTGGGATGTTAGACGGAATCTTTAATGGAACTGGAGACCAGAGCGGAGGCCAGAGCAGGTTGTGATTGATGGGATCATTAGTCAGTTGTTAGATGTCGAGGATGTCTAGAGCTGCTAAAAATGGCAATTGCGTGTTTTCCCCCTGATCTAGCCAAGGAAGTATTGGCTGACTATTTATAGCATAGGGTTCACCCATCAATGTGTTAATAGTAGGATAAGTAGGACTTTTTTGATAAAAAGTTCCTATGGGTGGAGGTGTAGGGATATATGGTTGCTGTCTGTAGGGTATATTGTATTGTGGGGCGAACGGTTGGTTTCCCCCAGGATAAAAGTGGCTCCCTTGTCCAGATGGATGTTGGGGTGGATTGGCCCATATGGACGCAATAGATCCAGTCGGAGGCATGCTGCTATGTGCGTAATTAAGAAACGACATGGATCCTACACTGAGATTTAGACCACTTAAGGGAATATTGTTAACAATAGGTTGTCCGGTTTGTCCTAACGATTGCAGGGGTAGAGAAATGTTCCCCATTGTTTTTGTTTTGGTGACACTGTCCCCTGGTATGGAGGCCAAGGGGTTTGAACTCAGCAATGGATTCCAACCGAAATGGTTTCTAAAAGGAACTGAAGTAGTCCCACTCATGGGAGAGGGAACCGTAGGTCTCGCTGTGGTCACCGTAGGAGTACACCCCGAAGGACTCGAGGATCCACTGACAGTTGTGATGACTATAGGGTTGGGATCGAGTATAGTTTGACTACTGGGGTTACTGATTATTGGTATAGAACTTACTACCGGCAGGGAGGGTGGTGGTGAACCTAGGTTTGTTGCCATTGGTACCAACCCCATAGGTGCCAGTTGTGAAATAGATGTTGGTGTGGCTGAAGGAATTTCTTGGTGTGGTGTAATATGAACTATCAAGGTGCTGACGTATTAGTGAGTGGAGGATTGTAAGGAGGTACGATGCCTTCTGTAAAAGGGTCCTTTTGGAAATTCCGTGTGATACGGAGCTATGTGAAAATTAGGGTTTGTCAATGGAGACTGATCTTCCATGGAAGGCACGGGTTCACCAAGACTCAGTTCTTCCTCCGGTGTCAAAGGAGGGAGACCTTGTTATTATCGAGACAGACGGTGATGGTCGAAAGACGCCACGGTGAATTGTTAATTTTTTAGAAAATTTTAATGATTTTTGATGTATTATAAAGTCTCAGTGACAGTAACCACACACCTAAAAAAAGAAAAAATAAACAAGGACTCTCTAAATATCAATCAACAAGCAGCTAGAATAGGGTGCCCTTTCTGAGTACTACCATTTGCTAAAGATGAAACTCATTATCACAATAGCATACAGAGAGGGTTGGTCGTAAGTGTAGTTACGGTTACCCTAGAGCTTCGCTCGAACCTCAGACAATAGGTGTAAGTACTCTCATGGAGACAAGTACCCTCCTAAAGACCAAAGACATAGTAGGTCCATCTATTTAGGTACCAGGATAGCCCATCCCAGTCACCTTCTATAAGTCCCTAAAATTTTTGGCCACTAAGGATACCTCAAATCACAGACATCATCAGGGGGGTCACGGTCTTAGACATCACACTATATGGGCAGAACACCTAGATCCCATATCTAGTTTTGACATCCCCAAAGGGAACCCCAATATATAGATTTCCCACTGAATGGACTCGAAGGTGGGCTACCTTCTCATGAACCCAGGTGTTGTATCTCTCTTAGCTTCAGTAATGGAGTGGTCCCAATAATATGATTGCAGTAGGATTTTGCTCATTAATGACTCTAGTTTCAAGTTTGGAGATCTTGGGTGATTTTCTCACTTCTCCTACCCCAAGATCCTAGCCTAAAATACTGTTGGTACGAGCTCAGAAAATGTTATATGATTGATTTTATTATCACTTGATTCTTAGTGTACTTTGATTATTAGTCTTGCGGAGGGGGAGTGGATGTATGAAATGTGATGAGACTCTGAATCAAAAAACCATCCAAAAATATGCTCTAAATATTCAATTCGATGAAGAGTATTTCTACAAGGAGAGATTTTCTTTCAACATCCATGCACCAAACATTCAAGTAACAAAGTTTAACCTTAAATATTTAGACATCTATTTATCTCGTCTTAACAATATTTTAACCAAAAATAAAAAATACAAAAATTTCAGAATTAATTCAACTAAGTTCAAAAAAATAAAAAAAATGTTCTCTTCAAAAAGTAGATGCATTTGACATTCAATTTTTAAATGAGAGTAAAAGATAGAAATGATAGCTGGTAAACAAGAACATGGATCTAGTAAGAGAAGCTATTTTGATAGCCAAGAACTTTACAACCAAAAGGAAACACAACACAAGTCTGAACAGGAAAATTTTGGCTGGGTAATGCACTGTATCTAAACCTGGACCGTGTTAATGCAGGGACTAACGCACTGGTTCTAAGGCTAGACCGCATTATAACGCACAGGAAGACCAAAAATGGCAGCGTTGGTCAGGGTAAAATTCTTGAGATGGCTAAGGAGGGTTTGATCTGAACTCTGTGAGCTTTTGGGATGTCCACTGAGCATACAAACTGGTCGAAAGGATATGTGAACAGAAGGAAATAAAAAAGGAAAGTGATAGGAATAGTCCAAAAAATTGGGGTTTCTCCCTAGCAGAGTCGCCAATTCTACTATAGGGTAATATGCTTGGGTAGTGGTTATCAAATATCCCTCTCTAGGATTTTCGATGCCCGAGGCAAACAATCATATTAGCTGTATAGTTCACAAAGATGCTGCACATATGTTCATGCTAATTTATATCACTTAATATAATGAGATGGTAGATTACCTCTTTTTCGATCCTGGATCCTTTGGAGAACACTGAGCAACGAAGCAGGGATCCTCCTTCACTAGTTCCAAATTCAGGTCTTGCAATCAAACAAAGCACTCGTGTAATCTCTACAACAATATACTTATTATTAACTAAATCAACATATGATAAACATAAAATAATATAGATCTAAGCCATTCATGTCATGCTATATTAACAATTGGAAAACGATGGAAATATTAAAGCATCAAATGGACAAAAAAGATATATTTCTATTGATTTATAAAAAGGAGGATTACAACTGTTGGTTGCACCAAGCTCTTCTCAGTCTCCCAATATCTCTCTCTCTTTCCTTGTATGTGAGGGTGATCAAGGCGGTAAGCTCTAAATTTCACTTCACTGATTCTCAACTACCATATAGTAACAGCGTAGCTCTGCTTCACATGTATTCAAAAAACCTTCGACCTTGGACTAGTAACCCACAACTCCATTTTATAGGAGATGGAGAGGGTAAACCTTGCCCAACTCTTTCAACCAGTTCTAAAAGGAAAAAACCAAGATGTTTCCTTAGCCTTATATGATTTTTCCTTCCTTGAGAGTCTAGTTGCTTTTGGTAAGGCCTAATAAGAGGTTAGTGCCTTTCAGTTTCTATTTTGTACCGATTCTCCATGAGAAAAAGATGGGTTTTCTAATCATTATCTGGGGGATTTTTCCTATTTCATGCTTAAATGCGGGTAACATTGCCCTCTGGCAAAGCTAGAGCATTTCCCTAGTCACTAACACGACCTTTACATGGATCATAAGCGTTATAATGGAGTTTAGCAGCTTCTGGGGTGTGTTGCCTTGGCAGAAATGGGTTTTGTCTAGGTCACTTTCTGCCTTCCATATTACCTTCTCTTCTGAGTTTTGAGCTCATGAGAGTCATTTGTTTAGAGTCATTTGTCCTATAACGATTTCTACATGGAGAAAGCTCCGACACTTCACATTATTGGTGTGAGAAAGCGATAGTGCATCAAGTTTCACAACGCTCCATCATGCCTACATTCCTAGCAGTGGGAAATGGGGTTGGAGGATCCCAAGAGCAGAAGGCTCTTGGTGATTACTTTCTAGAATATGAATCTCAATCTCAAAGGTTCAAAGAGCATATGAACTTCCAAGAGTTTTGTTAGATCAAGGATAATAAGAGACCTCGTAATAATAATATAAGTGGAGGGTACATGCAGAAAAATGATCTACAACGTACTATGGGTAGATTCTTTCTGCCTACTTTTGATGGGTCACCCAAGCGCACAACCAAGGCTTGGGTAGAAAAATTAGACATATATTTCCAGCTAAACCAAGTATCATAGATTGAACCCATTAAGATAGCAGCGATGCACCTTGAAGGTGAAGCACATGAATGGTGGTTTCACAGTCTATCTACATTGGGGCATGCAGGTGTGACTGCATATGCATAATTCACATGGATGTTGGTAGAAATATGTGACCGAAGAGATATAGAGGCACAATTTGTTGAGCTAGCTAAGCTCAAGCAGTCAGGAAATCCGAAGATCTATATATCTAAATTTTTGAAACTTTCAGTCATGGTGCTAGATCTGTCTACAACTAGAAGATTATACATGTTTATTGATGGGCTAGCAGATTCTTTTCATGGGTCAGTGAAGTCCACTAGACCAACTATGCTCCAAGATGCCATTGAGAGGGCTAGGGACTTACAAGATGATTTTCCAAGGGAAAGAGCTCCATTCCAGCAAAATCCCACCTTTTAGTAAAAGGGGAAAGATATGAAGGTTCCTCCCCCAAAGGAGAACCAATGCAAAGGACCTATAAGTGATGATGTCCCAAAATATTTTAGGAGGAGGAAGCTTTGCTTCACTTGCCAAGAACCATTGGAACTAGGGCATCGGTGTGTTGTGGGAAAGGCACACTATATTGAAGTATTCTATGATAGTGAAGAGGAGGAAGAAGAGGAGCCACAAGGGGACACTAGTGTTGTGGCACCAGGAGAGGATCCACCACCACTCGGAGGAGGAAATGGATCATTTGATCCAATTGGAGGGACCCTTGCAGCTTTGCGGGAAGTTCCCAAGTATCTAACATTGAGAGTCTGAGGCATAGTTCAGGGGTAGCCGGTGTCGGTATTGATAGATAGTAGGGATACCCACAATTTTATTGATGCCCAACTAGTGCAGAGGAGGGACCTACCCACATATGATTTTGAAGGATTTTCAGTTTTGGTTCCATGAGCTAGGACCATGCAGTGTGTGAAGTATGTTCCAGCATTGACTGTATCTTTGGGGGAATACACATTGACGAATCACTTCTTTGTTTTCGATATTCCTGACACCAATGTGATATTAGGTGTACAGTGGTTGATCACACTAAGGAAGGTCACCATATATTGGGAGACTTTGAAGATGGAATGCACAGATAAGAAGAGCGGTAAGCACGAAATGATCAAGGGCATGCACACTTATCCACTCCTGTATTCTCAGCACATAAGATGGAGTCTGATTTATGCAGAGAAGACATGGCATGGGCAGTAGAACTGCATAAGTTGGAGGTAGGAGGCAAGGACTATGATGTGTAGTCTATGCTAGACCATTATTCTACCTTATTTGGGTACATTCCACCAGGGAGGCCACCAAACTGGAAGTTGGTTAAAGGGTTCTCACAACTATAAAAACCATTCACATATCTGACCAAGAGGGGAGCCTTTGGTTGGACAAACACTACGCAGAGGGACTTTGATGGCCTCAAGGAGGTGATGAGAATTTGTCCGGTGTTGGTATTTTCATATTTCACCCAGCCCTTTGTGATGGAATTTGATGCCTCAGGGGAGGGGGTTGGCATAGTATTGATGCAGGGAGGAAATCCCATAGCCTTTATAAATCAGAATTTTTTGCCACATAAGAGGATGTATTCCCTATATGAGAAGGCGTTACTCGCCATCATGCACACATTGGCCAAATTTAGGTAGTATTAGGTAGGTAGTAGTTTCTAAGTGAAGATTGACCACCACAGTCTTCAGTATTTCCTTGAGCATAAGAAGCTGCAAGAGAGGTAGCAAGACTGAGTTATAAATTTCTAACATTAAATATTTCGAAGGGAAAGGAAATGTGGCAATGAATGCCTTAACATGGAGACCAACAACACTATCTTTGATGAGTGTGGATTCAGATTGGGAGGCCCAACTGTTGGTGGAGTATTCCAAATACCACTTCACATGTGAGATACTGGATGGGTAGGTGACTGATGAGAGGTATAGAGTGGTGGATGGGGTCATATACTACCAGGACTAGATCTTATTGAATAGAGATTTTAAGCTCAAGGAGAAAATTCTTCATGCAGCACATGATTCACCCCTATTAGGCCACCAAGTTTTCCCAAAGACATATCAGGCCATTAGGGAGAAATTCTCATGGAAGGGTCTCAAGGAGGATGTGATCCAAAACATCAAGGATTCGATAGTTTTCTAGAAAAGTAAAGGAGAGAAAAAAAATCCTAGAGAGTTGTTACAACCACTTCTTATTCGAGAAGGGAAATGGGAGAGCATTTCTATGGACTTCATTACCATTTTTTCAGTAGTACATGGTAAGGGTTGTATATTTGTGGTCATTGGTCGACTAAAAAAGTGTTCACATTTCTTAGCCATCTCTTCACAGTACACTGCTTCACAAGTGGCCGAGATTTTCCTTAGAGATCTTTTCAGACTCCATGGTTTTCCTAAGACCATAGTCAGTGGTAGAGATAGCCACTTCATGGATGGTATTTTTCAGGAGTTTTTTTTTTGGAGGTTACCAAGTTAACACCGAGTGCTAGTTATCACCCCCAAATAGATGGGCATATAGAGGTAGTAAACAAGTGGCTGGAAAGCTACTTGCGAAACTATGTTCTAGGGTAGCAGAGAGGATGGTTGTGCTAGCTCCACTTGGGAGAATATTGTTACCATCCAACATTTCATATATCGATCAATATGTCTTCATTTTGGGTTATATATAGTTATGATTCTCTATCATTTGTTGATATGATGTTTGGAGCAAGCAAGGCTCCTAGAACCAAAGATTGGATCCAAGAGAGTCGGGATATATTTCGTGCTCGTAAGGAAAACATTACTACAACACAAAATATTCAGAAGCTATATGCATATCATGGTCAGGTGGAGGGATAGTTTGAGATGGATAATTTGTTCTATCTCCATCTTCAACGTTGCAAAAAATCTACACTGGAGGAGAAGGGGACTAGGAAGCTTAAGCCCCTTTTCTATGGGCCATACAGGGTGATTCATCGTGTTTGGGAAGTGGAATATGAGTTGGAACTCCCCATTGGGATTAAGATCCCCAACCTTTTTCATGTATCATGCCTCAAGAAGGCCAAATGACAACATGTAGTTGCCTCTATGTATCTCCTACCTATTGATGATGAGGACCATCTGGTTTTACAACTAGGAGCTATCTTGGATACTCGCGGAAGCTAAGGAAAAATGGGATTAAAGAATATCTGGTTCAATGGAGAAATCTTCCGAATGAGGATGCTACTTGGGAAGGAGAGAATATTTTTCAACACCCATGTTTGTAGTTTCTTGGGGACAAGAAACATTTGGGAGGGAGGATTGTAATATTCCTTATTACCTTTCAGCTAGTTAGAATATTAAATTTTTATTTTTTCAAATAGATAGATGAATAAGAGGGTAGAGGAAACCATAAATCTCTTTAGTAGGAATAAAACCAATTCTAATGTGAATGTGGATCCATGAATTTAATTAGGATCAAGTTGAATAAAACACTCCTTGGTGTGAATGGTGGTCAATGCATGTGGATGGGGTCATGTTGACCAAATCAACAACGTAGTCATGGAGGTAGTGGAGATAGTGGAGGACAACATAGTCATAATGGGAGGAAGTCTCCATGAGAGTAGCATCATTATTGAGTGGGGCCAAGGGGGAGGAGGCTCACAAAGCATATAAGGAAGGGGATGGAATCCATAGAATTCATTCTGAATAAATGTACGGTCTTTTATGACTTTTTGCATGCTTCAGTTGTTTAATGGAGTCTATCATGCTCTTTAACACAAGGGTGTTTCTGAGCGGAAATCTCACCCTCATCCTCGAGGGACTTCGAGTGCCCACTCAAGAGAGGTTCTTTGAGCTACATTCCATCATCCGACATGAGGCCAATCTTCATCCACCTTCAACAACATAGTATCCTTCAAGAATTGTGTAATCCAGGAGGGAAGATTCAGTGGAGGGTTAATAACCCATGTTTTTGAGCTTATCATAGAGTGAGGAGAGCAACCCTTCATCCGGAAATTCATTGGGGAGGAGTATCAGCTAATTTTTCATCATATCAGCCACCTCCCAGTAGTTACCTAGCTGCAGAGCGTAATTTAGCCCTAGGGTTGCATTTTTCATCTTTGTCATTTCTGGAAACCCTTTCTAGGCTATCTTGGAATTGTGCTAAAAAGCCCAGATCTGTGATCCCGACATTTTTTGAGCACCCAATCAATAGATCTACACATTCCTAGTTTCCAGTAGCAGTTATTTCCAGTAGGATTGTGGATTCATAGCCTCCTAGCAGTTTATGCAGTAGCAGTGTTTCATGTCTTGATGTTTAGGGTAGTTTCAGGCTTGTTTTGCCTAGATTGAGTGTCTCTTCCTCAAGTTCTTGTACTTCATTTATGCTATTACATATAATAAAATGGCTCAATGATCTACTCATGTATTTGATGTGTTGATTTTTACTGCATTTTCCAACTTTATGTTCAATATTCCTGTTTTTCCTATTTTGGAATATTACAAAAGAATTCCAGGTATGCTCCTATGGATTGGTCTCACATCCATGGTTTTCCAAATCCTATGCCAAGAGTTAATTGGTCAAATTATCTTACCATATTAAAATATTAAAAGAAAGATAGTGTTTCTCTTCACTTGGTTAGATTCCATATGCATGTGCATAAGTTTCGAGTTGAGTTTCCGGAGGATTGTCTCATGAAAATGTTTATGGCCACCCTCGAGGATGAATCTAGAACATGGTATGAAGGGTAGCAACCAGGAATCTTGTTCTCTCTAAGAGATTTCCATAAGAATTTCTTAGAACATTATGAGAAAACTCATTCTACTTTATCACTTTTATAATACTGCTATGATTTTTGTGAGGTTTTCATTCCATATCTTAAAAGTACTGGTGATAATGGAGAGTGCATGGATGAAGATATGTTAGAGGAACTTCATGATTTCTCTTCTCATGTTATTTTTCATGATAATCAAGAGGGTTTCCAACAAGAAGAATTTTTTTCTTTGCTTGAAGATAAATACATCAGTAATTTGATAGTCAAGTCATATTACATGAAATTTATGAGGATTTGCAACCTTGTCAATCCATATGCAGTCAAAGGTATGAGCCAAATCATTCAAATTGTTTTTCATCCCATTCCTTTTCTAAAATTTTATGTCAAGAAGAAAATCCTCAAGATCAGGTTGTTGAAAATACATGCATGAAAATTCTAAACAATGATGTAACATGTGATGAAAGTTCACTTATGGGTAAACTTGAGCTACATGAAGAGTTGAATATACATTTTTTACCTATTTCATTTTGGGATCATAAAAATGACATGGATGATATGTATAAATTTTTTTGTATAAGACTTGTTTTTGTTCAGAATGAAGATGAAAATCCTCAAGAAAAACTACCAAAGATTATTTCTGATTTGTTTGATAAGAAAAAGAGTAGTTTTGATACACATTATATGGATGTCATGTCTGCATATGTTCAAGGATGCATGGATTGTGTTGTTTATTTACATGAAAGAGAAAACAAATTTATTGTTTCCTTTTCATTTGATGATGTTCTTGGAATTGAAGATATAGGAAAAAGTAAGCCATCAATTATGAATGAATTCAGCTCTCATAATTTTACCCATCAAGAAAAGGTGATTTTTCATAGTTTCCAAGATCCAATGGTAAGTCTATTGCAGTCATCAGCCAAGAAAAATTTTATATTTCTTATGGAGCATGGATTCATTTTTCATTCTGAGTTGCCAATAAACGACTCACTTCCAAGGTTTTTGAAGTACAATCAAGAAGCCCATGTGTTGGATCAACTCTTTGATTGGCTATACTGGAAATTTCATATTGCTTGAAATTGAAAGTTTGGTTTTCTGTTGTTAGAGTAGGATTGGTATGTACCTAAATAAGCTTCGTGGGAAAGAATCCCTTTCAACATTTAGTTTGAATATTGTAATTGCATGTTTCGGTTTGTACAAGTGTTTTTAATTCAAGAGCATGTCAAGGGATGAATGTAGGCTAAACAATATGAAAAGAGGTTGGGATAAGCCCAATGGATAAGGCACCTGGGCTACTAGTTATTTACCGCACCACAAGGGCATAGAATCCCCATTGGAGCCACTGTTATCCATGATAAAATTTGGTTTGTTGTAAGTTAATTAGGTCGAGTCACTTAGAGTTGAATAGGGTCTTTTGAATTCATAATTTTCAAAAAATACACACATGTGAGGGGTCTTAATTGTCATAATTTGTGTCATAGGATTCAAAATCAAATAAAAATCCAAAAATATCTCATGCGTGAGAAAATTTGATCATTAGAGTGAATTTGACACTTTTACCCAAGTTCGTAGCAAAATTAGTGTAAAACAGCCAGAATTCGCTATGGAATTTCCTGATGCTCTGTTTTTGCAGTGTTATGAGTTTGTGATCTTTTTGAGGTGTTCAATGCATGTAAGGAGGTAACTAAATCATCAAATGAGTTCAAGAAATTTTATTGGGCCATTTTTTTAAGGGGGTAGCTCAACTGTCAAACTTCATGTGTATGACAACTAATCAAGGAAACAAAGCATGCCAACTCATCAATTGGACAACTCACCTTCTCAACCTGAATTCTTTCAAGGTCTTAACTCCAGTGTATCAGTGGTAAAAACCTCAGCATGTCAGTTTGGTTCAATAGAGATGCTACAAGTTGAATTGAAGAAAAAGGGTCTTAAAGTGATTATGCAAGATGTTGATGTTAAACATGGTAAGCCAAACATTTTTGGTCACTTTTTATCTTAAGATATCATCACAAAACATATGTAGCCTACAAAGATGATTTTTGGGCAAAAAAGGAGAAATTACGAAAAAATATTCCAAGCTAGATGAGTTCGTAGCATGCTCCAGGCTTGAGGCTAAGTTTTTTCTACGAACTCATTGTAGGTTTCCTTAAGCTAAAAATCCTTCAAAAAATACATGGAAGAAGGTGCTAGAGGCATGTATTTAGCATATTAGACCCAAGGAAGACCCTCTAACAGTTAGAGAAGTCAAAATGGTTGCAGAAATTTCCAAATGGAAAACGCTACAAACTCTTTGCTACGAATTCTCCTGAAATTTCATGTACATGATTGTTTTAGTAGTCAACTTCAAGTTTAATTTATGACCAAATGAAAAATAATTTTGGAAATATGAAAGAGTTTTTTCTTCATCACAAGCCCATCTACAAAAATCTCTCTCAGTTTCTACAAATCCATCAGGGTTTGGAAATTATGCACTCATCTTTGAAACCTATGTTTCAAATTTTCACTAACTAGATTTATGAAAAAATTGTAGAATTCGACTTGGAGGAGGTTCGACTCAACATCCACGTGGCATAATGAAAAATCAGCACTCCAGTACACTCATAAATTAGTTGGTTGTAGTTT
Source organism: Pinus albicaulis (assembly GCA_034641835.2). Classification (NCBI taxonomy): domain Eukaryota; kingdom Viridiplantae; phylum Streptophyta; class Pinopsida; order Pinales; family Pinaceae; genus Pinus; species Pinus albicaulis. The sequence goes on from CM076575.1 coordinate 1,123,313,707, forward strand.
ATTAGGGTTATTAAATGTATTTGTTGAGTTATTTAATGAAAGAAGAGTCCTTTTTGTGTTCAAACTCTGCAAAACAGAAAAATCCCTAGGAAGTCTCCAAGTGATGTAATCCTATTTGAAATAGGTCTCTGAGGTGGGAATTTGAAGTGAGAAAGGTGGAAAATAATTTTTATGAGTCCTAACTCTATAAATGAGAGTTTTTTAGCATTAGAAAGGGTTGAATTATGTTGACTACATAACTACTATTGTAAAAAAAATCTTATCAGTAATATATAGTGGCTATTGGCTCTTTTATTCACCTGATATTCTTTGATGTTTTTATGAGAATTTGTCTTATGTATGCTACTATTTTGTCTTCAATACTTTTATGTTTGATTACTTAGAATTCATGTATATAATTCTCTAACTTCCTTCAAGCATTAGACTGTTGTCTATCTGTGTATCTTGTCCTTTCATCAAAACATCTATATGCCTCAGCTCGCATGTGACTGATTTATTAACACTGACTCCATATGCCCAATGCTATTGATTCCTGCACATCCTTAACTTGCATACAAACACTCTTAAAACACTATTTTATAGTTATCCATCTATTGAAATTCATTTAAATAAAATCATGTTTATCTTTGAGAGAGCCCTCTCAAGCTGAAAAGGCTAATTTTTAGCTAGAAGTAGGTTTGAAAGAGTTACTCTAGTTTGTCTGGTGGAGAAACCCATCTGTACCAACTTAGTGATAAAATTTTGGTGCATCTACCGGTAGTCTGAAGAAATATTTCCCAAATTTTTTCCTCAAATAGAAATGCTAAACTCTTGGAGGCAGCAGGAGCTCAGAATAATTCGAGGCTGCATTCTACCTTGGTGACTCCATTCTTAAATGATTTAGAAGTTCATAGCTTCATGGTGATTCCACTGCTTGAATATTAGTAGCTTGATGAGGTTCCAAGATGATTTCTATTACAAGAAAGAATGCCAGGTATGCTCTTATCGATCAGTCTCACATCCCTAGTTTTCCAAAACCTATGCCAAGTGTTTATTGGTCAACTTATCTTCCCATATTTAAAGATGAAAAGAAAGATAATGTTGCTCTTCACTTGGTTAGATTCCATATGCATGTGCATAAGTTTTGAGTTTAGTTTCCTAAGGATTGTCTCATGAAAATGTTTCTGGACACCCTAGAGGATGAAGCTCGAACATGGTATGAAGGGTTCCAACCAAGAAGCTTGTTCTCTCTAAGAGAGTTCCATAGGACTTTCTTAGAACATTGTGAGAAAACCCATTCTTCATTTTCACTATTACAAGACTGCTGTTATCATTTCTGAGGTTTTCATTCCATATCTTAAGAGTCTTGGTGATAATGGAGAGTTCATGGATGAGGATATGTTAGAGACACTTCATGATTTCTCTTCTCATGTTATTTTTCATGATAATAAAGAAGGTTTCCAACAAGAAGAAGTGTTTTCTTTGCTTGAAGATAAAATAGATCAAAAATTTGACTATCAAGTCATATTACATGAAATTTATGAGGATTTGCAGCCTTGTTAATCTATATGTAGTCAAAGGCATGAGCCAAATCATTCAAAAAAAAATTCAACCCATTCCTTTTTTGAAATTTTATGTCAAGGAGAAACTCCTCAAGATCGAGTTGTTGAAAATACATGTATGAAAATTCTGAAAAATGAAGTAACATGTGATGAAAGTTCACTTTTGGGTAAACACGAGCTACAATAAGAAATGAATATACATATTTTACCTATTCTTTTTGGGGATCATAAAAATGACATGGATGATATGCATAAAGTTGTTTGTATAGGAGCTATTAGTGTTCAGAATCAAGATGGAAAACATCAAGAAAAACTACCAAATATTATATCTGATTTGTTTGATAAGAAAAAGAGTAGTTTTGATACACACAATATGGATGTCATGTCTGAAGATGTTAAAGGATGCATGTATGGTTTTGTTGATTTACACAAAAGAGAATACAAATTTATTTTTGCCTTTTCATTTGATGATGTTCTTGGAATTGAAGATATAGGACAAAAGAAGCCATAAAATATGAATGAATTCAACTCTCATGGTTTTACTCATCAAGAAAACATGATTTTGCATGGTTTGCAAGATCTAGTGGTAAGTCTGTTGCAGTCATCAGCCAAAACAAATTTTGTATTTCTTATGGAGCAAGGATTCAATTTTCATTTCGAGTTGCCAATAGATGACTCACTTCCAATGTTCTTCAAGTACAATGAAGAAGCATAGGTGTTTGATCAACTCTTTTATTGGCTATACTGGAAATTTTATATTGCTTGAAATTGAAATTTTGGTTTTCAGGTGTTAGAGTAGGATTGGCATGTACATAAATAAGCTTGTTGGGAAAGCATATCTTTCAACATTTAGTTTGAAGATTGTAGTTGCATGTTTCAGTTTGTAAAAGTGTTTTTGCTTCAAGAGCATGTCAAGGGACGAATGCAGGCTAAATATTATGAAAAGAGGTTGGGATCAACCCATTGGATAAGGCACCTAGTCTGATAGTCCTTTGCTACACCATAGGGGCGCAACATCCCCTTGGAGCCATTGTTATCCATAATAAAATTTGGTTGGTTTTAAGTTAATTAGGTTGAGTCACTTAGAGTTGAATATGGTCTTTTGAATTCATAATTTTAAAAAAATGCACATATGTGAGGGGTATTAATTTTCATCATTAATGTGGTAGGATTCAAAGTCAAAGAAAAATCCAAAAATATCTCATGAATGAGCAAATATGGTCATTACAGTGAATTTGACACTTTTACCCAAGTTCGTAGAGAAATCAGTAGCAGTCAGAATTTGCTACGAACTTGCCTAATGCTCTATTTTTGTGGTGTTATGAATTTGAGATATTTTTGAGTCATTCAATGCATGTAAGGAAATAACTGAATCATCAAATGAGTTCAAGAAATTTCATTGGTCCATTTGTTTAAGGGGGGAGCTCAATTGGAAAACTTCATGCGTATGACAACTCATCAAGGCAACAAAGCATGCCAACTCATCAATTTGAAAACTCACCTTCTCAACCTAAAGTATTTCAAGGTCTTAACTTCAGTGTATCAGTGGTAAACACCTCAGCATGTCAGTTTGGTTTGATAGAGATGTTACAATCTTAATTAAAGAAAAAGGGTCTTAAAGTGATTATGCAAGATGTTGATGTTAAAAATGGTAAGCCACACATTTTTGGTCACTTTTTGTCTTAATCTATCATCACAAGACATATGTAGGCTTCAAATATGAGATTTGGGCAAAAAAGGAGAAATTACAAAAAAATATGCCAAACTAGGTGAGTTCGTAGCGTGCTCTGGGCTTCAGGCTGAGTTTTTGCTACAAACTCGTTGTAGGTTTACTTAAGCTAAAATCCTTAAAAACATACATGGAAGAGGGTGATAAAGGCATGTATTTAGCTTATTAGACCAAAGTAATACCCTCCAACAGTTAGATAAGTCAAAATGGTTGCATAATTTTCCAAATGGAAAATGCAACGAACTCTCTTGAAATTTCATGTACATGATTGTTTTAGCAATAAACTTCAAGTTTAATTTTTGACCAAATGAAACATCATTTTGGAAATCAGAAAGAGGAAATTCTTCCAAACAAGCCCATCTACAAAAAACTCTTTCAGTTTCTGCGAAGCCATCAGGGTTTGGAAATTATGCACTCATCTTTGAGGCCTCTTTTTCAAAATTTTCACTAGCCGGATTTATGAAAAAATTATAAAATTCAACTTGGAGGAGGCCCAACTCATCATCCACGTGGCATAATGACACATCAGCACTTTAGTACACTCAAAAAATTAGTTTTTAGCATTTGATAATGGTTATTAAATGGATTTGTTGAGTTATTTAATGAAAGAAGAGTCCTTTTTGTATTCAAACTCTGCAAAATAGAAATATCCCTAGGAAGTCTCCAAGTGATGCAATCCTATGTGAAATAGGTCTTTGAGGTGGGAACTCGAAGTGAGAAAGCTAGAAAATTATTTGTATGAGTCCTCACTCTATAAATAATAGATTTTTAGAGTTATAAATGGTTGAATGATGTTTACTACATAATTACTATTGTAAAAAAATTATTATCAGCAATATACAGTGGCTATTGGCTCTTTTCTTCACCTGAGATTATTTGATGTTTTCATAAGCATTTTTCTTATGTATCCTGCTATTTTGTCTTCATTACTTTGATGTTTAATTACTTAGAATTCATGTATATCATGCTCTAAGTTCCTTCAAGCATTAGACTGTTGTGTATCTGTGTATGTTGTCCTTTCATCAAAACATCTATATGCCTTGACTTCCATAAGAAAAGCTCCCATGTCACTGAGTTTATTAACATTGACTCTATATGCCCAATGGTAGTGATTCCTACACATCCTTCACTTCAATACAAACACAATTAAAAAACTATTTCAAAGTTGGCCATCTATTGAACTTCGTTTAAATAAAATCAATTTTATCTTTAAGAGAGCTCCCTCAAGCTAAAAAGGCCAATTTTCAGCTAGAAGTAGGTTTGAAAGAGTTACTCTGGGTTGTCTGGTGGAGCAGCCCATCTGTACCAAATTAGTGATAACACTCAACTTTACTTACCGATCTTGATGTTGATTGACTTACTCGTGCCCTTCCTCTTGATATGCAATTTCATATTTCACAAATTTCTTCAAATGATAATTGGTATACATCACCTCTACTCATGAGATAAAGGAGATAAATCCACTCATATCTAATTGTTCTAAGTAAGAGGGTTTTTAGTGTGTCAAATCCTAAATGGTGTAGTTTTTCCCTCTTAAAATTATACATGTATCTCTCTAATAGATACTCAAAGATATCATATTCTTTTTGAGTCATTCTGAAGGTTTCTTCTTTAATATCATGACCTTTATATTTTTCTAGAAATATCTTTTGCATATAATTCCATGATATTATTGCAATAGTCCCTAAACTCATGAACCATTTAAGAGCTCTATCCTTTAGTGATGTTAGAAATAATCTCAATTTTTGAGTGTTTAGTAAGTAACCATAAGATCTACAAAGGATTTCAAATTCAAAGAGAAAGCTTTACGGATCCTCTGACCTCATTCCATGGAAATTGAGAAGGAAATATGGATGGATGTTCTTCATATGAACACTTCTATCAGTCTCTTGAATGGGAAATCCAAGAGTATCTTCCTCATTATCATCATCTCCATCCATTTCTTCTACCTTCTCTTCCACCTATTATTCTTCTACCTGCAAACGTGGATGGTGATGTGGTTCTTATTGCAGCAGTGATCAAATGGGGGGGTTTCGTGTTAGAGAATTATTATATATATCTATATCTATATATATATATCTATATATATATATATAATTTTAATAAGAATTCTAATGCAATGCAATTTTCTGAAGTGAAATATGCCTAATGCACTTTTTGTTTTTGTAAAAATGGATCAACTAGGGAAGAAAACAATGCATACTTTGACAGTTCCTCGACAGCAACACCAAAAAGTGATGAACCCTAGTATTGCAACAATTATGTAGCAAATCCCTAGGCTACCAACTTAAATTATCAACCCGGGGTTCATACAAACTTAAGAGGTGTTTGAACTATAAGTGAAGCAGGCAATGAGTCCTGATTTCATTGATATGATGTAATGAAGTGGATGTCATGAAATAGAAGCCTAAAATAGTTTCATAAATGGAAATTTTACTCTGTTTGCAAAAAGGAAACCTAATTACTTTTACAAAGAGTAAATCCTAGTTACTTTTGCAGAAAGGAACGTCTATTCTATTTTTTATGCCTGTAAATGTTAATCTTGTAGAAATGTAAACATTAACCTATTTGTAGAGTGTAAATGGTACATAAAAAGGAAACATTGTCTATGCAATAGAAATAACACTGTTGGAAATGGAAACAATATATTAATATGTATGAAACAAAATGAAATAATTCTTCAACCACTACATTCAAGAGATATTTTTTCAGCAAAGTTCATAAGGTGCTTCATAAAGTAATCATCATTATTCTCTTCCAGTCATGAATTTGTCCACTAACCATTAATGTAGAGGTGAATTTAAATGGAGAAGAGGCAAGGATTGAGAGGTTTTTGGTATTACTCAATCATGGTTTCAAATAATAGGGGTCATTATTCAAGCCTAAGAAGCAAAAACCAATATTTTGGATCAAATTTGATCAAGTTTACTCGTGCTATGGGAGGCCATGTTTTGCTACAGGAGCGAGATAACTTATTGAATTCCCAAGTAAATCAAATTAAAATGGGATGATAATTTTATTTTTTTTATTAATTATCATGTCTTAAGAGTCCATTCAAAGTGGAATCACTCCAAAATACCCATGCTAACATGTGCTAAAAAAACAGAAAAATAGTACTCTAAAAACTGGAGTACTAGTGAGCTAGTTAACCTACCAAATGCCTAACCTAATAAAGTGAAAGTTCTATGGGGTGAATTTTTTTATTAACTTGAATTTTTTTATGGCCCAACACAAGTGGAATCAAATCAAATGAAGCTCATTAACTTGTTCTAAAAAATAGCATAAAATTACTACTATTTTGCTACAAAGATTTCTAGAAATTCTAGATTTCTGAACTAGTAGACCAATCGAAGTAGCTCAATGATGAATATGATTTTACAAATATGTTATAAGGATGCATCATGCTTTTGAATCTATAAATAACCTGAAAAATAACCCACTTCAATAATTTACCAATATGACCTACAATAAAAGAAGCATGAATAGTAAATGCAGAAATAAGAGATGAAAGTGAAAAATACATTTAAAGGAAATAAATAAATTGTAGAAGAGGGATATAAGGCTCCTAGGATGGAAAATACAAAGGAAAATTAGACTCCTATGAAGGAAACCAAGATTTAAAAGTTAAAAATGGCACCAAACTTCATTATTTGAATCAATCCAAGTACCGTCCCTACTAGAAATGAAAGTGGATTTGCTAAATAGAAAGTTTTCTCCACAAGAAGACTAAGAAATACATGCCTATAGAGGAAAATTCCAATTGGTACTTATAAAAATATATGAGGAATAATTTTCCTTGAAAGGACGCATCTTTCCCCTCCAAAATCCCTAAAGAGGCGAATCTGGTTCCCAACACTAGGAATCTTCATTGAATGACAGGGAACACATTCCTAGATTTTCTCAATCAGTGGAGCTCCAAAATTTGTCAATAATTTCATGATATTCAGCTCATTTACTATCCAATCTTGGTCCATCATGTATTATAGGTAAAGTCCCTATATTATCTCATTCAGAATTTACTCCATATTCTCTCGATATTTTGCAAAAATAAATAATATTAGGTACATAATATGCAATTATCTCTAAACCTTCCTAAGAATATATTAAAGCTAAGAAACAATTATTAAGTGTAGAAGGAGAGATTTAATATAACCTTTGTGTGGATAATAAATGTTAAATGGGCCTTAATTTGTGTCTAATTTGGAGGCCCATCAATGAGTCATGCACAAGTTCCAATCCTAATCATGAGATTATGCGAACCAATTTCTCATTCATCTCCTTATACTACTAAGTTATAAAAGGTCCATGGGGTAGTCACAAGATTTGTATTGGAAACCCATGATTGGCAACATTTTTCCTATGATGAACCAATTATATTATACTAATTTACTAGGAATAAGTGTAGCTAGGGATTTTTATAGATTTTTATGAGTAAATTCCTTAGTGAAATTGTAACTCAGTCTCATGGCATCTCATAGCAACTGTGCAAGGATTGCGGTGGAAAATACAAGTATACAAGGATGGTGACCTTTGATTTCCATATTTCTTGTGTGTACTTTTAATTGTTCCCCTTAGTTCTTCCCTGCATATTTATATAAGTTTCAATGAGGTAACTAATTGTGGTGTTCCTCTCTAAAACTAATATTCTCAATCGCCTAAATTGACCACAACCTATAGGTTGGTCCTTGGTTATGATATCCTTATGAACTACTTCATGTAAGGAATGAGGATTAACATCTTCACCTTAACTCTAATATTATGATTCAACCTATACAAAATATTCTTCATTTGTAACTTTTTAGTATTCATATGTAGTGCATACCTCAACAATTCCATATGCCTTGCCTCATACATGGCCAAAAAATTGTTTAGTGAATTAAATTAATTAAATTGTTGTTCCAATGAATTCTTAAAAAAAGTAGCATTCTTTGAAGAACTCCTCAAATAATTCCCATGAAACCTTGGAATAATCTATCCCTAATTGTGATAATGAGTTGTTCCACCACAATAATAAAATTCCATTTAGATGGAATATGTCTATATGTGTAGAAATAACTTGAAATTTGTAGATGTTAATGAAATCATACTCAAATCAATAAACAAAACTTCTTCTACTAAATTTTTCTTAAGGAAAACTATCAATAGAAACACATGAAATCGTTCAATCACAATGAACACGTTTTTTACTGGGGAACCCAACTGGGAAAACCCCTCTTCTATTTGTAAATTATATTAGATGAGAACAATGATTTATTACAATGAATGTTTAAATTATTGAAGCTCCCTCTGCACTATAATACTGATTTCCTCTCGAGTCTTCTCTAGAAAATACTAAGCCTGAACTCGCTCTACCTGCACTCACTCTGCATGCACTCGTACTTCCTGCACTCGCTCTTCCCGCACTCATGTTTCCTACACTTTGTTATTTCCTCACAAAATTATGAGGAAATTATCTCATCCACTACATCTAAACTCTATACACTCACTAATATATAACAATAAATACAATTATGCATTTTCCCTCCACTCAAATAGGAAATTTGATTTTCATCCAAGAATAGGGCTACTTTTAGTAAATTAACTAGTTAACTGAGAGATAAGTGAGTTAACAACAATTAAAACTACTCAATTGAACTCATAGTGACTTTATTCTAGACTTGAGATCAAATATCTTAGTTTCACTAAATATAACTCAACTAGATTTCTAGATCTTAGCAATCAACTCATGCACAACTGCACTTCTAGCCCACAAAATCAAATTGACTAATTTAACTAAGTTACTTGGCCGTGTCACCCTTGCTAAATGCAACTAAAGTCATCATGTTGATGTGGAAATTCGAATTTCTCCATTTTACTAAGTGTTCATGTGAATTCTAATCGCAAGCATACAAAAAAATCTCACTTTAGTTGTGCATAAAAAACAGCCCTAACATCAAAGATGGCTGCCAATTTCCTTAGATCTACAGTTAGTTGACCAAGAAAAATTCTACAAAATCCTAATATATGCAGTTAAAGACATTAAGCAGTAAATAAAAGCAAGAGTTGCTCCATGCATCCAATAGACAAGACAAGAATATTTTTTAAATAATTTTGTATTTATGACTCCTCGGAAGGGAACATAGAAAGACGTTACTAGTCCCCCTCAGTGGGATGGGTCCTTGTATGTCCTCAGTGTTTCAGATCTAAGATCTCTCTCTCTCTTGATGGCGTAGAAAACCCAAACGAAAAATGGAACTCAAAGAGAGCTCACAAGCAAAATGGTAGAAAAATATGAAAATGATGGAGGATCAAAGTCAGAACAAAAGTATAGATCCAGAGTGATATTTAGGCAATAAAAGGTAGTGAATGAATGGAAAAACCCTTCTATTTATAACAAAATATTGATTTAGTCTATATATTGGTGCATAATTAAAATATTATTAACCAAATATAGATCCAACTTTTATGGAATATTTTATTATATTTGTTGGAGGGAAAAAGAATTTGAATTTGGTCAAATCCCTTTATTTGTAAATAATAAATAAATAAATTATTTACTTATTATTTTAAAAATGTGGTTGAGTAATAATTAAATAAATAGTGTTTTATTCAATTATTTATAAATGATTTAGTCAAATTTAACAAGGAATATTATTTAAATAACGTTTAAATAATTATTCCAAGAAAATAATAAGATAAATCGTGATTTATCTCATTAATTTTCCTATTTTGGGTTAAATATGACCAGGAATATTAATTAAACTACTATTTAATTAATTATCCCTTGAGGAAAAAAAAAATATGGATTTATTCAATATTTCTTCATGGGGTTTCCTGTTTACACCATAAAAAACTTCATAAATTATGGATTACTAAGTTCTTTTTCATAGTGAAACAGGTTAGATGACAAAAAAATGGTGTAACAGATTGCCCCCCAACGTGTGAGCATTAGGAGCTAATTGTATGACCGAAGTACATTGTAAGAAATCAATCACTAGACACCGAAGGGGGAGTAAGAGAGAGAAAAATATAAGGTAGACTAAAGCGCTAGAGGACAAGACCCTGAGGAGGCAAGACTTGCAAGTGAGACAAGTCTCTTTTGTGAGTGATTACCTATTCTACAAGAGGCGGGGCAGGCATACCAATGCCCACCGAGATAACAAAGTAAAAATAATAATGCATCCAGTAAACAAGGGACTGAACTATATAGTACATGATGGCATAAACATGGGCCAGATAAAAACATGATAATGGATCCCACATACATACTATGCCTGGGGAAACAGCCATGAATTATACAATAATATCTCAGCACATGAGATATAAGTACAGCCAAAGAGGCCCTATAAAATAGGAAAGGGCGCTTAAAATATGAATGATACATGCAAACTAAAAGGCACTGCAAGTGGCTGAGGCCGGAACCATCAAATCTATGGAGCTACAATAAGGATGTAATAGAGAAGTAATCCAGGTATGTGGGGGGATACTTGAAGAGCCACCCCCTCATGAGGTCTGAAACATCTCACACACACCTGGGAATCACTGGTACAATATGTTGCATCACTAAACCATCAAGTATATAGATCTCGATCATGTCGTAAGGAGCTGGAGCTGAGAAATAATCAATTCAAAGGGAAATAAAGAGTCCCTTTGCCTGATCCAAGGCACCGAACAAGAGTGGAAGTTGTAACCAGGGTACATTTCCCTCTAGACCTATCTTCTGGATTGAATGAGATGATGTCGATAGAAGGAGGTCTACCATAGGTGAGGCAATAAGGGATCCTCAACTAAGGAACGAGAGATAATAGTAGAGCGACTGATAGACTGACACTAGGGATGATGATGGAATGGGGGTACTGAGTAGTGGGCTGACGACTTCCCTTGTTAGAGCATGAAGGGCATGGATGATGTGGCAGCTACTGACTCAACACTAGAGGGGATAGGGGACAGTATGACTGAAGGCCAAAATGTGCGACACGAGAGAGGAAAAAAGCAATGATGGATGGAGGACTATAGTGGGATACAAAGGGACTCGGGATAGACTCCATGGATGCGATGATGACTCAACTCGGATGCTCTAAAAAAGGGTGACTCGATGATGCTACTACACATAATAGGTTCATTGGGGACCATAAAAACATGAGTTTAAGATGGTTACTCATGAAGAAAATTGACACGAGCATGGAAAATTATGAAGGAAAAGTGGTGCCCCAAGTACAAGTGTTGCACGTGAAGAAAATCAATTTTGAGGAGTGGTGAAGTGACCCTTCTTGGAAAAAATGTGTCTGGGTGAAGTATCAAATCACAAAAAACTAAAGGATACCCATTTCAGCGCTTGGTGAGAGCTTTCCAATGGTGCTGATGGTTTTTCAAATGGAGCTACAGTTTGCTCACAACTGGAGAAAGAAAAATCTTTGGTTTCTCTTTCAATAATCATTTTCCCTCCAATATAATTCATTTGCAAGTGTAGCTATTGTGAATGTAGAGAGGATAAAAGGCCCTAAATCTTGCGGCAATTGTAGCAGACAAATGGACCATTGGAATCGAGATCCCTTAGTTGCAAGTAAGAGGCCTAACCATACTCCTTCAATTCAGGGGATTAAAATTTCGGATTAGGCACCCAGAGCCCAGGAACCGGCCATGTCGCACATTTTGGGGTCAATTCTGTGACTTGGGTGGCAAGTACTAAGCAGAAAAATATGACCTATCCTAGGAAATGACCTGAAAAGTGCGACCTGTCTGAGAAAGGGGGTTTTAGTGCTGTTTTTGGCTGAGAGCTAGGTTTTTTATGGTTGAGGGGCATAGGTGCCCCCAATAATTTTATGGTCATGCCAAAATGTATTTAGAAAAGGGGAATCTAAACACTTTTTTATGATGTGGTGTGCCATTTGTTTATGTTATGGTTATGTAGTTCGAGAAATGGAATGGAGGATTACCAATCTCTTTTGTTACTACATATATGAAGCAAATGCACTAAGTTACTGGGTTGGCATACCTGGCATCACTATCCCAAAGAGTGGATTTAGAGATAATGAACTGGTGCTTTCCTATAAAACCCATAGGTTGGTCAACAAAAATGTATAGGGGACTGGGTTTCTGATGTAAGAGGAAGGAATGATAAGGAAGATCATCCCTAGAGTGATCTGAAGTGATATTGGACTCTAGAGGTTCTTCGAAATGGGGAAGAATGATGGTACTAGAGTCGACACGACCATATGCACTATGAGGGTTGTGGAGAACTCCTCCTGGACTCTCAAATATGGGTGCCTCCTTACCAAAACATTGTGTGTCAATGTAATGACCACAAGGTGTATGTGGATCGAATCTATGGTTTCAATATAAGGGGGGATAGATAAAGTCAGGTATGGTGATTGCTTCCATAATGTCGTCATCGTAATCGAAGATGGGGTGACTGGAGGAAGAAAAACCACCTAACGAGGTGAAGCTACCTAACTCATCATCATGAGAAGAAAGGTTCCCATGCACATCGTCACGGAAGGGGTGACCCGAAGAACAAGTAGACGAAGGATCCCGCGATGTTGAGCCCAGGTGATCACTAAAGGTGTAATATTCAAATTAGGAACAAGCTACTGCTGACCCAGGAATATCTCAAGATATTACCAATGTGGAGATCAGAAAATACATAAACAAGAGGAATTTGGAAAATAGAAGTGAATGCATTAAAACTAAAATGCAAAGAATCTGTGAGCCCCCTATGAAATTTTTGACAAGCAAATAGGGGGCTAAATTGTTTTTGAGTCTCCAAGGAATGCATTTCTTCTGAAAACACAGTCTCCTTGAAGCCTCTTCGTGTCTTTTATCCTTTGACAAGTCCCCTCTGCTGATTCCCCCTTTTAAAGCCTCTCTGTTATGTGAAGAAATGCCCAAAGGCCCCTTTTCCTTCTTATTTCTCCCCCGATTAACCTCTATTTCACCCCCCTTGTCTTCCCCTTCTATTTCCCTTCTTACCCCTCATTTCCCCCTGAAATCCCCTTTAAATTCCCCTTTTAACCTTTTTTTTCCCTTCTCCCCCCTTTATTTCTCTATCGTTCCCCTCCTCCACCTTAAAAATCCATTAAAATGGGCCCAAACCCCTTTTTCTGACCTTAATATAGGGCTTAGCCCCTTACCACAGGTCCCTTAACCACTTCCCCACATGTTCCCTGGCGCTGGGACCAAGCGCTTAAGTCTCGAGCGCCAATCGCAATCGGATCTGTCAGCGGGCGCAATTCCTTTGTAATACTCTAAAACCCCGATGCGATTAGTTTATAACGATAAGTCTTGCGACGCGTTCCGCGCCGTTGATCTATCACAAGATCTAACGGCCAGCGCTCAATCGCATTGCCCCGCCCGATCGCATTCGCAAGCCTTCCCTCCGTCCTCTGATTCTATCGCAGTCGTTCATTCTCCCGCCGATCTAACGGCTCAACGTTGTCGCATCGCTTCTCCACTGCCTCTCTCCATCTCCCTTCGATTAGATGTGGACCGTCGATCTGATCCCAGATCCGACGGTTGGTGTTTAATTGCAGCGTCTCCCCAATCGCGATCGAAACATTCATGTTGTGCATTGCAATTGCTCCCCGCTCCATCCTCCGATTGCGATTGGCCCAAGTTCATCCTGTCTGTCTGTTGTGTGAAGATCTAACGGTTTTGATTTAATTGCCCCCCGGCCACGGTCGGCCCTACCAAGGCTCCGCCCCTTGTTTGTTGGCTATTTCCTTTGTAATTCGCCCGAACGCTAAACTTTGGTTTTTCACACTGTGCGTTCATTTCTCCGCTACGCTCCGCTATTTCCATTGTTTCTCCATCACTCCACCATATCTCCTCCTCCACGACATTTCTCCACCTCTGCCCGGTCTATAATATGTTTATTTCATAGCGCAGACAACACAGAGATGGCCAGTTCAGTGCTGCCAGCAGAAGCAAGATTTAAAAGGGATTAACGCTTATTATCGACACAATTAACGTTTTAATCCCACATTCAAAGAATTAAGGCACTGTTTGAAGACGAAGAGCGCACCAGCAAGTCATAATTGCCCCACTTAACAGCAGAGCACGTTTACTCCTGAAGTACGACTTCCCACAGCGTTCTCCATGCCTCCTCGAGCCCTGAAAAGATTAATAGCCCTGTCTGAGCCGCACTAATGGAGGAATGGAGGATCCATGCAGATATTTCATCCAGTTCATTTATTTTAGAGTGGTAGCATAGAGCTCCAAGCACCACAAGGACTCCAAAGAATATCAGAGGTCGATTTCGACCTGAAAAAGATCTCCGACCAGTCTTAGAGTACATTCAGCATTGCAGACAGCCATTAAGCAGCATGGGCATGAACACCCCCGCCATTATGTCTTAATGAGTCTCAATTAATTTTCTATCCACCTCTGTTTTCTCTCTTCTCCTATAAAAAATCCCTGAGAACGAATTGTAAAGGTTGTTGTCGGTTGCTCAGTTGTTGTCGCCTTGCTGGGCATCTATTGTTAGAGGGATTCAGTTTGACTGTAAGAACAGTCGTGGGAGGGAAGTTGCAGAGTAGTTTGTATGTATTAGGCTGGGAGGAGAAGTTGGGACTGTATTAGCCATTGAGCCATATTGTCAATGACTGGTTTTGCATCAATTAATCAAAGCACATTTCACAGGATCCTGGTCTATTACTATAGGTGATGTTTTCTTACTCTGTTTATTACATTTCCATATTGTTTCATGTTCTTCCGGTAGGCATCAAAATAATGGTATAGGATTCACCCTTGTTAGGTTCCCTATACTGTCTGCTCTCCCTACCTTTATGTTTTCTGCTCCATGTGCTATCAAAGAGTTAATTCGTGGGTTTAACCAGCGCAGTGGATGTTATTGCCTGCTGGCTGATGTATGAACTTGGGGGTTTGCCTCTTAGATGTTTCTTTGTAATCTTATCTATGTTTTTCCCTTGGATTTTCTAAACAAGACATGGAGTTAAATGACCTCTGGTCTGATCTATAAGCCGCCCCTTTGTCCACCTTTGAGAGCTGCCTTTGAGTATGTCCAAGCAGGTCTGGAGTTAAATGACCTCCGACCTGATCTATAGACAGAAAATTGGTTGCTTTCCTTCTTTCACTTTCCTCTTTAATGTTCCATTCCACCATCTGCCTAAAATATCCTTTAGTGTAGATGAATTTCCCTTTGAAAGCCTTGGCTAGTTGTTGCATGTAATTTCCTTTCATGACTCCATAGCCCAATGGTTGGCGCTGTCTTGGCCTATCCTCTTTGCTGAAACATCCTGCTGCTTTTTTCCTTTTCTCCCATTGCTTTCCCAGTCCATGATCTCTTAAGCAACCCAGCAACCCTTCAACCAAATCATTTAAAACCCCCCTCTGTGCTTCATAACTAGCCTAACATCTTATTTTTGAGCTTCAAAGAGACATATCATTCTTTTCTCTATTGGAGAGATCCCTCTCCGGGTCCAGGAGGGCTAGATCCTAGGGCCCCAAAGTGGTTCTGATGTTGTCTCATCTTTTGGTCTTGCCAATCTGGCCAAAACATGGGAACCCCAACATAATGGCGACTCCGCTGGGGAAGACGAATCTGAGAGTCAAGAACCGTTGATAGTTGGTCTATTTCCCATTGTCGTCACCAACATAATGGCGACTCCACTGGGGACGGACCACTTTGCCTTTAGATTGGCGTCTCATTGCTGATGGTGGACAACATCCTGCTTCAAATTGTTAAATTCATCCACCTGGCGACTCCACACTCCATAATCCTAGAAGACTCCACTGGAGGAAGAACCTGAAAGATGGCCAGACCTCATAGAAGGGTAGAACATACGGGTTGGATTTGGTTTAAAGAATTCATTGTTTTTTTCTACCACTATGTTCTGTCCTACTTTAAGCCTAATCAAGTGTACAAAGATGAAACCCATGATGAGTATGGGAAAGATCTCAAGCCTCAGTCTTCAGACCATGAGCAGACCTATGCTCCTGTGAAAAACCTGATGGAACAAGAAGCTCATGTAGTATCTCCCACTCTTCAAGAAGCTTCAAGCAGCCATGAGCCTATTGTTACATCACCCACACCTACAAAGGTCATAGAAAGATATAAGCCTCTAGTTTTACCTCTCTTCTTCCAACCCCTGCCTACAGAATTAATAGACCAGCTGCCTCATTTTGATGGGGAAAATAAAGGGTCCTCTGCTGAAGAACATGTTCAAAATCTGGAGGATTTACTTGAGCTGTATGAAATAGAAGAAGATGATGTGTGCATTAGGATGTTTTCTTTGTCGTTACAAGGAAATGTTAAGAGTTGGCTCAAAGGCCTTCCAGAAGCAAGCATTTTCTGCTTCCATCAGTTTTCTCAAGTTTTCCTTGATAGATGGGCGGCCCCGAAGAATGCTCTCCTCATCCTAAAAGAATATCAAAATTTGAGAAGGCAGCCAGGAGAGACAGTGCAAGAGTTTTCAGCCAGGTTCAATAAGGTATATGATGCAATGCCTTCTGATATAAAACCACCTTTGGGATGGGCTTTATTGCACTATCCAAGTTCTTTTGACTCAGAGGTGGAATTCCATATAAGGAAAAAAGAGCCTTTGAGCCTGGAGGAAATGCAGAATATAGCGATCACTGTCGAGTACAACGTAAAGTGCAGGGAGGAAAGATTAAGAGCAACGAGGAAGGACCGAGCAGAGAAAACAGTGCAGATCTCTTTAGAGAACAAGATGGAAAGACTGATAGAGACTGCCAAATCCTTGCTGAGAGAAAAAGAGCAAGAAGATGAGGCTGAAACCAGAGAAGGTGATTGGGAAAGACCTGCTCCTCGTCCCCAAGAAAGGCAAACCAGATCTCTGCAAGACAGAAGCTACATGCATGGCATGTATGATGAACCAGAGCTTGAGTCAGAAATTGAACTTGCAGAGTATTTTGAAGAAAGAATTACTGAGAGTCCTGAAGACTTGATGGGTGACAATGCTTGTAATTATGATTTCTCCGACGTTGATCTGTCTGACGATGAGTTTTTCCAAAGGGAAACTGAGCTCGCAGGGACATCTTCAGAAGATTCATGGGAGGAAGATCACGACCATCAGCTTTAGGAAGATGATGAGTTAATGCCGGCCATCTATGATACTGATGGAGAAAGTGTTGAAAGCATGATAGCAGACGAAGATTCATTGAATCTTCTATCTGCTTTATATCCGAACATCAGTTATACTTGCCAAGCGGATAGAGGCCAACAACTCTTCAGCACAGAGGACGAGGAGAAAAGAGATGAGGGAAGTCTTGAGCGAGACGAATATCCAGAGCCTTCTCCCGAAGGGATTAAGGTAATCAGAGAAGCCCCGACTCAAGAATATGTTGATTTTTTCACAGAGTTTAGCTCGTTGCAGCAGAACCGACCTGTGGTACTAGAGGACAGCATTGTTGAAAATAAGGAGCCCTCTAGCTCAAGCTGCATTGAAGATGAGCAAGGTCCTCTTTCCCACATACATCTTTGTATTGGTTCAAAGGAAGAGGAGTTACTCCTGGTTGATGCCCATATGCCAAATACTCCCAACTAGGAAGAGGAGGAGTGTGAATACAAAGGCCTCACTACAGACGCAGTGATTGAAGCTGCCCAGGATGCAGACAGCCTATCAGTCATGGTAGGCTTTGAAGGAAAAAGTTTACATCATGAGTTTGTTGACCCTGTGGCAGACTACATGGAGGCCCTGATTGGCTCAGCTTCACAAGCACCAATATTTTTCAAGAGCCAAACGCATCATAATTGGTCACCGCTGTTGGTGGCCTCAGTTTTGAAGAACCACATGCAGAGCACCTTGTGGTTATCTCTGACAGGCAGTCAGTGCTCATATCCTTTTTTGCTATTATTAGACTGGCTGCATTGGCATTATTGTATCACTTAAAGCATCAGAGATTTCCAGTTAGGGTAGGGTAGGTAGGAAGCTCAATAAAGCTCAGC